>JAVJAQ010000151.1:152306-358683 GCA_032362365.1 Zygogramma bicolorata
ATCCTTCCGGTTGATCCATAAACACTTCTTCATGGAGCTCTCCATGAAGAAATGCTGTTTTCACATCCATCTGGAAACATGATAGATTGAACTCATTCACGACTGCCAGTAAAACTCGAATCGTGATCATATTAGCTACTGGAGCATATGTTTCATGATAATCAAATCCATACTTTTGTAGATACCCTTTTGCCACAAGCCTGGCTTTATATTTTACTACTTCATTGTTTTCATTCACTTTCAAAGAGAAAACCCATTTACATGGTATAATTTTATGAGCATTTGACCTCGGTACAAGTGTCCAAGTGTTATTTTCGTGAAGTGATTCCAGCTCTTCCATCACTGCATCTTCCCACTGTTTCCTATCCGAACGAGTCTTTATATCGTCAACCGATACAGGTATATCATTCACGAATGGCTCAGTAGAGTTTGCAAAAATCATATCATCCTGAAAATATTCTGAGGATTTTGAAATATAATTTGAAGTTACCTCATAATCTCTCAACCAGAAAGGTGCATGACGTGTTCTAGACGGACGACTCTCGTCTAAACTACGATTCTCGTCTAAACTCGCATTATTATTTTCTTCCTCCTCAGTTAACACATTTTGGTCATCAATTGACTGAAGTATCTCTTCATTTGGATTCGTTGAAACTGCAACATCTGAAAATAATGGATGTATTAATTTTTCGTCACTTTCTGGTTCTATAAAATCTTCTTTATTTTTCAAAATTGTATTACCCTCGTCAAATATTATATCCCTTCCAATTTTCACACACCTGTCTTCCAGACTCCATAAACGATATCCATTTATATTATAACCAATCATAATGCACTTGGTACTTCTTTTATCAAATTTGTTCTTCTGCAACGGTTTTGGTATATGAAGATAAGCTGTACTTCCGAACACTCGTAAATTGTTTAATTTTGGAACTACACCATACCACATTTCAAAGGGCGTTTTACAATTTATATTCGCAGTTGTAGGTGATCTGTTGAGAAGATAGGCAGCTGTACGGATTGCTTCCCCCCAAAAACTCTTCGATAAACCTGAATCTAATAGTATAGCCCTAGATTTATCTAAAAGAGTTCTATTCAATCTTTCAGCATGCCCATTCAATTCGGGCGTATAAGGAACTGTATACTGAATTTGTATACCATTTTCTGAACAATAATTCTGAAATTCGTTCGAAAAATACTCCCCACCTCTGTCACATCTGATATTTATGATAGGTTTGTTAAAATGTGCCTTGGCCATCGCTTCAAATAACTTGAAATTATAAAATACCTCATATTTTGAAGACATTAAATAAACAACACAGAAATGTGTGAAATCATCCATGAAAGTCACAAAATATTTTTTATTATCCCAAGTTTTTGGATTCACAGGACCGCATACATCAGTATGGATGATTTCCAAAGGGTTTTTGGCCTTGGTACTTGTTGAATTGAAAGGTAATCTATGTTGTTTGGCTATTATACAAATCTCACATTTATTCGATTCTGTCTCATTTTCGAAAAACATATCATCAGCATAGTTTTGTAATTGTTTACAAAACTGATAACTCAAATGACCCAGCCTACGATGCCATAATACACTATCATTTTTTAAACAAATATAAGAATCTGACATACCTGTGTTCACATCAAAAACTACTTCATAAAGAGTGCCTCTACGAATACCTTTGATCAATATTTCATCGCCCATCATAACCATCACCTGCTCCCTGTGGAACTCTATCTTAAAGCCCCTGTTTTCAATTCTTCCAACCGATAATAAGTTTCTTCTGAGTTTTGGCACGTAGATTACATTCCTCAATATGTGCGTTTTGACTTTCCCACATACATAATGCGACACTTTGATATTTCCAACATGAGTGCCTTGCAGTTCTTCACCTTCCTTTGCAACTCCAATTTTCATTGGCTTCTCCAACTCCTCAACATCTTCCAAAGCTCTGAAGTCATTAGTCAGGTGATCTGATGCTCCCGAATCGACACACCATATCATTTTACAAAGTACATTACTGGATTTGGAAATGGAGTTGAAATTATTCACCATGAACGCTACACCATTAACGTTTTGACATTCATCGTCTTGTTTTTGACAACCATCTGACATATTGGCATTATGTCTCCTTTGGAAAGGTTTCTTGTTCCTTTTATTGGGACAATTGTATTGAATGTGGCCTATTTGGTTGCAGCCAAAACATCGAATATGTTCTTTTCCACGTACTTTTGATCCGAATGCAGCTCCATCATAAATATTCGAAGACTGGTTACCTAAATGCCTTCGTTTTGTTTCTTCATCTAAGAGGCGACATTTAACAAAGTCGGTGGTAATTTTTTCTGATGATAATGTCTCAATTGCAGTTACCACAACATTATATGATTCAGGCAAACTCAGCAACAAGATACAAGCTAGAGTTTCTTCATCCAGTTTTCCTCCCGACATTTTTATTTGTCTAGCAAGATCATCAAATTTCACAATATGATTCTCCATCGTTTCATTCTCGTTATATTTCATTGTTAACAACTTTTTCAGGAATATGAGTCTGCTAGACACACCTGCTCTTTCAAATGTTGCGACAAGTTTGTTCCATTTTTCTTTCGCCGTTACACCTTCTCTCACATATTCTAAGTGTGAATCAGCTATGCACTGGATAATTATGGACTTGGCTTTGTTGTCTTTCTGGTCAAATATCTTTCGTTCTTCTTCGTCAACAGGAGGATCACTTGTTAAACATTCAAGAACACCTTGTTCTAGTAAGACGGCTTCAATTCTAAACTTCCAGATACCAAAATTCTCTCCATGGAATTGGGTAATTGCAAACTTTTCTTCTTTCTTTGAAAACATACTATATTCTTGTTTGTTATTACCTGGGCCCATAACCTTTTATCAATCTCGGAATAATAAATATGTCTTCGACTAGAAAAACTTTCTATTTACTTTTTATTATGACAGTTTTCTAATAATCTTCAATTTTTATAAACAACATGGGTATAACTATATAAATAAAACAAAAGATACAATCAATACAGGAGCTTAGATTATAAACTATAACACTTTCTACTATGAGAACCAAAGAAGATTGCTTCCTCTCAGTGAGATGTGGGAATAAAAATTTTTTGATCAGCATCACTTTGAGATCACGATTAGAACTACATCCTCTACTTCAGCGAGTACAGTCATTCGTTGAGTCGAGTATGTCAATTCAAAAGCGGTCGTCGAAACACCATCTTTTATATACGCCATTAATTTGTCAAAAGCAGCCAGTAACTGTTTTTGTGATGTTTGTTGTTGGTCGACCTCTTTCGTTACTAAAAGATTTTGGTTATGAAACGTAATTTCTGTAACACGATGTATGATATTGGAAGTTTCTACAAACAAATCTGGTATTTCGTATAACAAATTTTTGTGAAAATCTCACAGTAATTTCGACGCGAAGTATTGAAAAACAGCAAAGCTACTGAAATTTCAGTTTTTTTTATTTTGGTTTTTGTCGTATTACCACAAATGGAACATCATGAGTCACTCGACGAATCGCTGTTGCTTCTTTTTGATTTGCGGGTCAGTTGCTGGGCCAGCTACGCCCTGTGTTGATGATGAAGCTCTTTCTTCCGGCACTCTTATGCAGTGACGACAAGGAATTTTTTCTTCGCCGATATAGCTGGCCATGCAACCACGAGAACTGTTTTTCATCAGCATTCGGATCAAACAACTCCTCAAATTTGTCTGAAATTTCGTCTTTGCGTCGACTTGCTGCATTTGAATAGTTTTTTTTTGTTCATTCAGCAGTTCAACATAATTTTTCGTTCGCCTTTTTTTTAAATTTAATGATTATAGCGATATTTATTCACTTTAAAAAAGTTATCACAAAATTCGAAGCACTGATATTTTATAATCATGGAAAATGTATCTGATATAATAATGGATGAAGTTCAGCTATAACTGAAGTCACAAAAACTGTTGAGAAAAGCGCGGCCCGCTCCAAAACTCGAGAGAAGGTATGTGACGCTGGGAAGGAGATTTATAATAAAACTGACAACGGGCTATTCTGGCAACTTTCAGTTCCAGGTTCGAAAGGATCTTGCAAAAACATTCCAGTCGACAAATAGCGGTTAAAAGCTTTTGCATTCTATATAACATATTTTTTCACAACTACAGCGATGGAATCAAAAACTCCTATTATAGGGCCGAAAAAAAAAACTGGACCATAATTCTGTCCGGCAACCTCCAAAATATCATTCATCAAGTCTTCCTCAACTCAAATCATCAATCAGAATGAGGTCATCGGTTTTTTCAAACGGAATGTTTATAAGTTATGATACCACTGATATTGGGTAAACTCTTCATTAGCTGCTATAGAGAAGCGATGCAAGAAATCATAATACAACATGAGATGGAGTCATATGATTTCGGATGTACCCCTGAATGATAATTAAGTTGTAGTAAATTGAATAAATATTCATTTTAAGAGCGTCGGTCGATATGAACTTTCAAGTAGAATGTCTTTAAGGTATCATTTAACACAAAGTTGGGATCAGCATATTTTGTAGTATTTCTTTTATTGCTCAAATGAGGTTATCTGTACCATCTTATCTTAATAAAATCATCCATATATCTGACAACTTTCACATCAAGTGAGTTCAGTGTTTTTAATCTGATCTACAAGAAGTGCTAAAATTATATCATCAACATATCAAAGATTTGTTTATAATCCAAAATTTTGTAGGTTGATATTTCATTCATAAGATTTCGAGACAGCTAAGCAAATGTGCAGGTGAACCATTTCAGAACACGCCAAATTAGGGAAACGATCGAGATGAAAAAACAGGGAGAAATCAACAAAACAGACGACTCTCAAAACACACCAAATGTCTGGAAAGCCTTTCTCAGCAAAAAGCGAAACAGTTTAGGAGGTGGTAGTTTGGCGTATGCTGGACGTCCCAAACCAAACCAATTATTTTAGTCTGAACAGCCATTATCCAAAAGTCCGATAATTGTCATCAATCCGCCGATGGTAGGAAAACAACTAATCACAACGCTACCAACTACAATTCAAGGAAGAGAGAACAATTTCAGAAATGAGAAAATTTTTTTCGAACAACACTTGCTAGCATCCAGAAGGAGCAGTATCATTCTTGAAAATGCAAACTGAGATTTTGGTCGGTCTAGTTTGTAGCGACCTGCATCTACCCAAGTACCATTTTCTGAACTGTTTTTCTTTTTGTTGATAGGGGCCTCCAGACATTTAGTATATTTTGGGAGTCGTCTCTTTTGTTCATTTCTCCATGTTTTTCTATCCCGATGGCTTCTCTTATTTGGCGAGATAGAAAAACAGGGAGAAATAAACAAAAGAGACTACTCTCAAAATATACCAAATGTCTGGAGGGCCCTCATCAACAAAAAGGAAAACAGTTCAGAAAATGGTCCTTCGCTGGATGCAGTTCGCCATAAACCAGACCGACCATTATTACCTGAACAGCCATTAGCCAAAGGTCGGACAACCCGACGGCTGATGGAACGGATCATATCGGCTACAATTTACGACCGAGAAACTATTTAAAAACTGTCAGAAGTTTTCCGAACAACAGTTGCTAGCACCAAGTAAGAGCAGCAACATTCTTTAAAATACCAACTGAGATGTTGGCGAAACGTCGAAATTCAATACCGACAAACCAACGGATAAACTCCCAGAATATCAAATTCGCATACTCAAGCATCCGTGGAAACCTTACCGTAACATATATATATATATATATATATATATATATATATATATATATATATATATATATATATATATATATATATATATATATATAATATAATATATATATATATATATGTATATATATATATTAATTTATTTCTGAAGTTCGCAACAGTACATATCTTGTTTAACACATTCCAGCTGAATGTTCGCTGAAATTTTCAATTAAGAATCCATAAATACGGTGAAATTGTTGAGCATGTCACACACACGTGTGCCTGATGAAATTTTGAATATATTATAGTCTCTATATGCTTGCTGCGAGCCGTGTAGCCTATATTGCAAATGAATAGAGCTTGAAATGCGGATTAGTTCAAGGAAATGTGTAATTGGTATATCCTTTGTGCTAATATTTATGTCCGATGAGGAATTCAGTCTATTTTTTATTACAAATTACCCCGCTGACTAGATAAAATAGAACTCCTAATACTTTCGAGAAATATCATTGGGACTCAAAGGATCCTGCACTTTTCATATGGAAAATGGCTTTGGGTGAAATTTTTCGAATTTATAATATATAGAGTGATTCGATGACATGGTGAAAATTCAAATCTAGGATATAGCCGTAAAAATGATACTTTGGCTGCTACAGGGTCTTGAGTTCGACAATTCCAATTCTGTAAGTCGTTTTACCGACGGTACTTTCTGAGATGAAAATACTAAACTCGTCCATTCCTTTTTCCGATTAAATCGTGATATATTGGTTGAATGTACCATCTCAAACATTCCCTGTTGAATATTGTTGAAGAATTCAGAAATTCAGAGGAATCCTGAATATGTCTGGAATTCACTATATATGTGGTCGAATCAGAATCCATTGGTTCAGTTATCAATGCTAACAAAGAGCTCGAGCAAAGGAAAAAGTTACATTTGAATAGGATTCGCTGGAAATAAATTCTATATAAAAAATAATCCAATTCTATGAATACCTAACTTCTTCCATGTCATGCATATCTCAAAAATAAAAAAGCATCTGCTACGTGCTCATAAGTTCAGAGAGTCCAGTAGATGTCTAAAACGGCCCCTGATAATTTCACTCTGAAAGTTCACTGTATATATATATATATATATATATATATATATATATATATATATATATATATATACAGTGTGTCCCTAGACCAGTGGGACAGTTGAATATCTCTCGAACCAATAGGAATTTTCAAAATTTGAGAGCTAACCTCAGGAATTACTATTTTTTATACGAGGGGTGCAAGAAAGGCTCACAAAATCGAACATCAATTTTTCAAATGAAACACCCCATATATTTCAATATATCTGAACTCTCATTCCTCTAGGCAAATTATTTGTTTTTTATTTTTGAAAATCCGACAAGGCGTTGCCAAGTTATACCATTGGTTCATGAAATGCAGACATTTTTTCAGACAAACCCATTATTCATACAATGGAAGAATTACTGGAATCATTCAAGACTGTAAGTAGTCGGTAGCATATTCTATCATATGGAATACTCATCTTTTTCGAAAGTTATACAGGGTGGTCAGAAATATTTTATTATTTTCACGAAATTCAAACTTTCCACTCTATTTTTCATATAGTGCACCCTACAATATGAAATATTTTATATCCCATTAGTGATTTGATTGCTCATGGCCATGGATACATATGAATTTCATCATCAGCAAATTCAAATAAAAAAATGCAGTAAACTATTTATTCATTCAACTGTCCTAAACAAAGTCTCAACAAGAAAAACACTGTGATGACAAATAATTAGGGACGATAATATTAATATAAATGTTCGAATTGTCTTCCGTTTGCTGCAAGGCTCATTTAGAAATTTTTCATTACATGATTTCTTGTGACGTTCTCCAACACTAATGTATTTTTACTGACGTTCGCTTATGTCATATAACCGACATGCTTTCAGTTGTCCAGAGCTACCCCGGACTGCTTAAGTTATTAATTTATCCTCGATCGTGTGAAGGATACACAAGCTTGAAGGAAATTTTGGTTATCAATTCGTTTCACCAGAGTTACAAAAGTGATTACCTATAGGGGAATATACTACTCAAATATTCAATTTGGAGCATTTGCAAAAGGTGGTTATTGAAGTATAACAATGCAAGTATTGCAAAAATTCAAAAAAAAAATACATGTCTTTAAGGAAACTGAAGGCGATTTGAACTTTCAGAGTGAAATTATCAGGGGCCGTTTAAGACATCTACTGGAGATTATCGTGCCTAGATATTCGTAAAGAAGGTACTTTCTTATAGGGACTCTTATGTATTCAATTACAATAGAATACGTAGTTTGATGTTTTTTTTTTTGCATTTTCTGATGATGAAATTCACATGTCTCTTTCACAACCATTGACCATTAGCAATCAAATCACCAATGGGCTATAAAATAATTCATATTGTAGGGTGCACTATTTGAAAAATGGATGTGAAGAAAGTTTGAATTTCGTGAAAATCATATAATATTCCTGACCACCCTGTATAACTCTCGAAGAAGATGAGTATTCCATATTATAGAATATACTTCCGACTACAAACAGTCTTCAATGATTCCAAAAATTCTTCGTAGGATGAATAATGGGTTTGTCTAAAAAAAATGTCTGCATTTCATGAAACACTGGTATAACTTGGCAACGCCTTGTCGGATTTTCAAAAATAAAAAACCAATAATTTGCCTAGAGGAAAGAGAGTTCAGATATAGTGAAATATATGGGGTGTTCCTTTTGAAAAAATTGATGTTCGATTTTGTGAGCCTTTCTTGCACCCCTCGTATAAAAATTAGTAATTCCTGAGGTTAGCTCTCATAATGCAATATAATGTGAACTTGAAATTTTTTGAAAATTCCTATTGGTTCAAGAGATATTCAACTGTCCCACTGGTCTAGGGACACACTGTTTATATATATATATATATATATATATATATGTATATATATATATATATATATATATATATATATATATATATATATATATATATATATATATATATGAACTCGTATCATTTCTCATAAAAGTGACTATAGGAGAAATGTTGATTCTTGTGCTTCATCAGAACATGTTAATAACATGTCAGAACATGTTCACTGTATGAATCACGGACAAGCTGAAATTTGGGATAGGGAAATCAATCTTTCTTAGCCTGTATCATAAGAAATGATACATATAAATAATAATGACCATTCCATCAACAAAAAAAAACAGATTTAAAACTTACACCTATGTCGCGTCCAGCTGTTTTATTATTTTTGTTAACTTTTTTTATATATATAAATATATATTCTAGGGAATTAATACATTTCTGTTGATATTTCATTTATATTTCATTCATTTTAATTTGTACTATTATTCACATGCAAGTATCTTTGTGGAACCACCCTGTATCATTTTTCAATCCATCACCTCTAGCCCAGATCAAGCCAGTCGGCATTCAGACAATAGCAAAGCGATTTGCTGTTGAACAGTTCACGGATATACGTTTTCTTTTTTTCTCATGAAAAACCGCCGTGCAATCGTGAGTGCTGTTTTCTTCCGATTGTTCGTATGAACTGGAGTTTTCCAAACCCCAACACCGTTGTGCAATCCTGTAACCACACCGGAGAAGAGTCGGCCGACACATCGACTGAATTCTCATCGCAAAGGACATTGTGTCACTCCAGAAGAAATACCAAGGTAAAATCTGGGTTCTTCTGGGTACACTTCCTTTTACCATCCACCGCAAAGATACAGTCCACTAAACTCATCGAGATATCAACATTGCATAACCGCTTTTGGTTATATGATAAATAATTCCTATAGATCATAGATCTAATTCACCCGCACCAAACAACCTATTTGATAAAATATGAGAAGGATAAGAAAAAATCACCCTCTATTTCGACTTTCCCACCGTAATCTAGAAGTGAAATTATATCACATGTCTAAATTCAATTAAACGTCACCTTCATATATTCATGTACAATTTTTGCCTTTATTTTATTATTCAATATATATATATATATATACAGGGATTCATGCAGGGATTATTTCGCAGAACATAAAATATTCACCTTAACCACCTTATATATTTACAAACTTTCACTACTCATCCACAAAAATAGAGGTTCCCTGTTGCGCCCTTCAGATATACATTCCTATCCAACGAGAGACCAATCTATAATCCTACCAAATTACCGACTCAACAGAACTCGTAGGGGACCCCTGTATACAGGGATTAACATATATAATCAGCTTCCTCAAGTTTTGAAAGCTCTCTCCATGACGAAATTCAAAGCCGAATTAAAAAAATTATTACACCAACATGTTTTCTATAATTTGAATGAATTTTTCAATACTGATCTGTAATAGTTTCACACTGCTTCATACCGATGTCAAATGCATTGTGTTGTGGTGGGTGTATATATGTGTGTATACGTATATAGATATGTGTGTATATATATTATTTGATCTGTTGATGTAATCATTTACATTATGTGAATTGGTTATAGCCATTTTCCCTAAGCTCTATGCGAATGAAATACATATATGTATATAATAGATTTGCTACCTACAGAAATATTGTAAATATGTATTTTTGGGAAATAAAATTCTATCTATCTATCTATACATTTGGGTGAAATCCATCGAACTCTCTCTTCTAATTAAGAGAAATTCGGAGGAAGTGATACAAAGAATAAAAAATAGGTTCTTCTCTTAATCAAATGTCGTCCTCCTGGAAACTATAAATTCATTCAAGCTGAAGATGAACTAGGTCTTACTTTCAATATGTCATTTAAATACTATATATATATATATAGTCATTTTCTAGTAAATTGATAAACGAGAATTCATCAACAAATCGAGATTTAAATGACATATTGAAAGTAAGACCTAGTTCATCTTCAGCTTGAATGAATTTATAGTTCCCAGGAGGACGACATTTGATTAAGAGAAGAACCTATTTTTTATTCTTTGTATCACTTCCTCCGAATTTCTCTTAATTACCAGAGAGAGTTCGATGGATTTCACCCAAATGTACATGCCTAATCGTATAATTCATCGGGGTAGGTAAATATTCATCGCTCCGGTCGAAATTCACGCATTACAGTAGGGGCATATAGATTCATGTCTAGCTCGGAGCTGTTCCTGACAATGCCCACATAATGTTTCGAGATTGATGGCCCTCCCACCGATCTATCATTTCAATCAGTCTGGACCTGATGCAAATGCTAATACACTGCCTTGGGCGTGGTATTATTCGCTACAGGAAAAAAGTTAGCGATATATCATAATCAACAGAGGACATATGGAAATATAACCCATATGATGAAACGTTTTATTCACCATATTTTGCCTAGATTATGTAAACTGCGACTACTGAACTTCAGGTTTTGAATTAATTCCTTCCTCCGGGAGAACTTCATGAGTACCTATCCATGTGGCGCATCAATATAATTATTAGGAAGAATCTCATTCTGTTTCTGATGATGGTTGTTATTTGTTGTGTGGTATGAGACCGTATAAGGTACGTGGCAGATTCATATCTATAAAGAATCCATTGCTGTAGAAGAGCACAAAATCAATGATGTCATTGTCTACAGCACTGTTTAAAGTTGAAACCTGCCAAATACTGGAAATTAAATAATTATCTAGAACGGTAAAAAAAAATTGAAATTAAAAAAGAAAGAAATGGTTCAAATGGGTCAAATGGTTATAAATCGGGAATGAGAATACCACTAATACAGGGTGTTCCTTAATGATAGGTGTATATTCAAAAAACAAATTGATGACTTGTGGCCATATAGATGAGAACCCAAAAATGTTTCGGTGCGAAAATAAAAGATTTTGATGTTTCAAGGAAAAACTGAAAATTATTCGAAATTACTGTTACCACTCGAAATATTGCGGTGATATCTGGTAACGCAACGTGATTTAGATTAAGTTATTTTCGAATAAAACTTGATGCAAGCCTATGAACCTTTCTCAAATGAAATTCATTTTTAATGACCTCATTCAATCAGAAATGAAAAAGCTCCACCACGTTTTTTTCTTGTACTGTTCAAGAAATAATTGTGAAGATTTAAATTCGTTTCCGAATGAGTGATACTTGATAAAGCTACTCATTTTCCAATGCCAAATAATCTTCGATTCAACAATGGCATGCATTCGGCAGAGTTTTTTCTGGAATCTTCATAGTTTATAGTAGTAGCAGTAGTAGTTTATTATCCCAAATCGATCATACACAATGACATAGGAATCCTCTTTATAGTAGTAGTAGTAGTTTATTATCCCAAATCGATCATATACAATAATATAGGAATCGTCAGTTCACATAATATAGGTGTATAATACAGATATGAAAAATAATTCATAGACAAAAAATTCACACAAACAGATTAACATATATCATCACAATAATTATTGTGATAGCATGTACTCCTGAACGGAGTAGAAGCCGCCTAATGATAGATACTTTTTAATCTCACGCTTGAAAACTGAAAGTGTTGTTATACTTTTTATATTTGTAGGTAGACAATAAAATAACCTGGAACTCACTAAATTGGGAGATTTTTCAAACAACTAAAAATTGTTGTTCCAAAATTGTTCGTTCCGTTAACCAGCTGACGAACGTCAACCCTCAGAAGTCGAAACTTGTGCGAGCAATGGATCAACGAGGCCTTACCTTTTAACGTGCGATTACCCAGCACGGTGGCCCAGCGAGGATTCGAACCCCGGCCTTCCGCTTGATAGGCAGATATTCAAATTCAAATTCAAAGATCTTTATTTTCTTTTCTGTATACAATTCATTCCTTAAAGTATTTAACATTGCAAACTGTGTTGTAAAGTACAATTCAAAGTTTCATATTTACATGTCACAATGTCATATACAATGCATTTCAGTCTGCAAACCGCCACCTTACGCCGTTTAGATTGCTCCAGACAGTTTGGGGGGACGGGAGGGGGAAGGTAGCGGGTCGCCCCTCCATTCAAGAATGTTGGGGCGATCCGCCTATCCCACATGCGCACTCACGGCCGCCGGTACGACAGTGGAGAGCATGCCTGCTGGTGTTAACAGGTCTCTCTGGTCAAACACTCTTCGGGATTGTCAGCAATTAAAACAGAACGTGTCTCCTACCTCGATGGTGTATACACGTGTTTGGAGAATCTGGCAATGAGGCAATTCCATGTAGATGTTTATGCTGATCTGAGTCATGCTGGAGAGTGCCACAAAAGCGAGAAAAACTGGCTGATAGGCAGATATGCTAACCACTACACTACCGAGACCACTTGGTGCGATGTTGCTGTAGTTTGATGGGATGACCATTTCTTGTTGAATAATTGTGGCTCATGGAGTTTGTTTCGAATTCAATCTCTCTTTTTTCCACATATACAAGGCAATTATATATAAATTGATGGAAATGTCAGAATCTTATTTTTTTTTAATAAATGCCGGTTTGCAGGAATCGGTATAATTGAGGCCATATAATAAACGGACAATTCCCTTTTGTGCAATGAAAACTCGATCTGTATTTGGTTCATCTCCCCAAAGTAGAACGTTGTATGAAAGAACAGAGTTTTTTTGAGTATCAAAGCATAATAGCCACTGTTAATTCTCTTACATACATGATCGATGTGAAATTGCCATCTCAGTTCAGAATCTACGTGAATTCCTACAAATTTTGTTGTCTGTGATGGATATATCGTGACATTATTTATGTCAATCTGTAAAGAGTCGTCTGTATGCTTTCTGCCAAAAAACTGAATCAGTACCGTTTTTTCTGCATTAATGATGAGTTGAGTTTTGGAGCACCAATTTGTGAAATCATCACCCACTATCTCTAGTTTTGACTGCAGTTCTGTGAAGGTGTTAGCTTCTTCCGAAATAGATGTGTCATCAGCAAATTGTGTCAGTGAGGTGCTATTCATATGTTGTGGTAGATCATTTATGTACAAAAGAAAAATCAGTGGTCCCAAGACCGACCCTTGTGGAATCCCACTTTCCACGCCGTACATATCTGAATCTATGCCTCCCCATTTGACAAATATTCTTTTGAATTTCATATAAGATATTACCCAAGCTAAAAATTCACCTCGAATTCCTATTGTGTTTAATTTGTTAGCAAGTATGTCAAAATTTATGGAGTCAAGTGCCTTCGATAAATCGGAAAACAGGGTAGCAACAAATTT
This sequence comes from Zygogramma bicolorata, assembly GCA_032362365.1. Classification (NCBI taxonomy): domain Eukaryota; kingdom Metazoa; phylum Arthropoda; class Insecta; order Coleoptera; family Chrysomelidae; genus Zygogramma; species Zygogramma bicolorata. The sequence continues at coordinate 166,227 of JAVJAQ010000151.1, forward strand.
TCCTCTATCGACACCAGCATAAATAGTGTCCAGGAAAGATGCAGCAGCACTCTCTGTCGACCTACCTGGGTAAAATCCATTTTGATGCTTGCTTATGATTTCATATTTTGATACAAACGGGAATAATTTGTTATAGATACATTTTTCTATAACCTTAGATATCACACTGGGAATGGAAACAGGTCTATAATTTTCAACTAGAAGAGAATCACCTTTTTTGAATAAAGGAACAATTTTTCCTATTTTCAACAAATCCGGAAACGTTTCCTCCTCAACAGATTTGTTCATAAGGAACGCGATTGGTTCACAAATGTACTCTGCAATAGATTTAATAATAATCGTGGAAAGACAGTCTATTCCAGAAGAAGTTTTGTTTTTCAGTTCAAAAATAGCATTCGAAACTTCGGCAGATGTAACAGGTTGGAAATAAAAACTATTCGAAATACTTATCCTACTTATTGTACCAATCAAAGATTGGTTGTTGAAATGCTTCTTGAGGTTATTGGGAACGACAGTTGTGTAATAGTTGGCAAAATTATTAGCAATGACTAATGGTTCTTCGATCAGTTTATTATCAATATACATTTCTTTCGGACAATAATTCCTATTATTCCGACCTGTCAATTCATTTACGGTTTTCCAGATTTGTTTTTGTTTTTTATGTATACTATCTGTTTCATTGATTTTTCTCTGATAGTATTTTCTCTTGCATTCTTTTTATTTTATTTTTATGCTGTTTTTTCATAGTTTGATACAAATCCCAATATTCTTGATTATTAGAATTTTTAGCAACCCAATGAAAGTTATTCAGCTGTCTACCCTCATTTTTGAGTATAGCAACCTACAATTATTTTAATGCACATTGAGACCCTTGAATATAAAGAATAATGTCGAAACGAAAACGACGTGGTGTGGGGATCATCTTCGGATGAAGAACATTATTTCTCAAGTTTTGTTTGTATATTTTGCAAGGCAGCGTGAGTTACAGATTTGAATCGCACTTCGTTTTTTCTTCATATCAATGATTCGCTCGATGAAACTTCTTGTTCAGTACATAGTTTTGCGGACGACAGTACTTTTCATACCAGTTTCTCTTCCAGAGTCCCCATACAAGCTCGAGAAACAAACATTCAAAGAATCATTCACTTCAATAAAATTAACGACGATTCGGGAAAAATAATAGAATGGGGTAACATAAACTTGGTGGAATTTAATGCTACGAAAACCAAGGCATGTCTCTTCTCAAGAAAAGCCGATCCATCATCATCAAATATTCAGATATCAGGAGTAACTGTTCCTACGAAATCAAGTATCTCGATGCTAGTAATTACGATCAGTGATAATCGCTCATGGAAAAACCATGTGAGATCGATCGCTAAAAGTGCTTCCCAGAAACTTGGATTTCTATTTCGTGCGAAGAAATACTTCACTTCTCGTCAGCTTCTAATGATCTACAAGGCTCAGATACGACCTGTCTTAGGATACAGTTCTCATGTGTGGAGTTTGGCACCAAAACATTCATTGGGGCTTCTCGATTCTATTCAAAGAAAGGAAATTCGTCTTGTTGGTGATTCTTCGCTCACAGACTCGCTCACTTCATCGGAACATCGTAGAAGGGTCGGAGACTTGTCTCTCTTCTATAGATACTTTCACGGTCGATGCTCTTCCGAATTATTATCAATCGTTTCCCCCTTGGCAATATCTACACGGATGACTCGACGAGTACAGAATTCCCACCCTCTTGTTGTGATTTTGGAAACCTGTCGAACCTCTCTTGCTCATGGATCTTTTGTCAATAGAACAGCTCATCTTTGGAACTCCTTGCCAGAAGATGTTTTTCCTGAGGCTTACAAACTTCAGAAATTCAAAGTGAATGTTAATTCTTATTTCCTGTCCCTTGATTCACGCGATGTTCTTCGAACATTACAGGGCTTCCCTTTCGTGGGAATCTGCATATAAAAAAAAGTTTAAATAACTCTCAATCTCGATAAATATCAATTCAAAATATTTTTCCAGTATTCTCTACATGAATGATGAGAAAACTGTTTCGTAGCGAAAGACATGTCGCGGTTTTGTCACTCAATTGTTGGTGGGAATCGAACAGGAAAATGTGACATTTTTTGTTCAACATGAATTTTCATCAAGTATCGGCCAAATCAATTCAACATCTATAAGCTTGATATATATATATATATATTCATTCATTTATTTATATACGGGAAAACCCCAATTCAGTTCACAAAACATTTAAGTATATATAGTCTAATACTACAGATAAGAATGAACAACAAAATGATCAACTTACTAATAGAATTTCACATAAGAGATAGATGACAGAGTTGGCTTTTGAAAGAATTCAGATTATTAACAAAAAAGTCAATTTCCTCAGAGTACATATTATCTAATCTCAGCATACATGATATGGGTGAATAATAACCATAATTTGTTGAATGGAATGGCACAAAAAATACCTTATTTTGTCTGGTTGGTCTACTCGGAACATAAAATGATATCAGCGAAAGGACTTCAGGACAATCTATTCACTCCGACTTGGGAACCAATCCGTTCGAACCTCCCATCGACCGTCCGATACCTGATCCTCCATATCTACTATATAAATATATATATACCTATCTATCTATCTAGATATACAGATATGATACCACTAGGAGACAACTCGAGACCTAGACTTAAGGAATAAGTAGTGAAATGGCTCGTTTGGGGTCGCAACGTCAGTTGTGTATAGCCCAACACAACTGACTGCAACCCCAAAAGATTTATATATATATATATATATATATATATATATATATATATATATATATATATATATATATATATATATATATATGTGTATATATATATTGATTGAAAAGCGCTAGGTGACAGCGTTTAGATTGTGATTGTACTACTGCCCCCTGTAATGTATTTTAAAAAATGTGCCAGGCATAAAAACGACGTGACAAATATAAGACGCGTTATGGTGAGAGCAACCATGAACATATAGCCAGCCTAACCTAACCTTACCTACCATTTTGATGTTTTACCTAGATCATAGTCTAATTTTAGCTAGTATTATTTGTACATAGATAATTTTATGATACTCCTGTTATTTGTTTGTAAATATCGAAACAAGTGAAAGATCATTATTACTACTTGTTCATTGTAATTCTATTACCATTCATTATTTATATGTATACTACACTGAATAAAGTTCTACTTTCTACTTATAGCCCAATTCGAGAAACACGAAAAACAACTGAGGGAATTGTCAACCCACAGGAGAGAAAGCAACTCTAAACCGACCCTGTAATTATAAAGCGGTAATTCACTTCGACAATTTCCCCTTTTTTTATCGTCGAGAAAAAGCAAGTAATATCTTTGAATAGAACATTTATCCATCTCGATATTCTACCTTTAGCAGTTCGATAATAGGATTCCTCGCTTCAACTAATGATATCCGCCAACCCTATTCTTCATTATATTACGATAATCCCCACCTCAGAAAAACTCCATATGCCTCACTTAACATCGCGAATCAATTTTCTCGTGAGTGCTTCGTCTGAAGCAGTCCTTCACTGATGGAAACCAATTAATTTATCATTCCCAGATCCAATTAGGAAGAAAGTCGTTATAGCCTGTCTAATGATATAAAAACATTTCGTGTTGTAGAATAAACCAACAAATTCAATAGTATTCTGCTTATTTTCTTGAAACAGCATTTCATGAACGTATATTTTCTGGAAAAAGGTCTGGATCATTATTTTCGAATGAGTGGATGCAGGAGGTCTCAATTAGGCTGCACTTTTAACATTTGGCCCCAAGTACCTACGAAGTTGGTTAGTTTTTGGGTTACTATTATGAGTTAGGTTACGTTCCTAAAGGACTTCAAGCAGTTCGGTGCCATGCTCATGTGATTTCTCGTGATCTTAGAAAACATATAAAGGATCCGAATGACTTTCAGTTGAATTTTGTTTCGAATCACATCAATCCAATTGTTTCAACGAGTAGGCTATTGTTAATGAATATATTGAATGATGAACAAAAATTATCGAAATATATTCCTCGCATCTGCAATCGAAAAATAAATATATAGTTGAATATTGTCATTGAAAATTTTTAAATATATTGATGAGTACAAAACTCTATAAACGATGAGACTAGAACCTTTGGAGTAGAATTTGAAAATCTTTGTAGAGATGTACGAAATTCCAGTTGGTACTTTCGAATATGCTGGTTATAACTTAACGAAACCTTACAAATTTGGTTTCTTCGCCCTTTGTCAAATTGAGATGTCACTCTTCACATGTCATCTTCAAAGAATATGCAAAATACTAATAAGTCAGAGGTTTTTGAACAATCCCTTGACTTCCCTTGCCTTTCCTGTACCAGATGCTTCAGCACAAAAAGAGGTTTGGCTATACATAGTAGAAAAAAAAAAAAATGTCAAAATTGTCGTTCCGTTGACCAGCCGCGAACCCCCCGCGGGGCCCCGGCCCCCCCAGAAAACACTCACGGTCAAAAAATTCATCTCAGACGCTAAAGTCTGAAGCATGATATTCGAATGGCACACTTCCCAAAGAAAATTCGGAATCGCCGGCATATCTCCTAAATGTTCGTTTATCTCGTCACAAACAGGAAACGTGCATCATTAAAAGGATTCCTAAATCAGCCAGGATGTCAGCTGCTGAAGCTCTTGGAAATGTTATTGATGAATGTATTCGCTTAAATTCGTTTGAAGCTTGGGAAACACTATTTATGTTCGCATATAACTCGTTTCGCCTTCCACCATATCGTCAAAACAGAAAAGATTCTTTATCAAGCATCATCAAGAGGAATGTAAATGGTGCCATTTCGCCTCTACATAATGCAACAGAATTTGAAACTTAATTGAAACGAGAATTTAATATCACGAAATGTATCATCAACAAAGTTTCAGATGGCGATCTAACTTCAGCAATACGAGTTCTAACTTCTACCGACACTATTGCAGCATTTGACACTCAGACCTTGACAGATCTCCGATTCATGCATCCTGCTGATACGTCCAGAACTGAATTCACATATACAGAAGATAATAATGTGACTACCCTTCAAGTTATTCAAGCTGAAGTTTCGAATGCCATCAAATCTTTCCGTACTGGCTCTGCTGGTGGTTTGGATGCTCTCAGACCTTCACACATCCTATAGACTTACTTTCTAACAGTGCTAGTCCTCATGGTGAGAAACTTTTGTCCTCGATAACAGAACTATGCAATTATCTTCTTGCTGGTAATGCAAACTTAAATATAGTTTCAATTCTCTTTGGAGCTTCTTTGGTTGCTCTCAGAAAAAAGTGTGGTGGAGTTAGGCCTATAGCTGTTGGAACTATTTTCCGACGCCTAGTGGCTAAATTGGCCTGTTTCAAAATTAAAGAATCTCTAGGTGAATCATTTCGTCCATTTCAATTTGTTTTCGGAACTCCTGGAGGATGTGAAATTGTCGCTCATGCCGCTCGACATTTCTTAAATAACAATCCAAATCCATTCAACAGAGCTTTTCCGAAAATTGATTTCAAAAATGCTTTCAACTTGATTTGTAGAAAAATTATGTTGAACAAAGTTGAAAATCCATTCCATATCTTTCACCATATATAAGCCAATACTATCAAATACCAACATTCCTCATCTTGGGAAATGACGTGTTTATGTCCGAAAGGGGCGTTCAACAAGAAGATCCTCTCGGTCCAGCGCTTCTTTGTCTTTGCATCGAAAATTAAACACAATCAATACATTCTGATTCTAATTGCTGGTATTTAGATGATGGTTCCATTGGTGGCGACGCTGAATTAGTACTGAAAGAATCCAAAAAAATTTTCCACCCTCCGAGGAATTAGGTCTTGAATTGAATTTTCTAAAATGTGAATTGTTCCTTCTTGATGAGATGCGTTCTTCTGTTATAGAACAGTTCAATGCTCCTGCCCCTGGCATCAAAATCATTGACAAGAAGAACTGGAATTTGCTTGGGGCACCCCTTTCGGAAGAATCACTTTCTAGTTGTTTGAATCAGAAAATTGAATCCCTTGCCCTTATGGCATCTCGCATTGAATGCATCGCTTCTCATATTGCCTTTGTTCTTTTGAAAAACTATTTAGAATTACCTAAATTAATGTATACTCTAAGATGTAGTCCTACTTGGCTTTGCAAAAATGAACTGTCTCATTTCGATTCTATACTGCGTGGGATGCTTGAGCATATTACAAATGATAAACTTATTGATGACACATGGCTGCAGGCAACCCTTTTCGTGAATATGGGTGGACTGGGCATTCGACAAGCTTCCTGCATTTTTATCGTCTTTCAATAGTGTTCAACAGCACATCAGTTCTATCCTTTCTCGTTCCCTTTTGAATATCACAGAACCATCCTATATGGAATGTGAGAACTTGTGACCTCGGAAACGAATTCATCTCTACCCGATTTCAAGTATTTTCAGAAATCATGTTGAAACAGATTTGCTGAAAATTATACATTGGTTCAACCATAAACTATTGACGATAAATTTTACAAAAACAATGTTCCTTCCACTAACCAGTTACGTGAATGGACTACCCGATTTCACTACCTTGAAAGTAAACAATAATAATGAAACGATCACTATAGAGGCAACAGATAAAATCAAATATCTTGGCATTACGATTGATCGTCATCTGAGGTGGGATCAACATATTTCTCAAATGAACACTGAGAACCATGCTTTACAAGTTCAGATGTCAAACAAACAAAAATTATGGATACGTCACAACTTAGAATGATCTATTCTGCTTTGATTGATTCTAGACTGAATTATGGCATACTTGGATGGGGGGGTGTTGCTAACATCCACCTAGAAAAATTGAGCACTTTGCAAAAGCGCTTCTTGAAGATTATATATAAAAAAAATCGAAGGTACTCCAGTGATCTCCTCTATGAAGAGACTGGAATATTTGACTCACGCCAAAAATACTTCTTCAAACCAGCACTCCATAGTTATAAAAACAAAAATCGATTCCAAATGATCTCACATCCGTATATGACGAGAAATGAAACAAATAAGAACTTACCAATACCACTTATATTCAAAACTGTCGTACAAAGAAGTCATGTGTTCATGACTTCGAAAGCTTTCAATTTTCTACCACAAAAACTGAAAGATGTAAGTCAAGTAAATCGTTTTCAAACCGATCTCAAAAAATTCGTCTTCTCCGTTGGAAGACTCCGAATACATAATCTGGTGAATTGTGATAATAACTGAATCCAATTATATCCCTTACAATTGAATGATTTTTTCCTGTGTGTATGTGTGTGTGTGAATGTTCGAATGTCACTGCTTTATGTCTCCATGTGCACAAATGTCCTTTTGATTGTATTTTGTATAGCTATCCTACATTTATTAACCACCATAATTACATCATTTCATTCGTATTATATTTCTTACATCGCGGACAGCCAATGGCTTTGCGGTTCCATTATGTTTATTTGTCTTTTTAAATTTTATATGTATCCTAGGTTCCTAGGTACTGTATACAAATAAACATTATTATTATTATTCCACTTCTCGATATTTCCTTTCGCAAACTGTTCGATTCGTGTGAGGAATATTCGATTGAAAAGGCTCGTCTCAAAGCAGTTCGCACAAAGGAATCCGGAGCTTGGCTCAACGCACTTCCTGTTGCCAGTCTTGGCACATTACTTGATGATGAATCTTTTCAAATTTCAGTTGGTCTTCGTTTGGGTTGCGAAATTTGTGTAGAACATAAATGTAAATGTGGTTTCACTGTTGATGTGAAGGGTAGACATGGTCTCAGTTGCAAATTTAGTTCTGGTCGTTTCTCCCGACATTCAGCTGTCAATGATATCATCAAACGGTCTTTGTCAACTGCTAATATTCCTTCTGTCTTGGAACCTTCTGGTGTTTGTAGAGATGATGGAAAGCGTCCTGATGGAATGTCTCTAATTCCCTGGAGCAGACGGAAACCATTAGTATGGGATTTCACTTGTGTAGATACAATTGCCAAATCTCATCTTCAGACAACGTCTTGCAATGTGAGTGCAGCTGCGAATAGTGCTGACATCGCGAAATTGCGAAAATATTCTACACTGAAAGATCGATACATATTTTATGCTGTAGGTATTGAAACATTTGGCGTTTCCGGCAGTTACGCATCTGAGTTTACTAAAATAATCGGTGAGAAACTTATTAAATCTACTGGTGAACCTGGGGCAAGGTCATTCCTGATTCAACAAATCAGCATTGCAATTCAGAGGGGAATTTCCTTCCGCCCACAAAAATCTGAAGAAGTCAAGCACAACAAGCTGAGTCCAACTGAGTTTTCCAGATCCCGGATGGTTCATTCCGCTGTGTTCCAAGTGTGCCAAACATACCAGTAACATCTCTTATTCCATCAGTCAGATAACATTATGTAATGCCAATAGTCTAGGTCTCAATGGTTTGAAGAATATTGGTAACACGTATTTTATGAACAGTGTCATCCAGTGTTTATCAAACACGAGATTTTTAATGGAATATCTCAGGAAGAACGACTTCATGAAGGATATTGTTACTAACAACATTTCCAATGCGGGCGGAATCCTTATAGAAACGTTCGCCAAGCTAATAATGGAATTATGGTCAGATAATTTGGCTAACAGTGGGTAGATACAGTATTGCTGAATACCCAAATCCAAAAACTCTTTCCCCGTTTCATTGGCTCCGACCAACAAGACGCTAAGGAGTTCTTACGATATTTTTTGAAGGGCTTGCATGAAAACGTAAATCAACGAAAAAAAAAAACTGGACATAATTTGATTGAAATTGATGAAAATTCAATTGACGTTGAAAACACTCGAGTATCGTGGTTGAGTGACAGCGAAAAAGCAGAAGAATCATGGTCGAGGTACCTGCGCATGGACAATTCGAATATAGTAGATAACTTCGTCGGCCAATTAAAATCAACGACAAAATGTACTTATTGCGGGTACTGTTCCGTAACCTTCGACCTGTTTTGGGACCTATCACTATCTATCCCACAGAGAACCGATCAACAGATTATCTCACTGCTTCGATTATTTTACCAGAGAGGAGACTTTGGATGGGGATGAGCAGCCGACGTGTTCCAATTGAGAGGAAAGGCGGAAGTGCACGAAGTCATTGTCGATATACGAATTCTCCCGGATTTTGGTGATCCATCTCAAACGTTTCTCTCCTACGGAATGGTTCAATGGAAAATTGAATATCACCATCGATTTCCCGTTGAAAAGTCTGGACAAGAGCAACTACGCGGCTGCCAATATAGTCCATTACCACTACAACCTCTACGCGATCTCCAACCATAGCGGCACCACGTACAGCGGCCATTACACGGATTGCTGCCGACATCCTCAATTGGAAACGTGGCACGAATACAATGATTCCCATGTGTCACCGATTACCTCAAAATCTCTCCTAAGTGGCGAGGCGTACGTTCTGTTTTATGAACAGGAAGGCACTAATGAACTGGACGAAACGAAATTTTCCATTATTCATTCCTTTTTAATTTATTCGTATTGTATTTTATATTTACATTATGTACCTCAAGAATTTATCATACTCCGAATGTGATGCTCACAATTGAAATATTTCCCCGAATAACTGAAAATTGTCACATAAAGGCATTCAGAAAAAAGTGCAATGATCAAATGAATATTTCTCAGGTGACCCTCGAAAGGGTTTTCTTCAATGAGAGCAATGACAAAATGGTATGTCACATCTCAGATCTTCAGATTTTCAAGAAACCTCCATAGAATTGAAGTATTTGTGATGTTTCGGAAGCAAAAATAAGGCACTTGAACAAGTACATCAAAAACTCATGTGATGTTTCATCAAATGTCTCGTCATAGTCGATTGAGGTCTTTGAAATATTTCGCTTATACTACACATCTATCGATCAGGAAGATCTTCATTCATGGTTATAGGTAGACGCAGTATTTTGTGCTCAGGTTATCGATGCCTCCTACAAAAGAAGCTTCAAACTACATCAGAGCTGGAGTGTCCTGGTTGATTGGTTACGAATGCTTGTAAATATCCTTCAAGGAGAATTTGAACCGATCAACGGCTGACAGATTATCCACAACACTCGGAGGCAATTGAAATAGGCTAGAGGATTCTTGTGTGATAAGGTCTCCATTGTTTCGCAGCAATTTGCAATCTGCTACCAGCCCCAAACTTCTTTATGCACTGCACATGTTCTCTGTAAGAGTTGAAGGTTTCATTTGCCCCTTCTCCCCGAGAAACAACTCAGAAAGATTTATTAAGGCTCATCTGAGAAAACTCAGCATCTTTTCGGACCCATGTTCTGGCCTGAGGGGCCTCAGTTCGTAAAGCATCGTCCAAGTTCCAATGTTTTGGGTTTTTGGTGTTTTCAGGCTAATATTTCCTCTGCCAATTACACTGTTGTTTTTTCACCACCTCCTCATCTGAGATGGAGCCCACACAAAAGATGCCATGCTCCGAGTGTGCCACGCACCACAGAGCATGCATTCTTGTCATGTATCCGCTCTAGATGAGCTGACTGTCCTCATAGCACTGCATCATATCGTCTCTCAATTCAATTCCCAGAGTTGTCACAGGGCTGTCCACCGGTTTGGAATATCATACCTTCCCCTTATCCTCTCTCCAAATGGGCTCGATAGTGATGGCCCCATTCTCTAGTGTGAGGTAACAGAGTTATAGGGGCTGCAATGCTGCAAGGTGGTTGGCCTAGCAGGTTTACGTTCGGCACCAGATGAGCATTTCAGTCATATCCGTACTTCTCACTGTCTCGACCCAATAAGCAGAGCCGCTAGTAACATTAACCGATGACCACTCTCCACATCACGATAAAAGTAGATACTGACACGAGGAATCGTGAGTCCTGAGTAAACAACGAGCCGTGATAAATGACCTTCTACATGCAAGAGGTCGAGAAATGGTCTTGGGTTTTGAAAGTAGCGTTAGACGAGAGAAAACCTATAATCACTACCAATTTTGCAGAATGGTTCGGGTGAAGCCTGCGGAGCTCGTAAAGTGAATGTTGTTACTTTGTCCGTTTCTCTTCTATACTTGCCACGCAAAGAATTTCATACCAAATCTACCTGTTGGGTGTGGCGTTGTTTCACACCCAAATATGGTTTCCAAGATTCAACTCATGCACCATTGCTGTGAGCCTCTCTCTCCAGAGGCATAGTGTTTGGAGTGATACATATGACAATATCTAATAATGTCTTCGGCTTTCCCTGAGCGCAACGGACAAGGTAATTACTGAGATGCAGAAAAGAAAAGGACCAAGGAAATTTCCCTGAGAATCACCTCTTTCATGATGACCGGCTCTGGTGGGATTTTACTTTCATGTTAATGTGAAGTGAGTCCTCCACACCGTCACTCGAGCAAGTACAATAACAGCTTATGCAATGCTGTAGTGAATGACCTTGCAATACTCGAACAAGGCGATGGTAAGATTCTGCTCATGATGCGTGATACCCTTCTTCCTCTCATTTCCATTCGAACACCGTGTCAGCTGCTTGGAGAGTTCACAGTCACCACTCCGTCGAACAGTATTTCTAAGAGGCCGACCATTCTTTAATTTTGGAATTAGCTCGGTTCGAGCGTCGACAACCAATCCCTGAATGAGCTGACTATCCTGGCAGAATGGTGGTGGGTGCTAGTTTACGTTCTCCACCGGTAGTTATTCAGGCAGTCGAACTCCCAAATATCATATTTGTCATCGTTAAAATTTTTTCCACTCACGTACGCTTTCTTCTCCGCTCCGAGGGGACCCGCTGGTTAACATTGGAAAATTTTCTCGATTCCCAAGTATAAGCGATGAACCAAAGATGACAGCCTTCTGGATTTTCTGCCCCATTCTGTCATGCCAGAATTATTTTGGGTTTCGAAAGTATCGACGTTCGGAAACCGCCAATGACACCTGTGATTATTCATACTAACTAAAACAAAATATTCTCTGTGCAGTCTGAGGAGTTCGTGGATCAAATCCTGAAAGATTGTCCGTTTCTCCCCCTCTTTATTGGTAATATTCGTTTCTGCTAGTAGTGGCCTAAACCCTATAATGAATATCGTCCTTGGTGGACGGAGAGGACTAAATTTGGCTAACCGGCTTACACTCGAGGGTGGGGCATGAAAAGTTGAAAAAAGTTTGGCATCTTTCATCCATCACAATAGACTCAATATCTCTTGGCGTATAATGCATTAAAGGTGTCCTGTGCATTCTGGCCCAAGAAAATGATTAGGCACTCGTAAAACCGCATTATGGCGATGGATATGGGCCTAGACCACATAAACCATGCATTATGACAGTGAATCCATAATTGTCTAGGGCGCCTCTCGGCAGGTCGTACACCTAATGTCAGAAATATTCACGTCCATCACTCAGCTTCGGTAGACGAATCTGTTGAAGAAACCATCGATGTTCTTGAAGAAGACTCGATGAATAGGCTTGTCTGTATATAGCGGTAGTTATTTAGCATTATATCTACTGCTTTAACGTGGGCTTCCCTCTGTGCGGGCTCCAACTGGGCGAAAGATAGTTGGTGAATCAGCTCAGTTTCGAGAATTATACCAAGTTCATTGTCGCTGTCCTTGCTGCCTTGAACAAAAAAGCTTCAATTTTCGTCACAGTGCGAGAAGATCATGACCAAATTCCCACTAAGGTAGGTATCCAGTCGTAGAACATACTTTACGCAGCATGAAATTCGGTCAATTGCATACAATTGATATTTCTATTACTCTTCAGTCCGTCTCTGTAACGTTTACCATGTAGTATACTGTTTAGGTATACCGAAAGTGCACACTAAAAGAAATTAAGCAAAAAACTCCCAATACGGTTCCCAGATCTGCTCGCTCTCTGAATGAATCAGTACTTTTAAGTGTGCCGAAGTGTATGCAGTGATAATTTCTTCGTTGACTACTAGTTTCAATATGCCGAAAAGAAAAACGGAAGCAGAAACGGTGCACGGTGGAAAGTAACGGAAACAATTTCAACCCTTGAAACAACCTATTTTTTTTTTCTCCACCTATTTTTCAAGGGATGACATATGCATATGATATTGTCGCGCTAGTTGCCCTGCATACACATCGTATTGCTAATGAAAACATGCATACACATGTATTGCTTTTTTCGCCTATCCGGCACTAGCACCCTCGGTAGCCATATGGTTACAACAGATGGATTCAGCTGACTCACGGCGGTTTTTTCTCTTCTTCTTATAGACCACTTCTGTGAAGAGGAAAACTCGGCTAACGTGGAGGTGGTAGCTGATATCCATCCTGTTCCCATGGAGATTGATCCGTTATTGTTGGCTGAAGATACCCGAGAACAACAAGCAATCGAGACAATCGATTCAGCAACTTTTTCGGTCCTAGGAGAGCATCCCCTTCATCTACAAGCGCTTGGAACTCCGCTGCACGAACTTACAGGATCGAATAAAAGAGATGCAGTCCCTTAAGGCCACGGCACAGCAAGTAATGGCCACACCTTCTCCGCAGAAGCCGACAGCGAATCCAGTTTCAAACTCTTCAAACTGCAAGCGCCAAGTTCTACGAACAAAAATGAAATTCGCAGGATGGAGCGGACGATCAGCACGGGTCGACAACGTGCCAACCGCCAACGCGAGAAGACGCCCCCTACAGGATCAACAACCCAGAGAGCATTGGAGATACAAGCAGAGAAATACTCAGAACCGCAGATAGAGGTAAATTCACATGGAAAATAATCTCGATGTATTGATTACTGGAAAACAATTACTGATAATGCAACTATTCTATCATGGGTAACTGGTATTACAATACCTTTCATATCGTTACAGTTTCAGTTTTCTCAACCAGTATGTCGCCATTTGGATCAAAATTATGTTCAGGTGAGAAATGCTATACAGGGTCTTTTGCAGAAGCACGCCATTTGTGTTTGTCAACACGAAAACGAAGAATTTATTTCTTCATATTATCTTGTGGAAAAATCAAATGGTGAACGGAGATTCATTTTAAATTTGAAAAAGCTGAATCAATTTGTAACTGTGCCTCACTTCAAACTGGAAGACTATCGGTCTGTCATGGGTCTGATTACAAAAAACTGTTTTTTAGCAAATATAGATTCACAAGATGCTTATTTTCATATAAGTGTTCGTAAAGATTATAGGAAATATTTAAGATTTAAGTTCGATAGTATTTTATATGAATTTGTCTCTTTACCTTTTGGACTGAATATAGCCCCATTCATTTTTACAAAACTTCTAAGGCCAGTCATGAGTCACCTCAGAGCTCAGGGATATATATCAGTCATTTATTTAGACGACATCCTTTTATTGGGACGCGATGAGTCCGAGTGCTCCAACAATGTTCACGTGACCCGTCACCTATTGCAATCCTTGAGTTTCTCCTTGAATTTACAGAAAAGTGCTTTAACACCTTCACAGGACTTAGTATTCTTGGGATTTAGATTTAATACGCACACTATGCGATTTTCTTCACCCGATAAAAAAATTTGTAAAATACGTAGCCAGATAACTACATGCAGTCAAAAACAAAATGTACAATAAGAGATTTTGTTAAATTTATTGGAACTTTGAATTTATCTAAGCTATCTAAGCTTGGCTTAGATAGCCACAATCCTTCATATATGTAATTTATAGTTCTGTAATGTGAAATGGTTAATATTGTGATATTGTTATAATCTGAAATGAATAAAGTTCAAGTTCAAAAAAAAATAAAAAAATCTTGTCCCGCCATTCCATATGGGTGGCTTTATATGAAGAATTTTGAGACAGAAAAATATTTAGCTCTTAGACGGGAAAATAATAATTATAATGCCACTCTGTCACTGGGAGATACCATTCAGGCAGATCTAGTATGGTGGAAACTTAATATTACAACTGTTGGCAAATATATTAAACCTTCAATTTTCGTGAGAGATATATTCAGATGCCTCAAATTCGGGGTGAGGGGCTTTCTGTGATGACAAAACCGCTCGAGGATTTTGAAGTTACTCTGAAAGTTATAAACATATCAATTATTTAGAGTTAGTTGCTGCTTTCAACGGTCTCAGATGCTTTGCCAACGATTTACATGACTGTTCAGTATTGTTGAGAATAGATAATATTACAGCAATATCTCTAATTAACAAGAGTGTGAAGTATTCAAATTTGAATACAATATCCAGAGCTATTTGGCAGTGGGCAGAGCACAGAAAATTGATTGATTGATTGATTGGATTTCGAATCTCGAATACTTCATATAGAGACAGAGTACAGTTTATCTCGATATGCTTTCAGGGTCTCAACAAGAGCCCTAGGAGAACCAGATATCGATTTATTTGCTACACTCATAAATAAAAAGTGCAAGAAATATGTTTTTTGGGGGCCAGATCCTGAATCATTTGCGATAGACGCTTTCACAATTAATTAGAGTTCATACTTTTTTATGCTTTCCCGCCATTTGCCTCAATAACGAAAGTTTTGGATGAAATAATTCGGGATGAAGCTTGTGGCATATTGATAGTTCCGGACTGGCCAACTCAATCGTGGTATCCACTCATTTTGAAACTCATTACTGGACAAAAAATAATTTTCAATCCTCGAAGAGATTTGATCCTATCTCCTTTCAGAGAGAGCCACCCATCATACCGGAGTCTTACCCTGGTGGCCGCCAAATCATCCGGGAAGCCTTCTCAAACAAGGGTTTGGCAGACGAGGTCATCAGCATCATAATTCGATCATTAGACGATAGTCATGTATCTCAATATAATATAACATATAAGAAATGGTGGACATACTGTATGTCCAAGGGTTATAATCCCTACGACTATAATTTAAATGTTATTCTTGATTTTTTGGCCAACAATTGCAATTCCTCGTTTTCTTTTGTTAATAGTAGTAAATCGGCCCTTTGTCTTATTTTTGATATAAATGAGCGCGATCAAAATATTATGAAGAGATTCTTGAAGGGTTTTTATAAGATGAAGCCACCGATTCCAAAATACGATTCTACATGGGATCCAACTTTAGTTCTCAATTATCTTGAAAAATTTCACCCTTTAGAAAATTTAACTTTAAAAGATTCAACTTTGAAGTTGGTGTCTCTTTTAGCAGTAACGACAGGTCACAGGTTACAAACCCTCAATCTCATTTATATTCAAAATGTTAACATCGGTCACGACATGATAGAAATACGAATTACTGAAAAAATTAAGACTTCAAATCCAAAACGCCCTAACCCTATTTTGCGGTTCCCTTTTTTCAGATCAAAACCAGAGCTCTGTGTTGCCACATTGATCATTTATTACATGAATAGAACAAAAACTCTACGAGAGAATAATTGTAATAATTTGATTCTTACATTCAAAAAGCCGCACCATCCAGCTTCTACCCAAACCATCAGCAGATGGCTCAAAACTGTTCTTCATAACAGTGGGGTAGACATGACTATTTTTAACGGAGATTCAACTCGTCATTCGGCTACATCAGCCGCGGCTCGAAAGGGTGTGAATATTGAAATAATACGACAAACAGCAGGGTGGACAAAACATTCGGAAACTTTCAATAAATTCTATAACAGACCTCTAGCGAAAAATAACTTGGAATTTGCTAACACAATTTTAGGAAACTGTTGAGAATTCAGAATATGTATATATTTTGTTATTGAATTCATTGTTTTCAATTGATTGAAAATGTATTATTCAATGATATTCAGGGGTGTAAAACCTTTATAGTACTGGATGAATTTTTTTTATTCACTTGAAACATAATTTGTTGACTGTGTTTACTTGTTAATGTTTGTGTATATATATATATATATATATATATATATATATTCATTGCTGAATTTTTGATTGCATTAGTTGTAGATCGTTTTGGCATATCTTTCAACAGCTACATGGTAAACGTTACAGAGACGGACTGAAGAGTAATCAATAGATTAATCGACTTACCTGTAAAGAAGATCAATCTAAATTACTCGAAGTCTAGAACTGTAACGTTTACCACCTTCTCTCCCACCTCACCCTCAGCTCACCCAGAGCCTGAACTATCTTGCCAACACCAAAAAGTACTGATTCATTCAGAGAGCGAGCAGGTCTGGGACCCGTATGGGGAGTTTTCTGCTTTATTTCTTTTAGTGTGCACTTTTGGTATACCTAAACATTATACTACATGGTAAACGTTACAGTTCCAGACTTCGAGTAATTTACATTGATCTTCCTTACAGGTAAGTCGATTAATCTATTAATTCTCTTTTGATATTATTGTCGATTCGTTTGAATTATATATCACGAAGTCGTTTCTGTTCGTTCGATCTTTGTTAGAACTGTAGAGTTGATGTGTGCTTGAATAATGTTAATTCTACTATTATTCTATTTGCTGAAGTCAGTCTCAGGGAAAGGAAATATTGAAAGCTGAACCGAATATGTGGAAGATATGTAGGAAATTACGCGAAGTGGACTATTTAATATGGAATCCTGAATTTGCGATCGTTAGAGCACACTTTATAGTTTCAGATAGCTTACTCTCTGAATCATCATTCATAAATATCACATTCAATCAATTTCAAGTTGTAATGGCCATAGGTAACGTTGAAAGTTTTTTTTCAATTCATTTTCATTCGCGCAAACCGCAAATATCGTCGGATATATTATAATTTTTGTGCTCTGAGCGATTTTTCATGAGTTATAGATGCGAGGCAGCTTATTCAAAGTCTATTGAAATATTTGTTGAACTGAGAATAAAATCTGTGTTTTTCATGAATAACCCTGTAGTGCCTAATGTTTTTTCAGATCGCGATTTGTTGTTGCTTCCTGTTTTTTTTCTATCGGAAAGGAAGTGACCCAATATAGTGCAGAGCGGTATCCGAGATCATCGTTCAGGACGAAGTCAACTGGATTAACGCATTATCTTTTTCCATGTCGATTAATATGCATTATGGAACTGGAACCAGTCGAATTTTAAGAACAATGGGCCCCCTTTGGTTGAAAAGGATGAGGAAAAAAAAGATAATTTTTTAAACCCGCATATTGACTATGTGTGTCTTGAATTATTGACATATCCAATACTTTTATATTCAAACTGGGTAAATATAAATGTGATTATATATGTGTAAGCTCAGATCATTTTTGGTCAGTTATTTTGACTTTGAATAATCAAACATAAATGATTGTCATTTTAATATAAATTTTTTTACGATGCCTTCCCGTTCGTTGATTCGTGAAATTTGATAGAAATTAGCATTGCTACCGTGATAGATAAAGACACGGAAAATATCTGACTGGGGGCCAGTTTTCAATATCGGGTCACGTGAAAGTCAAATCTGAATCATGGGTATGAAGTTCAATGTTTTTTTCTCAAGAGTTGTTGCTGTACTCAACTGAATGTTGTCGGTCGAGTGCCATTGAGACTACTGAACTTTGTAAAACCGACCATGATTGTAGTCCAAATTTTGATATTCATTCTGGACACAGATCGATGCCAGTGAATTGAAATGTTTCACTCGAACATTAGATACACATAGCAGTTTTTTTGGGAGAATGCTTCGTTTCTTCGACGTTTGTCCAATAGTGAAGCAAGAATCAGAAGCCCCGTTGAAGTACTCTCTCTTCATGAAAGCAGCAAGCCATAATTCTCTACCAAACGAATATTGTCTGTTCTCCTATTGAAATCGAATTTATAACAATTTACCTCATGAGAGCTTGAATAACTAGCAAATAACGAACAATAATGATAACCAAATGAAAATTCATTCATTCATTCATGTTTGGAACATATCCCAGTTAGTCCGAATTCAGTACTTCACTGAATGATCATGAAGATCTGTGCTGTTTTCTAGGAGCTCACCGTGCACTAATGGCTTCGTGAAACTCCCAAACTCCCACGAGAAGTTGAAAGCAGAGTATAGATACACAGGAGAATAACTGGAATGGGGAATATTGTTTTAATTGCCATCATCAAAATCTCGTTACAATAAAAACCGTTATTAAGTTGGGAATGGGATACAATCGAAAATAAAAGAGCAATGCCTTGGTTGAAAAAAGTGATTCCATAGATATGTCCACATTGAACTCGGGAAAAATGGTTATATGCAGTGTAATCAGTATTATGGGAAAAGAGGGCTATCTTCATTCCATAACTGAAAATATCAATGGAGATGTCAGTGAGGAGTATAGAATGATGGATAATTTTTCAATTAAGTGGTACCATCGATGTTGATGAACAACGAGATGTGACGGTAGGACATTTTTTTTGTGACGTCACCAAATCAATTCTTCCTCCAAATTGAGGAGTAGTCTCAGAATAACCTGTATCAGTTTGGTGTTAGGATAATTCATCTCTAGGGCAAGTTTCATCAAAATCCTCCTTGAAACTACAGAGATGACTTCAACAATGAATTCTCAAGTTTTGAAGAGAAAATAGCACGTAATAATCAAACTGAAATGAATAAAATCAAATAAGCCACCGTCAATTCACAGAAAGATGTCAATGATTCACAAAACAATGTCTCTTTTGAATAAGTCTCCTCAATTTTTGAGGAAGTTATGCGAGAAATGAGCGAGAGAAATAATCGGAAAAAAATCTGATTGTACTCGGGATGCCTGAACCGTAGCATTTAAACCCTGAGGATCGATTAGTTGCTGACAGAGAGTAAGCTATGAATCTGTTGGAAAAAACTAATTGTTCATTTCCTGACTCGGAAAATTCAACACAGACAAGAGCAGACCAATATAATTAATCATGGAGTCCGAGGATCAGGTCCACGCAGTTATCGAATAATCCAAAGCGTTGAAAAGCTCTCTCATCACATTTTTTTTTAAATCCTTTCATAGAACTCCGAAGCAGGTTGAACATTATCGACAAGTGAAAAGAACCCTAGATGAAAGAACGAGAGAGGTGAAAAAGATACTAGGATCAAATACGTCAATGGCTGTCTAAAAATAATCCTTTTGAACCATTAGAGTATTAGAGACACCCAATAGCGATATCACTTTGTACTGTTATTATCAGAATGTGAGAGGTCCCAATTCAAAAGTGGAAACTCATCATCATTTGTTTTTAATGTTCTATAATTATACATGGCGAGTGGTCATTGACAGCAGACAGTTCAATAATAAAACATTAAACGACAAATACCCAATACCTAACATAACTGATTTGTTTAACAAACTTGGTAGGTGCCAATACCAAGGAAATTTCTTAGGAAGATATATATAGACATCTCTCAATACCGTAAATGGGAATATATATATATATATATATATATATATATATATATATATATATATATATATATATATATATATATATATAAAGGTAGAGATTTGAATCGACTGAACAGATTATGAAATGAGAGATTGTGTCGGGTTTCGCAGTCTGAGGAATAAAGTGTACTCTTTATTTCAGTTCAAGCTTTCGAGTCTATTTGGCTCTTCTTCAGGAACGCTATACAATCAAAAATCAATTCTTAAATATCTAAAATACAGTATAAGGGAATTAACTTACGAAATGTGAGATTAAAATAAGAAGCTGCAAATTCTATATTTATCCATCACACTTGTATATCTTGTAATATTGTATAAAACTAGTAATATATATATATATATATATATATATATATATATATATATATATATATATATATATATATATATATATATATATATATAAAATTGGGTAGAAGGGGTTTAGAGTTCTCAATCGTTAAAATATACTGATATAAGTGACATTGGCAATGATTGATATGTATCGGGACACTGACATAAAACTACTGGTTTTTGAATAATCTATATGAAAACGAAGTTGAAAATAGTTTATGAACCTTGCTGAATTTTATGAAAATGAAATTTGATGTTTCTCAAATTGAATTTTTACGAAAATAAGACAATAACAACAGATTTCAAATAATTCACTAATTTTCGTACAAATTCAATTTGAGAAACATCAAATTTCATTTTCATAAAATTCAGCAAGGTTCATATACTATTTTCAACTTCGTTTTCATATAGATTATTCAAAAACCAGTTGTTTTATGTCAGTGTCCTGATACATATCAGTAATTGCCAATGTCACTTATATCAGTATATTTTAACGATTGAGAACTCTAAACCCCTTCTACCCAATTTTATATATATATTTTACTAGTTTTATACAATATTACAAGATATACAAGTGTGATGGATAAATATAGAATTTGCAGCTATTTATTTTAATCTCACATTTCGTAAGTTAATTCCCTTATACTGTATTTTAGATATTTAAGAATTGATTTTTGATTCTATAGCGTTCCTGAAGAAGAGCCAAATAGACTCGAAAGCTTGAACTGAAATAAAGAGTACACTTTATTCCTCAGACTGCGAAACCCGACACAATCTCTCATTTTATATATATATATATATATATATATATAATATATCACCCTCTGAAAGAATTGAAAGGATATTTAGAACTACCGAGTTATCATGGGAAATCTGGCACTGATTTCGCTAAAATTACCAAATCTCTGACGAAATGTCTGAAAAAATTAGAAAAAAAACGTTCATGACCAGAAATGTGAAACATGTTCAGACACTTACAAAAACTTACTCATTAAAAAATCCATACTGCAATACCTGGATTTCTCGAAACCCTTCCTTGGGATCAGTTTTCTCACGAGGAACAATTCAGTGAGATTTGTCCATCGCCAGTGCTTCTCGTACTGTCAATGATTCTGGACAAAATTATTCAATAATACAGAAAAAGCTTTGGGCCACCAAGTATTTTCGACATTGTATTTCTGTCAGAAAGTTTGATATTGTGATAGATCGAAAGCTGTTGCAATGGCTTTTTTCATTGAAGGATCCTAATTCCAAACTGAACGAATATATCTATAACATCATATATGAGTGCAGTAAACTCAATGCTTACGCAGACGAACTATTCAGAATTGAAATACATACTAAGGAGACAGAACCTTTTGAGCTTGAAAAACACCTTTATTCGTCAACATCTCTCTCAATCACCCTATATTCCGGAGACTCAGAGAATCCAGTCCGTGGGTAATCATCCTTCCAGAGAACTAAAAAATGAAAATAGCCTGCTTCAATCAGAAAGAATTCGTGACAGTGGAAGGCGTTCTTCGAAATACCAATGGACTGTCAGATCATCAGCAACGAAAAATACTTTGTTAAACCATGATATTATTCCCAAAAACCTACGCGAATAGAGACGATTCACCGGATCATCTGAAGGAGATCTAACGATCAAGTTGAAAGAAATCGAACTTGACGACTTCCACAATACCAAAAAAAAAAATTATCGTCGAAAACCAAGAGAACTTGTCCTTAACACAAATCCCGATCATATGGACAATCATTCTCTATGGATCAGGAATCGTTTTGATTGTGTTCGTTGTATAGAAGAAAACCCAGCCAAAACAGTGTTTACCGAAGAAGATGGAAAACAACCTACCACATAGATCTTCTCTGAAGTTCATATTCCTTGCTAACCTTCTACATTCGAATCTTCAGGGAGAAGGAATATCTCAGCGAGTTCGACGCCTTTCTCAATAAAATGCTGATTATGCTGCCGTAGCCTATCGTCTTTCGAACAAGATCCCAACATATTTTATGAATTTTCAAGTCTTGCAATGATTTCCTTTGTTTTTAATTACTTGAGCTCTCCGGGAACCTAATTTATAAAAATTACTTTCAAAACATCAAACTGATCTCTCTGAACAAAACGAATGATATATTGGAATAAAACTCTTATGAGAATTCAATGAATAGGTATGTTGAAAAAGTGATTTCAAGTTTTCAATTTCGTTTCAGTGTCTATTATGTATATCCGTTATAAATATTACCTTAACACAATATAATCTCTCGAAAATATCAATAACAATATCGATGCCTTAGCACGTTCGGTGAATTTCATTGTTGTCATAAGTCTGTAAACCCTTACCCCAAACCACCAACTATAGCAAAAAGATAATTGAATTACGAGTTATTAGTTTCCTGCAAAACCACTCAATACTTGGGTGAATTTCTACGGATTCCTTGAACATAAAATACAAACACTACACAGAAATGGAGCAATAAGTAATTTGTATATATATTTTGAAATAGATGTGGAAAAAATGGAAAAAATACAGAATTCCAACAGAAGGAGTGTAAAAAAATAGCAGTCTCTATTGGCATGTTTGAGAATGATACACAATGTTCACTCTTTATTTCCTCTCACTTTTTAAAAGAAGTTTTGACTCATTCTCATATCGAAGAGAACTGAGAACTATATACAAAGTCATTAATGGAGGAAACTCTTGTCAAATTATAATTGAAGACAAAATATAAAAAAATACTTCAGAAACTCCACAAGTTGCACAGAGAATACTCATTTCTACTGGAACTTTTAATAATAGGTGTCCTTGGTGGTTCCAGACCGAATTTACACCCTGAACTCAAAATATGGCAGATATCTTAGGCGGCCGCATACAGGAGGTTAATTTCCTTGGCTCATTGCTGTAACTAAGGATTTACGATTTACTCAAGCGGTTAAAATTGGTCAGTGGTTCATGTGAACCAGCGCAACCGCGAAAGGGTTCAGGCCAGTAAGGAGAACGAATTCAACTGACCAAGTTTTGACCATGATAATAATAATAATGAATGTTGAGGTAATCGATTTCTATAAAAAGATTTCTACTTTGAAACCAAAAAATCCAATATCATCGTTGATATGCAATTTGTTGCATGATTCATTCATTTCACTATTATCATGAGTAATTCACGCATCATCTGCATAGCAATGTATTTTAGAGTATTCAAGAAAGAGGTGTCTGAATTTTTCTGCTTTCCATTTCGTATCTATAGCTTGTCCAATCCCATCTTGGCACAGAACTGACAACGTATATGTCCAGCAATCTCTATAAAGTATACCAAGATGAAAAAACACTTATTAAATGTGTTTTCTGTGTTGAAATTTATTCCTAGGAGTTGATTTTTTTCCGTCGTGGTCTATACCACAACTGTAGAAGTATCTCAGTTTGTGCCAAGATGGATTGGATGAGCTGTACGTATGTTTGTTACACTAATTCGCAAGAAAAAGTGACTCTTATGTAATTCAGCGCACATCGTGCGGTTTTAGAGACTTTTTTTGTGAATGAGTCGAAGATATATTATTGATATGTACATATCAAGAGAGAGTTTTCGATAATCATCTGATGTTAGAAATTTATAAAAGTTTCGTGATTTTTTGCAATGACTCTTGGAGGAAAAAAAGAAACTCACTTCCTCAAAAGTTCCTCAGGATTGGAAATTTGCTCATATTTCGACCGATTGAACTTGTTGCCCTAGGGAAGTAATCCCCGAAACCATCCATTCCTTCCCCATGTAACGGCACTGCTATCCACACAAACAAACTCGACAACAAGATAAATTCTTGTGAAATAGCTCCATCGAACGAAACTGCATTAGAGCGAATAGTCAATAAGTCACTTCATATATCGAAGCAAGGAAAGCAGGGGATGTAGCATGGGCCACATTTCTGCGTCCCTTGTATCTCTAGGGATTGCCTGTGTAGGTGTGTAAACTTGAGCGTACTGGTGTGATCTAAGGTGCAGCGGGATACCTTAAAGCAGAATGAAGTAATTGATCCAATACAGACCGTATTATTTCTGAAGTATTGGTCTGCAGACAGTGGCATTCTCAGAATAACGTAAGAAGAAACAAAATAATAGTCGAGATAATATATTAGCTTTTTTTATATGCAGATTCACACGAAAGAAAAGCCCTGTAATGTTCAAAGAACAGCGCGTGAATCAAGGAGCAGGAGATACGAATGAAAATTCACTTTGAATTTCTGTAGTATGAAAGCCTCAGGAGAAACCGCTTTTGGCAAGGAGCTGCAAACCTCAGCTGTTCTATTGAAGAAAGATCCCTGAGCACGAGAGGTTCGACAACTTCACAACAAAGGCGTGGGAATTCTGTACTCGTCGAGTCATCCTTGTAGATAATGCCAAGGGTGGAACGATGGATAACAATGCAGAAGAGCTCTGACCGTGAAAATATCTATAGAAAAGAGACAAGTAAATAATAATTGAGGATTGTTAGGGTTTCGTTAAGTTATCTGGTCAGTGAAGTTGGGCAATTCGTTTTTCATTTCGGTGTTATTTGTGCGTGCATTGTATTGTATTAGTGAGTTATGTAGAAGGTTTATGTAACATTTCCCAATCTCTAGCACTAAGAACTAGCAACTAAGTATTATGACATGCCTGAAATAAATTCGAATTTGCCAAGCATTATCCCTGTTCCTCTTCATTGTCAAAAAGATTATCTTTTTTATCTGACGGGAATCAGTATTTTTCGACAAGATGTATAAAAAGGCTATACATCATTTTTATCTTTATCTGGCGCATGGCACTACCGTGTTTGACTAAGAACTCAGTTCTTAGTTAAAAATTAGTCAACTTACAGGTCATCGTTTCTAGTTCTTAGTACTAGTAACAATTTCGTAAACGCTCTAGTTGAGTTCCTGTTGTTGAATTATGTTTTTAATCTCGAACTCAGTTCTTTGTAACGTTGCATAAACCTTCCATGAATTGATTCAGATACTCATTGGAATTGTCTCATTAGAGTTAGCATAATATCAAATTGAGCTTTTGATATGCTGTAGGAGGATATTTCAGTACTTTTTGGAAGTTATTATTTTGTGGTGGATAAATTTTCTCTCAGTAATTTACTGGGTTTCTAACCTACCACAATGGAAACCAATATTAATACCTATTTTTTCAGATTGTGGAAGATTATACACCCAGAAAAATGATAAGGGAGAATATTTTGTTTTGATATTTATTCCAATATTTTATTCCACTGTTGGTACAATCAGTTAATAATGTTGATCTTTAGATGGAAATTATTGCAATTCACGACCGGGTAGTTTTAATTTCCCATATTATAGTCAATGAAATACTCATCTGGTCCTAATTGTTTGAATGCTTTATTTCACGAACATATATGGCCACTTCACCATGTACATTCTTGTCTAGATATGAAGAAAAGTTAACTCATTTGTTTTTTTATATGCAGATTCACACAAAAGGGAGGCACTGTAATGTTCAGAGAACACCGCATGAATCTAGGGACAAGGAATACCAATTAACATTCACTTTGAATTTTTGAAGTTTGTAAGCCTCAGAAAAAACCTCTCTCGGCAAGGAGCTCCAAAGCTCAGCCGCTCTAATTAAAAAAGATTCCCTGAGCAAGAGGGGTTCGGCAGGTCTCCAAGTTCAGAATAAATGGGTGGTAATTCTGTACTTCTGAGTCATCCTTGTAGATATTGTCAAGGGTGGGACGATTGATAACAATTCAGAAGAGCACCGACCGTGAAAATATCTAAAGAAGGAAGACAAGTCTCCGACCCTTCTACGATGTTCCAATGAAGTGAGCAAGTCTGTGAGCGAAGAATCACCAACAAGACAGGTTGCCTTTCTCTGAATAGAGTCGAGAAGTTTCAATGAATGTTTTGGTACCGAACTACATGTTCAAGTGAAGAGTATATTCAGGGAGTCAGAGTTTCTGTCTGTCGAATTTATACTTTCACTTTCAATACAACTCTTCACTAGTGTTGAGTTTTTTTTTGAGGAAAAACTTCCTCGCATGTACTCCCATGGGACAAATTGTTCCATCCTAGGATATAATTTCTCGCAATGAAGTAAAAAGAGTATATAAATCAGGAAACATCGAGTTGATTTTTTTATTTTTGCCTCTGAAAGTAAGTCTTCGTATCTTGATATAACTTTTCAGCTGTCGTGAAAAGTTTTAATTGGTAAATATGAAGCAAGCAAGTTTTCACAATCCTTGCAGTTGAGCAGTTTTTCATTTTAGCAATTATCGATTCATTTCTTTTGTGATGTTCAAGTCGAAGGTTGTTTTACATTCAAGCTTCGTTTCAACAAAACGCAGAGCAATGCTACTTGTTTCTTGGGAATGGGCTGTTTTTTCGTCAGAGGTTTCGAGCACTAACCTTCATATTTTTTTTCTAATGTAATATTTCCTTCCATGCTGCATATTCCTGTTTTCAATGAGGGTAAATTATCCTCTAGGACTTCAATTCTGAGATTCATCAGCTTGATTTCAAGAGCACTTTCTCCCTTCGCAGTTCTCGGCTTAATGATTTCGAGCACTCGTTACTACCCAAACTGTCTGATTTGATGTATTCATACATACCTTCATCATTTTTCGGAAACGATATGGAAGCAGGTATCGCATTGTGATCTTGCAGCAAATTAGGCAGATATGGATGTTACATAATTTTCTAGCTCTTTGACATATTATTGAATTTTTCAGTTTGGTGATATTTGTGACCACGATATCTCATGGAGCTCTCAAACTTTTTATACATGATTCTTAATTGAATTGTTTTATTTTTTCGAATCAAAATACAATGATATGTTTGAGATTTTTTCTGAAGAAATGGTGGAATATATCCTACTTCTTCATGCAATCTCATATTTCAACGTTTTCAGGTGTACTCACAAATTACACTGAAGAACGTAGAGAAAACTTGTGAGATCTGCTCAAGGATTTCCCCAGTTAATCATTGAACTGAATATTGAAGTCTATTTCAATACTTTTACTGCTTGAAGAAGCAATTGCATAGTAGCATAAGTGTCACAGTTTCCTACACCTCATCAAAGTGAAAATATCACAGGAAACTATGAAGTGTTTTTGTGGCTATAACACGAAACTGCTCCATGTAAACTGATCTTGATAGAACAGTAAGGTACACAGTATGGCTTCAAATTCACCTCCTTATTTGATATCACTCTGGTTCACTTCATTGTGTTTCATTGCTATAGTACGTCTTTCATTTCGTTTCCTCACCTGATTAAATGACTTTCTTTCAGTTGTAGTTATTATCACACAATAAATCAGGTCTACCATCGAATTTCTAATTTCAAGTAATGGCATCTTCATTCACTTTTTAAATTGTATCAGAATAAAAATTTTGGATAACGAAATTTGAAGTTCATTCTTTGTAGTTCCTTTGTGTTTCTTACCCACTAAAATTTGAAAAAAAATATTAATATCAATTTTTTCTAATGATTGCGGTACGTTCAGAAGCAAAGGAAACTACCAAATACAAAATACTATATCAGTATGAATTTTCATCAATCATTGACTATTTATTTTCTAAAAGAGATTTGTTCCTGATAGTGGTAGCACCACTGGACAAATTAATGAGTTTTTGGAGTCATACGAAAAAAAAATCATAAAGCCTAGAGAACGTCATCGAACCAAGGCAGAGTAGATATTGATAGGAAATCGCCCAGTTATTCCGTAAAAAAAATCGGATGAACCGAGATGATGGTACTATATTTTTCCCTTCACAGCTACGGAGAATAATACGGAATGAACAAAAATTGACGCGTTTTTTACCATGATCTAGTGACCAAAAGAGTTTTGCTTACAGTTCATCAATATTTCCAAACAACTGACTAGAGGGTGGGAGTTCCGATGGTTGGGTTCATTGAAAATGTTCAAGCTTTTTTTGTCACATTGTTTTTATATTTCGATTGAAAGAAACAATTCAAAATTCGAGATACACTCATGAATGAAAAAATTATTCATGTATATATCAGAGCTAGTACTACCCAGTTCTTGTGAAGAGGTGAAGGAGGATTTTTTCCGAGTATATTCCTTCAATAAATGTTATTTATGATTGTTCATATGCTTCTCAACTTCATTCAAATTATTCGAAAGAGTTGGTTTGTTCCCCTTCGGTAAGAGAAATTCGTTGTACAAAAATAAACAGCATCAAAATTCAAGTTGATACCATGGAGAAGAAGCAACGAGTAGTTTTCACTCGAAATAATTGATCTGACAAAGTTTTTCTCTAGCATCTTTCTCCATTCCCACACATCTAATAGCATTACTAGCTTTTAAGTGGATTGTATCTCGAAATATTCATGATGCAATTATAGTACGTTAATAGTATCCTGAAATAATAATCCACTTGGGAATTGAGTCTACTTTTATACGTTCCTTGACTGTCCTTATGACGTGCACGGTACACGCTGGCCTTATTGCTAACCGCGGACTGCCCATTCCTCGTATCCCTATTCCTGTCCATCTATTTCAGAATCCGTTAATTGTGCATCAGCCCGATGTTAATTAGATCCTGCGTGAATCATGCATTCACCTCTAGCTCGTTTGCAGAAACATTAGGTAGGTACATGCCCGAGGTTCATGTTTGGGCCGTAGCTGCAGCTCTAATTCGATCTGGTCGGCTATTGTCTCAAATCGCTCTAGGGCTTGTACGGTGTTGCGGCTCGGTGCTGTTTCGACAATCCAGGTGTGGAGAAACCCAATACATGTATCGATGCAAGATAATCACTTTATATCCCTCAAAATGGATTTTTAGATAGTCGCGATATTTATATAGTGGGACTTCAATATTCCGTTGTATCCACTAGGTCGCTTAAAGGGATGTTTGATACTTCTTCATTATACATTTTTTTCTTCTCATGTGACTTCTGCAGTTTGCATGAAAAATGGTATCAAGCCCATTTCTTAATGAAACTGAAGCCAAAAATCAGTCACCAGCAGTGCTTTATTGAGAATTCATGAGACCTTGGAATATATATATATATATATATATATATATATATATATATATATATATATATATATATATATGCCTTTACTTTATATTGTTGAACCCATTGGGGTGCCAAATATTTGTTTATAGAATTTATCATTGAATACAAAATAAGTTGAATCAAAAATGAAGTCTAAAATTTTTATGAAAGTAATTTTGTCAAGGTTACAATGTTCTTCAATGATGTTCCAATATTTATTTATACATTGTTTTACCATTTCTAGAGGAAGATTTGTAAAAAGTGCAATAACATCAAGGCTTATCATTACCTTATATTCAAGAACTAACACCAAAATTAATCAATGTATTTCGAAATAATAACTTTTTAATTTCCAAAAGAAATGTCATCACTATCTCTTAATTATATAGCAAAGTTAAGACCCCAATATTGAACAAACAAAAATCCAACTTAGTATACAAAATTTCATGCATGGATTGTTCTAAAACATATATAGGCCAAACATCAAAACCCTTAAATAGTCGCATTATTTCACATAAAAGCGACTGTAGACGAAACGTTAATTCTTGCGCTTTGAGTGAACACGTCAACATTGAGGATCACAAGATGGATTTTGAACACCCAGAAATTTTGGATAGAGAAACAAATATAACCAAGAGAACATTTTTAGAAATGACACATATCAATAACGAAGAACATTCTATGAACCAAAAAACAGATCTCAATAATTTAAGCCAAATTTATACATTTCTACTTGAATACGAGAAAGATAGAAGAAAATCACCTGGTATTCAGAATTTTCCCACATGATATTACATCAAAATTTGACACTTCAATATTCTTCAATGTTTTGTCTGTTTGTTTTGTACCAATTTATATTTTATTCTCACGTTAGTAAGTGTTCCATATTTCTATGTTTACAAAATATCATCCAATGTTTTCCTTTTTAGTTGTCTTGACGAAGGTAATAAATTTACCGAAAGCTTGACCAATAACAAAGAGTCCTCTTTGTAACTGCCCACAAACTTGACTGCAACCTCACAAAATCAATCGAATTATATTATAGCCAGTCACAACTTTTTCTGTTATATATATATATATATATATATATATATATATATATATATATATATATATATAATTCACGATATTGGGAGAAAACTGAGTCAAACAACATGTGATAACCGATCTACTTCATTCCTTATCCAGCGTATTAGCATCGCTGTTCAACGCGGAAATGCTTCTTCTCTACTTGGCACCATTCCTCCTTCGAAATCATTTGATGAGTTTGCTTTCCTTCCCAGTCACAAAAAATCCTATTATACACCAAATCAGCCACCTCAAATTCTTGGTGGAAAATTGTTCAATTTCAAAGAGACATTGATACCTAATAGTTTGGATACAAGTTCCTCACCACAAAATTTCATCGACAAATATAGTCATCATCAAATTGACCACTCTGAAATTGATAGCAGTAGCAAATGTAACAGACCATTAACTCAAGGTTCTGCCAATATACCAACAAGATCAGCCATATCTCCATCCAACTCGATATCGAGCAGTTCAAATTCCAGTTTCTTGTCGCGCCGTTCCAGTGACAGATACAGTCACCGAAGGAGAGACTACTCGGAAGAGGATAGCAGTGTAGAGAGAAGCGCAAACAGCTTCAACACCATCAGACCATTGATACAAGGCACTGCCAAAACACTCGGTCTCAATGGGCTAAAGAACATCGGGAACACTTGTTTTATGAATAGCGTCATCCAGTGCCTGTCCAACACGAGATGGTTGCTTGAGTACTTGAGAAAAGATGTGTACATGAGAGATATAAATACCAGTATATCGAGCATGAAGGGCGCTCTAATTAAAGCTTTCGCGGAGGTCATTAAAGAACTATGGTCCGAAGAATCATCTGACAGAGTAATTGATACAGTCTTCCTGAAAAGCCAAATTCAACGTTTTACCCCTCGTTTCAAGGGTTACGCGCAACAGGACGCTCAGGAATTTTTGAGATACCTGCTGGAGGGCCTGCACGAAGACGTCAATAGAGTGACAGAAAAGCCCAAACCGATTCTAACAGAAATTGACAAAAATTTGAGTGACAACGAAAAAGCACAAGAATCGTGGTCGAGATACCTTCGCATGGACAATTCAAAGATAGTGGATAACTTCGTCGGCCAATTAAAGTCGACGTTAAAATGCACATACTGCGGGCACTGTTCTGTAACCTTCGAACCGTTTTGGAATCTGTCGCTACCCATCCCACAGAAAACCAGTCAACTCATGTTATCTCAGTGTCTGGATTTTTTTACCAGAGAGGAGACTTTGGATAGGGACGAGAAGCCGACATGCTCTAAGTGTATAGAAAGGCGGAAATGCACGAAGTCACTGTCGATCTACAAGTTCCCGCGGGTGTTGGTTATCCATCTGAAACGTTTTTCTCCGATGGAGCAGTTCAGAGAAAAATTGAGTGTTTCCATCGATTTCCCGTTGGAAGGTCTCGACATGAGCAACTATGCGGCAGCTAATGTAGCCCCCTGCCGCTACAACCTATACGCGCTCTCCAACCATAGGGGCACCACGTACAGCGGTCACTACACGGCTTACTGCCGACACCCTTACGCGGGAACGTGGCACGAATACAACGATTACCGTGTGTCACCGATTTCCTCGAAATCTCTAGTAAGCGGAGAGGCGTACGTTCTATTTTATGAACAGTTAGATTTTTAATGTTCTCAGGCAATTTATTATACTTTCTTATATACTATATTCTTATATAATAAAACGTTGATTAAACTATATATATATATATATATATATATATATATATATATATATATATATATATATATATATATATATATATATATATATATATATATATATGTCCGATTCCTTTGTGATGTTTGAAGACAGTCATATCCGAATCACATGTAGGTACTGTTAGTTCGTGCTGGTGGGACCTGTTCGATACTGGTCGTTTCTTCTGTCCTATGAATGTTCTGGGCAGTAGTGTCAAGGAATTTCATATGTTCCTTGTGAATCGTTGGGTATTATATCTTTAGGTGAGCGCAGAAAAGAAGATATTCGATTGTTTGCTGTGAGAACTGTCTTGATGTCGTTTTCTATCAGAATTCGGCTCACTTCATCAGTAACTCTCAAATGAAAGGAAGGAAAGCTCTGATCATGTTATCCAGCTATCGATTATTGGTGGGACATTGTCTCAAATTTCTCATTGGGAACATTTAATGATACATTTGAAGACAAACTATTCCAAGGAAATGATTCTAGGGAGTTCTGGAAACCCGCGATGAGACTTCAGCCTGAGAATCATTTAATGTACTTTCCTTCAAATATCTATAAGAGTACAATTATAACATTCTTCTTCGGAATATTTATCCTATCGATAATGAGAGGGATATTGAAATTTTTTATTGGAAACATTCAATGTAGGTTTCATGCAATAACTACTAGATGCTATTTTGAACTGAAAACTCAAATACATGAGTGATGAAAGGGTCTGACTGAATTTGTACGAATTTCTGGGAGGTTCGTTAAAATAGCGCCTTAGCAGTTGAACCACTTTTTTACGGCTATTTTGTTGCGTAAATAAACCCAGCGAAAATGAAAAGACGCCACTGAGCACGAAACCGAGGACACCGTATTTCGTTTCGGGTCATAAATTGATGTAAAAAAGCGCTCTGCATCGTTAATATTTGATCTTTGCGCTTTTTTCGCACAAAAAAGAATATACGTTACAATCTACAGAGTTAATGGGATGGGTAATATCATTAGGGAGTGAAAATGCACACTAGAAAAAAACGGTGGTGGGAAAAACCCCTCTAGTTGGTCTCGCCCAAGATCAAAATGATGTAGAGGATGAAGCTAAATCCAATTGAGTTGAGAGGTTACGACAGCTGAGAAAGAAGATACGAGAATTAAACATATGGAAAGTTTCGTTTTGAGTGAAGGAGTAACGACAAACTGCCAAATATTGGAAAGATAATACTTCATTTGGTTATGATTCATCCTTCGATGATGATATTCTTGGCATCATTAAAATATATTGTTACAGAATTTGTTTTGAATGAAACAGTTGTATAAATTCAAAATCATTATTCTGTGATTATGAATTTTTCTCCGTATTTTTAATTGCTTTCAACCTACCACTATCTGAAAGAAATTATTATTTTCTCTAATACAATATTTATAGTTCATTTCTCAGATTGTGGGACGTAAATAACTCGAGAAATCATGACGATAAAAAGTCATATTACTTCTCATCATCATCAAGTTTATATTCCGTAACCGATGTTTCAAGGTAAACATATGACAGATTTGGGGTTTTTCTGATATTTGTTGTGTGTAGATAGATGAGCAGCTATTCTACAGAAATGAAGTACGGCCCTATAAATATAATTACCACTACTACTACTACAGACACTAATTTCGCATATTCTTTCATTTTTATTCCATTTATTCCATTATATTGCATAGTATTCTATTATTGAAACTTTTTTCACGAATTAATTCACCGTTATCATTATCATTCTCTGAAATGTGAAATGATTTTCAAGGAAAAAGTATAAAAACCTCAACAGAAGATAACATTTCTTTTCATCAATAAACAATAATTCTCTCGAAACAGAGGAGTCACTATCTGCCTCGGTATGTATTATTCTATTTCCAACCTTCTTTTCTTCTCGAAAAATAATGGTTCATCTTCCATCCTGAAAATAGGTTGAAAATGGGCATATTTACAAATGATTGGTAATAAAAGGGTTCCTTTCTACAAAAGTCAGTAAAAGTATAAATTTTGACGCAAGCTGTAAGTGTCTAAGATGCCATTTTATGACACTGGCGATAAAAGTATACCATTTTTAGCACTAGTGCTAAAAGTGATTTATTTGTAGAGAAAATATGAAAACATAATTCAAGATGAAGTGTTTATTCAATTGAACGTACAATTAGTGAAAACACAATTATGATAAAAATACTCCAGTCTCATTGAAAGATGTAACAGAATTTATTTTGGTGAAGATGGTACCAGAGCAGAGAACAATGTTGTCCGCCGAAGTTTTGGACAAAATTTAATCCGCAATGTTCTGTTTCGTTTGTAGCGAGTCTTCTATATAACCCTCTGCTACTGTACTGGACTTCCACCCACCGTGTCATTCAGTGGCGGATCCACGGGGGGGGGTTTCGGGTCCGGACCCCCCCCATTGGGAAAATCAGAGATTATTTTTTTCAATTTTTATCGTGGGTTATATCCCGAGTGCACCAAGTTTACTCGGTTAAAATGTGTGCTGCACTTCCATGATTCTCGAAATTTTGCTTAGCAAATGACTTGAGTGTATGATAATTTGATGAAATCCCGAGACCGCAGGTCGAGGGATTTTATTTTAAATTATTATACACGAATTTTGAAAATCATGTAAATGCACGCATTTTGGTCGATTGAACTTGGTGAAGGAGGGATATATGTTTAGATTATTTCCAGAAAACAAGTAAACTCAGGAAACATCAAAATCGAACACAGGAACAATATAGTACCAGAGATAGTACCTGAAAAGTGATCCAAACGCCCGGTTTATTTCGAATATTTTAATTGGTTAAAAGGTCTAGTGCATTCATTCGCTGTAAAACTCTGTAAAAGCAGTCTAGCCTTCAACTGTTTCATCGTTCATTCGCATTGAGGGAAATAATCGGCTCCTAATTTCCAAACTTTGTTAGGGAACGAAAAAATGTCACATGAGCAAGACAAAAAAATAAAATAGAATACATTTTTTTGCTTTAAAATTGAAGAACTTCAATAATTATTATTACATTCCATTGAAAACTAAAGAGGCTACAGGCTACATTTAAACATTGGTAAATTTTCATTTTTCAACAACCAATTTTATCAATTTATTCAATTCAATAATCCTCCAATTCTTAAAAAAAATATTCTCAAGAATTAAAAATAGTACAAACAAGATCTGGATTGAATGTTACCCAAACAAAGAAATAAATTTCGCTTGAAATTTTTGGACTCACCGATTGTTTTTGTCAATCTCTTTCACCTTTTTTTTGGATCTTGACTAGTTGTTGCTATAATTTTCTGTTATATATATGATGCGTTGTTTTTTCGGGTTCCATTCCGTGTTCTGTGGTTTTGATCCTCTGAAGGATAATTCCCACAAACTTTCGCCAAAGTCTCATTTGCCATCTTCTAGGTGATGTCTTGAGTTTCGATCTCCGAACTCGACTAATCGAAACTCAAGACATCACCTAGAAGATGGCAAATGAGACTTTGCCGAAACGTTGTGAGAATTATCCTTCAGAGGATCAAAACGACAGAACACGGAATGAAACCCGAAAAAAACAACGCATCATACTTCGTCCGTGAGAATCTTCATACTAACATATATATATATATATATATATATATATATATATATATATATATATATATATATATAAATATATATAAATTTTGAGTTATAGACCCCCCCCTTGACCTGATCCTGGATCCGCCACTGGTGTCATTTAATTGTATTAAGACTAGCACCAGAGTCCGCCAACAAACTTGCTGAGGAACGTCAGAAACAATGTCCAGTATGAAGATGGGATTAAGGCAAATTTAGAAATTCAGCAATTTTGGCAGGCCAAATGTGTTGATTCCAACTGAAGTCGTGGCACATTTATTTCCATTGCATTTTATAAAAACTCTTGAATGATTATTATCCACTGGACGAAGGGCTATGTACTTTCCATAGTAGTTTCATATACAATGTACCACTTACAACAAAGGTGCGTGGCACATTAATTTTACATTGGTATATGCACAACTAGTGAAGTTCCGGAATCCTCGATATTATTTAATGTCAATTCGAACAATTTTTCTCGACGACAGGCTCCAAGAACACCAAAAATCGCAGCAACTTTCTGCGTCAGATATATTTCATCCGGGGCTTCTGCGAGAAATTTGTCGATTTATTCCCTTGTCAATACTTTTGACATTTTCGGTCGATATCCTTCACCCTTTCGCTTCAAAAAAGCCACAAGCTTGTAATATCTGCTTATGTCATGATAATTTATGTTCATCATCGACTTCAACATAGAGTAATTCGACCAAAGCGTTGACGATTTCCATATTTTGGACTTTCTTCAAGGTATGCAAGAAGCACTTGTTCACTGGCCACTGGCATTTTTCTGATCACACCATTTCGAAAAATGACCGTATGAAAACTCGTACTGTCGCTTTGACTCACCAGGCAATAATCCAAAAGCAGCTTCATTGGCAGCTTCTTAAATTTCCGGCGGTAGGAATTCATTTTCTGGATCACTTCCCATCGAGGAACGAAGAAACGAGAAAGAATAAGTCGTGATTCATTGACGTTGGTTGTCAACAAAGACAAATCAACAAATTACGTTTTTGATTGCCTTGGCAACTTGTTTCATGAATAGATTAGATGAAATTGAATTCAAAACTGATAATCTCGAGGCTATTATTTTATCAATTAATTAATGTAAAATAGGTATGCGTTATTTTGGACTTTCAATGCTGTTTTTAGAAGAAATAGTGTATGATATACCTGCTAAAAGTGATAAAAATAGCACTTTTAGCCCTCACATCATAAATAACTGTTTTCGGAACGAAAATATGAACCGAGTTATTATTCGCACGTCAGCGCTTCTGAAATGCAACGCTTTGTTGAAATTCATTTTTCGAATGCTAGACGGTGGAGGGTCTTATATAGTGGTGAGTCGTATTGAGTTCTTGGAGTGCGAATTTTGTTCGTGTATTCTGTCGAGATTCGGTTAATATTCCCATAGAAAATGCTACCAGGAGGAGATAACTCAAATGCTATTTACAATTGGAAACACTCAGAAACTAAACTACAGAAATCATCTTCAGTCAAATTTTCAGTAAACATATAATAGGGGAGCCCAAGCGGGGATTTCGGGATTCACTAAAGCGCGGCAGATTAGTATACAGGGGGATACATTGTACCTGATTAAGTACTTCCACCATATATGAGCCCTATATATTTGGTCGCCCTTCAAGGATAAAGGATCAGATAAGAAAAAAATTGAATATCTAAAGTTCTCGAGCGCGTCAGATTAAGGTAGGGTGAGTTAGTTTCATCCTGAAACGTTTATATTTCACTAATCTGACTATTCGAGAGTGACCTAAAGAAGGAGGGCTACACAGTTTTTAAAACGTCATCTCGGCATTCTCGAGCGTGGCTTATTTTATATTTATTTTGAAGGGAATAATTCAAGAATTACAGAAAGTATATAATCCGACGATTTCCACAAGGCGAAATAATCAAAATTCATCGATAAAGTTTGATACGTGCAGCTACGTGATGCCTATATTGCCCTGATAATGACGACAATTTAACGGTCAGCTTCTTCCTAGCAGATGAGTCTTTACCGCAGACAATGCACTCCTGAATCGTTGATATATGTAAAAATTTTGATCATTATTCTCTCTGTTTGGACATGTACTGAAAATATCAATATCGTGTTCTCGTTAGTGAAATTTTTTTCAGTTACTGTAACGCCACTGAAAATAATCTGGGAACTACAATCAACGAGCCCAAAAGCAACAAGAAACTTGTTAATGCACAGAATGTGAAGACCAACACTCCATTTCCATCCTAATTTTTTTCAGTTCAGAAAATTTCACCTTGATGAATGAAGTCGTTATATTATTATAATAAGAAAGCGGAACGTTGTATTATTCGATCATCACTGTTTTACTCGTTGCTTCTGTCTCACCTCCAGAGTCAAACATATCTCATAATTGCCACTGGATGTTATCGTACTTCAGTTCATATGATAGCACTCCAACTCTATGATTTCCATTGAGAATCCGATTCTGTGCTTCGGAGCAATTTAATTGCTCCCTCTGATATTGATCAAAATCAAATCACGAGTATTTTCTGCATACCAGGATATCTCTTATTGATGATAGAATCAGGATTCCAATTATCACGTGGAATGTTTCATGAGTTTGCTACTGGGATTGGTTCTACAGACGGTCGTGGAGGACAACTGGAGGATTGTTGAATACAAGTAGGTTCATTAGGTTGAAAATATTACTTTCCAAATATTCACTTTTTCCTTGTACTAATCCACGAAATATTTTATCGTACAGGTTTCAGACAACATAGGCCCATTTTCCTAATTGATAACTAGTTTTCTCAAAACCAGCAATAAAATTCACATTAGAAACAGAAAATAACAATGAACTTCCATTTCTAGATGTAATGATTTTTCATCATCATCGACACGCCATGTGGATACAAGTTTATATCGGAAGAAAACACATACCAACAAGAAAGGTATAGTAAAATGCATTTATGATAGAACAAAAATTGTATGTTACTCACAAGAGAAAATCAATGAACAGATAACCTTCATAAAATCAGTATTGAAAGAAAGTGGATATCCAGAAAAATTAATAGAAAAACTTTGACAGAAATTGTAAAACACAGTCCACAATGAAGACATACAACCTACACAAAATACAAAACTTGTATCAAACATTAACAAGGGACATAGAATATGTCCCTCGTTTGTCTGAAAGAATAAAACGAATCGGCAACAGGTATAATGTTAGAACAACAATCAAAACAACAAATACTTCAAGATCAATACTCACACATATCATACCAAATAACACAACAGAAAACACAAAAAATTGTATTTATCAAATTCCTTGTTCGTGCGGTCAAAAATATATCGGTGAAACGTCTCGAACATTGGAAGTGCGAAAGAGGGAACACAAGATGTACATCAGGTACAGACAGATAGGTGGTTCTGAATTATCAGAACACAATCTTACTGCCGATGGAGATCACAGAGTGAAATGGAACGACACTAAAATTATAACGAAAGAAAGCAATGACTAGAAACGAAAATTAAAGGAATCTGCTTTCATCATACTGTCTGGTGAAGAATGCATATCTATGAGTTCGCTTGATATAAATTATTTAATTAAGTTGCTGACTAATCGGGCTTGTTCTATCCAGAAAGAACTGTTTTTCAATTGACGCAGCAACTTTTCGGGGTAGATTGAAAATCTACCCTTCTACACTTGTATAGATTCCAATATTCATTCTATTTTTTTTTTAGATTGTGGTAGGTTACAGACCCAGAAAACTATGGAACAGAAAAAAACTTTTGATAAAAAAATACCAAAATCAAGCTGATTTATTTTTCGTAGAATTCACACGATAAAGATCTATATGAATCAAACTGAATGTAAAAATTTTTTTCAAAACCTTTTCAGTTCGAACAGCGTAGAAAAATCTTCAATGTTCACGATTGATAGGATATTGGATTGGATGGAGCTAAACTGATTGTGGTAATTTGTTCACGAACACGGAGCTAGATTCAGAAATGTAC
Source organism: Zygogramma bicolorata (assembly GCA_032362365.1). Classification (NCBI taxonomy): domain Eukaryota; kingdom Metazoa; phylum Arthropoda; class Insecta; order Coleoptera; family Chrysomelidae; genus Zygogramma; species Zygogramma bicolorata. The sequence goes on from JAVJAQ010000151.1 coordinate 206,238, forward strand.
ATTATACATTCGTCGAAAAACAAGTCGAGGACGTCACGTGTTATTAACTTCTCACAGTCCGCAAACTTGCCGAAACGAGCTGAGGTAAAATACAACTGGAAAATGAGCGCTGTGCGCTACAGAATACAATTCTTAGTGTAAGTTTCTTGCATGAATAAGTAATTTTCATTTGGGTGAAAATTTAAGATGTGTATAATTATTTTTGGTGGAATAGAGTAGTGAAATCCGGGACGGAGATGAGCTCATGCAGAGAACTAATTGGGGTACGAAAATGGGTGATTAACATAGTATGTTGGTTTGTTTCATAAACTAGATTTGTGGGGGAGGAGAATTATTTATAAAGAATAATTAGTTTGTACTGGTTACATTAGGAAAATCAAGAATCTCCACATAGATATCCATTTCATTACTGTCAAATGTTTCCACTACTATTGGATACTGAATCATATATGAAAATGGATATTGTATGATTTCTGTCAATTATATTTCACGAAAATTGCTAGAAGGAAAAATCAAAAGTTCACCACTAGAATATTTGAGGCAATCATGACTTAGATAGTGTGGCAGGTGAAATTTATCCATTCGCAGTTATTGAAGAAAAGGGAGGTTTTCAACGTAGGACCTAAGTACAGCTTATCCAACCTATCTTGGCTCATAAGTGATAACTAAGATGTCTAAAAGGATGGTGCTGGGACTGATTCGATATTGTTTAGAATTTTATGGCGACACTTTTCTGTGATAAGTGTCATTTTTACGTATCGTGGTGTGTTTCCCAATTTCATCACTAGTTGACGCTAATTGGAAGTGCATAGTCAACCGATCGATCGACAAACTATATTCTTCGGTTCGAGCAGTCAACAAAATGAGCAAAATCTGATGTCATACTCATAAAAAACAAAATCGAATGAAAGGAACACAATTATAGGAAATTTGGCCAGTATTCTGAACAAATAATATAGGGTGTTGATCAGTCAGCGTCCAAAAGTCAAAGTATAGCCAGCCGTCAGGTCGGTCGTTTATACATTTTCTAGGAAATTTGTAACTCTTTTTGTTGCAAACGCCATATGAACTGATTTGATGTCGAAAAGCCATGATGCTTATTATCATAGTAGGCATGTGTCGCCAAGTATACCCCAAACATGCCCAGGTATAACTCAGTACACCATCCTTCTGGACATCTTAGTGATAACGTATATGACCTCCTTTCGGTACAGATATATTATATATAATATCCTATGAGGGTGAGCTTGTTTGGTATGACTACTTTGGTTTGTACACTTTAGCAAGTATCGGAATAATTTATTCCAATGAGCAGATTGGCGTTTCGAATAAATTTTTATGAAGATGTTAGGTGTATTTCGTGACCTTCTTGTCTTCTGATAGTCCGGAAAATGAAGCTGAAAAAATGGTAAAACCTCGAAATTTTTTTGTCCAGCACCGATTTGTACAATAATTTGGGATTAGGCTCACACCCTCTAGTTCATTTTCTATATTGTGCTGTTGTACGCTTTTTGTTTTTTAGGGGTGAAAACTACCCCTCATTGTCAAAAATTATAAAATAGCATTAATAACCTTAGTATGGGTGAAAATAGTTAAATAATGATTGTTTCATGCTTCAGGATACACTTTCATAATTACCCAACCTACACTTGTTATAAACTACCCTTGAAAACATTGAAATTTTTATAATATGTCTTCGAACTTTAGGATACACTGGTGATAAAATCAACGAAATATACACTCACACACGCGAGCACATGTTTCTTCTTCTCTGTCTTTCAATATGAATGGAAAGAGAACATAACGTATAACAGCCGAATATATCGATTATGTGGATTACTACGCTTCGAAGCGGGTAATTCGAATTAAAAAAAAAATTATCGTTTTTTCAAGCATAGCTTCTTCATTTCAGGTGATAGAGAATTTTCAACGATTTTGTAGAGCTCTTCAAGACCTATGAGGCTATGTGAATGAAGCTACTTGAGATCCCTTGATTTTTAAATGGGGAGAATTTTAAGCGCTTGACTAAGGTGATGTTCGATCGTAAATGTAGGTGTTTAACGGCTTTATCTCGCCGAATACTCACTTCACAAAAAATCTAGACACAGAAAAATTTTTGTCATCAAAAAAGATACAATTTAGTACTCTAACGTTTTTTTCGTATCTTTGGTATTTTGGGAGATATTTTTTAGGAAAATGGTTAAAAACACGAAATAGAAGAAATCGTTTTCTCTTTAAACTTGAATTTTTCTAAAATTAGGCATTTTGAATTGGTCAAACTTCGTGGGTGTATTAATAGTACATATATAAAGAGATTCAGAGAAGGGTGGCATCAATTTTAGTCAGGGGGTACTTCGGGGGTTGTTTACACAGATTTTTTTCGTAGAAAAAAACGGGTACCGATCCTTTTTTTTTATCATAAGTCGGTCAATTTTCATACTAGGAAGACATTTTTCCATTCGTTTGGAAGCACTGATTAAATACTTTAAAAAAGGTTTGATGAGCTTTCTTCGAAAATTGCAAATTTTTCTCTTTATTTCGCATCAAATCTTCCAATTTATACATTTGACGAAAAAAGCTTGGTATCAATTTGCTGTATCTCAGTTCGTATGTGTCATAGAAATATTATAGAGGAAGTATTTTTTTTTGTTTTTGCAAAAGCTACAATTTGCCTCTACACTTTTTTTGATGAAATGTATAGTTTCAGAGTTATTTGCAAAAAACCATTTGAGAAGTAGATTTTTTCGTCAACAAACTGTTACTTTCAACTTCGAATAAGTCAAAAAATATTACTTTTACGAGAAAAACGTATAGAAAATTTTTTTTAGAATTACTTTCTTCTTTGATTCCTACAGTTGAAATGTAATAAAAAATTTCCACCCCCGTGATTGGGTGGCAACCACCCCCAAGACTCTAGCGTACAGTGGCATAATATAGAAAATGATCCTTGACCTATTCCTTACCTTCTATGCAAATTTCAGGTAAATCCATGATGGACGAAAGAATTGCTGCGAGCCGAATGCTTAATTTCCTGAACTATGAGTAAATAATGGGTCACATTGGAACGTGTAAGTAGCTTAGAAATCATCTGAGCAAAATTTCGAATAATTGAGAATGATAACAGTTTTTATTCATTCAAACTTCTTTCGTCTGTCCTGGCTAGAGTGTGAATTAATTACACCTCAATTTTTCATCATGATGTCACCCCAAAGAACGTGCATCCGTTTCACTTCCTCAGGTATGAAAGAAACCTCAGCCAGAATGTGCGACATCCGTAACTAAGTAGACGCTCATATACTTTTCGTGTCTACTTATTTCATGGAGAATATAATAATATGAGTTCTTTATTCTCCAAATAACTACGCGCCCTTTGCATACAAATGAAACAAGCGGTGATAAATTAACCGCTCACGCCTTCGGTGACACACATATATTCTCAGATATGGAGACGGAACGAATTTATTCAAGAAATTCTTGGGAAAACAACCACTGGTGTAATGCGCGTGGCCAGGATAATCTTCAGACTGTAGCTAGTTTTATGCTCCGAGCAAAACCCTCGACCGCTCACAAAATTCCATTCAGCGATGTTTGTCTTTCACTTTTCAAACAAGAGTTTGTAATCATAACTTTCGTTTGATTCATCGGAAAAATGTATCAGTGAGTATTATGGAATATTCATATCTCGTCAATCTCTTCAAAACTCTTTTCAGAGATCAATAATTACTCGAACTGGAAACCAATATTATATGAACTCGACGTACGTTGCGCTATCAGAGTTATAATCTTCAGGAGAAGGAGATTGATGATGGTCTCATGAAGATGCGAGTGATACGCGCGTTGAGTGCGAGTAATGTAAGTTTTTTTAGGGTAATTGGTTTCTGGAGAAATTTGAAACTTCCACACCAAAGGTTCAATTCTATCTGCTATTGATGCAAGAACTGAGAAAATTATCATTATTATTATCGGAGAGACAATTGCCTCCATGTGAATAGTGAATGGTTTTAATAAGGCAAAAAAAAAATTCATCAAACTTCGCGATAATATTAAATTTCCTAACAACCATATAACTATCATAACATAAATATAATTTTCTCCGCAGTTCTTCGAGTTGTTAACCTAGCACAATCTGAAAGAATCAAGAATTTATATTGAAATCCATGCAAGTGTGAGAGGGAACAACCCAGAAAACTGGAGATAGCATTCATCCACCACAAAATATTATTGAATATCAAACAATACATGAATAGTATCACTATTATGATGCACTAAATCATATATACCATCAACACATGTTGGACAACAATAATTTTCCTAGCTATACACGTATTTTTGAAAAAATTTCATTGAATATTCCCATCGAATGTTGAAAATCCCATATGGGGCGGGACATTTTCGATCAATTACAGCGAATATCTCCATCGTATGTTAAAAATCACATATGAAGCGGGACAATTACAGCGATAAATTCCCAGCGGGACGCATTTTCGGGCTGGTAAATACCCGGTAGGTATCGAAAAATACCCGCTCGGTCCGTGTATCTGTAGTTACGATTGTTAGAATGTACATTTGTCATTTTGACGGGCACAAATACTGAATTTTAAACGTCGTTGTTTCACCTCTGAAAATATTCTACCGAATTACACTCGTGCATCAAAATAAACCTGATAATTTTCCATTCAAGCATGTTGTCAGTAAAAAAACTGCATTCGGTTATTTTCATATTTTGCTAAAAAAGCTTTCCTTCTTCGGAGTCGGGCTCTTTCGACGAAATGTGAAAAACTCATTCAGTTCTTAGACAACATGCTTTAATGGAAAATTATCGGTAATTTTGAAGCACTTGTGTGATTACTCCCGAAAACAACATTGGTGATTTTTATTCCTAAATAGGTATTATTTCGTATTAGCAATTGTTTTTCATTCGAAGAATAAATAGGTATTATTGATTGTTCAGTGAGCTTTTTCTGGATCTCAATGAATGCAACCTTTTATTTCAGGGCTATTTTGTGTCAAATATCATTAAATTAGTTATTGTCGCTATAATTTCGATTCTAGAATTCATTTCAAATATGTTTTCAGTTTAGGTTCTATCGAATACTCGTCTTGCATGAAATATCTACCGAATACCTCAGAATGAATAAATAACCAAATCACGAATCGACATCGAATGAAAAGTTTCTGAATTTTTCTTGTTCGCCGAAAAATATTGAATCGCAACGAATATGGTGAGAATTGATATGGTACGATTCGTTCCCAATCTAAAGTCGTTGCATATATTTTCCGAAAAAGTTGCGTTTATGCACTTCCTGAATGAAATGTATACTTTCAATCCCTGATTATAGAGATTCAAGTGGCATTTCTGATTTCTAGCGATTGAAAATTCATTTTCGAACCCTGGGGATTGAAATTTTACTTCTAATCGCTGAAGATTTCGATTTCGCTGCAGTAGCTTTCCGCTGCAATGAATAGCTAGACAACATGATGCAGTTGAAATGCCTGCAAAAATCTGTTCGAAAATGACTTTTTCTCTATAAGCAATCTTTGACATGACATAACATAACATCAAAAACTCATTATGATTGAGTACTATTAAATAATTTTTGGAATACGTATTCATTGTTTCAACTTTCACTAAAGTGCATGAAAAATGTGGACACCACTGGATTAAAATTCCTTTCTTTCCCTTGACGAATTCAGACCTCCCTGCGGTTGGTCTACAAACTTTTCGCCTCGACAAAGTATGACTTCAATCCCATGGTGTACAATATACTATTATGAGTTCATTCATATTCTCTTCATTACTTTATACGGATATCGTTGAAGTAATTCCTAGTCTGAAATCAAGGGGTTTATTGCACTCTCGCATTTTTCAACAAGAGAATTTATGTGATCAAGAATAGAATTGTAATAATCATTACATTCTCCCCCCCTCTTCATATGACCCTTCCGAAACTCCAATCCCATTGAAACTTCACCCTCTGTACGAAATGTTAAATTGGGAGTTCAAGTGTTGTTCGTAATATGACCGAGTTGTAATTTTATTTGAAGGGGAAATATTTCATATGCTTCGGCTATTGTTTTCTGGCCACAATGGAATTTGGGGTTGGAATTCCGTTGATCATATTAAAAGATACTAGGTGTATGCGATATGCAAGATACGTTGTGAAATTGCATCCATTCATTGGTACGTAGACCTGAGTGAAAGGAGAACTAACAAATGGAAATATCGAAATTAGGAACATAAGAAGTATTGTTTGATGTCATTATTGTTGAGTACTTGGCATGTTATTGATGAAATCAAGGTTGTAAAATGCCAAGCATGACATTGGTCATAAAAGAATTATTGAGATTCATGTAAAATAAAAGTTGATGATTTGAACTGTAATTCTCTTATTTGAGACAGTAATACAATTATTATCTTCTACACGTGTATAGATTCTTATATTGATTCCTATTTTTTCAAATTGTGGTAAGTAAAGATCCCAAAAATGCTAGAAGAAATCAAATTTTTATACTCAAGTCATTTGCTTAGTAAAATTTTTAAAATAATGCGCAGCACACATTTCAACCAAATAAAGTTGGTGCACTTGGGAAATAGCCCCCGATCATATAACAAGATTCGATGTACCTTTCAATATCTCACTAGATGATGCAATATTTCTTATATTATATTATAATGGATTCATCCGCAAACCAGTTGTCTTTCGACCGAACGAGTCACTCGCAGAGCTCATCACGAATATTGTTACCTATAAATAAGTATACGCTAGTTATACATCAAATCTGCAATTCTATTGAGAAAAGTGTTAAGCTGCCGACTAGCATAATTTGATTCGTTTACCACAAACATTTGGTCTTGAGGAATATTATCTAATCATTTATATCACTATGAGAGTGTTGATCTGGGTTTCTACTCTGAGTTCGAAAATAAGTGACAATTGGCACGGCATAATCGAACAACTCAATTGAAATAAACTCAACAATTCACTGAAACAGCTTATCCACAACTCAATAAATCCCTCAGATAATAATAATAGCTATATCGCCAATTTGTTCACTCGATCGCTGTCTGTTATCAACTAACTCCGTACTGCTTTCCGTCCACTATATTTAGGTCCATGGTTCTGGAATTTTCCGAATTCATTCGAGGAACCTTCGCAAGAATTCTCTCTGTTTGTAAACGAATGCGGTTGTTATCACTCTCGAACATTATCGATGAATCGCGGTAACGGTTGATAGGCATGGTCTTCTCCAAAACACTAGCATGGGCGTAAATGAACTCATGGGCGTAGGTAAAGGTTTTCATTGTTTCGCAAAATTGTTCTTGATCATCGAATTCGTAACATTATTAATTACCCGAGGATGATTGCGGGTACCATTGAAATAAACGACGTAAGTATGCTTATTTTGGATTTTGATTTAAAAAATTTGATCATATTTCCTTTGTGATTCTGTTCAATCACACCATTTTTATGTTATATATCAATGTCAGTAAATTTTTCGTTAAATTTTTGCGCATTAATATTTCCAACTCTGGAAATTTGTCCGCAATCCATTTGTTTCGTTTGTGTTTTTGTCCCGTATTTTTATTTGGTTCTGATTTTTTGGAAAGATTCCATTCTCATCTGAGTTGAATTCTGCTCATTATTTGATTCTGAAATTCGTAGATTATGCTGACTATTAAACTAAATATGCATTTTTCGTATCCCATCATTTCGATTTCATAGAAATTTTTATTTGATTCTTTTCTCTAAAAAATCATAGATGAACTTCGAATGGATACCACTCAACTAATAATAATGAGCGAGAAGGATGATGATAATTTGAAGAAGTATAGTTTATGGGCGTTTTATGCACCAATTCCTGAAGAGTAGGCCTAAGCCCAAGACTGATAACTAACAGTTCAACTTTAGCAAATTAATGAACGTGTTTATGCAGTCTCAACTAGTACTGGAAATGGATAATCGAAACTACGAGGTTGTCCAACTTTCAACTAAGTAATTGAGAATCTCAGGTTAATAAGAAGATGCGCATGTGCCGTGTGTTTGCCAATAAGTGAATTGCTTTTGTGATTTATCAAATGTATTGAATAGCAAAAACCACGGATAAACACGTTTTTTCCTTGATGGATAAGCATTTTTCAATCCTGTCAAATATGTTTTTTGTTAATGAACTGATTCATTATGAAGTTTGGACAATAGCAATAAAAATTATTCAAATTCATTTTGAGCAATTGAACAAGCGAGAGCTTATTTATTGCCTAATAACTGACAGGAGACGCATAAACACCATATCCTTCTCAGTTATAGTGCTTACTGACTAGTTATTAGTGTTAGGAATTGGAAAATGTTGCATGAACTTTCCATTAGCATTGATGAGTGAGCATATTAGTTCTTCCAATGGTATATGTATTTCGATATGTGTGAATATGGAAGGATTTTACTATTGAAATCGATAATGTTCTCAACATTATCGCTAAATGAAACAACGATAAAACATTTGCTTCGGTATGCAGAGGGATTCATCAGTGGAAAGGAAATCGTGTTCCATCTTCTAGTTGTGAAAAGTTCGTGATGAAAAAATAAATATTTGCTACTTTTCACAGTTTTCCCTGACCCTCTGGAGAATGTCTGGAGTTATAACTCCAGATATTCTCCTCAAAAAATTCAGTCGGATTTTTCATTACTCTTGGGAAAAAATTTATGGTCAATTTTTTACCGAAGTGGATGTAATGATATCCTTCGGTTGATGCTAACCTACGAAATGTAAAGCAGAAAGGCGGAAAAAGGTAATAAAACATTTTATAGCCGAACGGTTCCAGATATCGTAAACATTTCGGCATTGATGCTCATATTTCAGTTCTCGAATAGTACCGTAATTGAATTTTTATGAATATATCTAATTGATTTATTTTGCTTCGGATAGAACATTCATTGCTTTCTGCAGTTCCATGAAAGCATAATAATCCCCTGTCGACAGTGTCAACTGACTCTGATGATCAATATTCATTGTTGAACGATGCAAATGAGTGGTGTTCACACTTCCGTCGCCTTTTTCAACAAGAAAAGAAAGGTTTCGAATTAACGTGAATGGAGAAATCTCCAAACATTCAGAATGTAGCTATTTTGATATTCAGTACTTTCAGTGCCACCAGTAATATCTGAATTATTGTATGCTAGGCTGTTTACTCCCAGAAAATTTATGTCAATTTTCATCATAATCAATCGTCAAAGAGTAGAAATAAAAACCCCTATCCACATGTGAATCGAACAGACATTTAGCTCGCAATAAGTCGCGATTGATAACCATCCAACAAAAACTAAGAGATTGAGCCACTCCCATGTCAAGGTGTGCCATGATATATCACTGCGGGAAAAACAAAGTGGGTTTGTGATGTAATTACATAGTGAAGTTTCTATCGCCGTACAGTTCACCTGCTGAACAGAAACTCTGTCTTAACTTCACAAAACGTAAAGCTAATACAGGATGAAGTCTGGGATCCTCCCTCATCAGATATTCATTTTTGAACGATTCATGAACTTTAACACTCGTTGACAAGTCGGAAACGATGAACATGAATGAATAATGAAATCATGTTGGGAGCGGAGGGAGAAACGAACTCCACAGGGAGTTAGTATCAAACCATCCTTGCTAAAGGAAACTTGTACTTCTATAACCAAACATTTTTTTACTGCGGTAACATTCAGTCTTTGCTTACTTGAGTTTGAGTTGATTCAGTTGGTGGAGCTGACATGCTCCGCTTAGCTTAATTTTTTTTATTTCAGTTCAAAAGATCCATTGTTTGCATCTAATATCACTATCAGATGTTTCAGAATTATATTCTAATTAAATTTTTGCGATGTATTGCCAATCACAATGAAAGAAATGATTTATTTCCCGTAAATTTTGAGGTTTTGGGCTGCCGGCTCTTCAATGCTGAACTATAGTTTTGATGATATTGCCGTTGGAGTTCCATGCTGATTCAGTTGGGATAGTGATGTGGTCATAACGTACATTCTCACTTATTCTTTGAAGTTAGTTGGAGGTTATAGTCAACAGTGATGGTGTTTGGACATGAAATGAATCTTTCTGATTTCATTTCGGATCATTGCATATACAATTTGAGGTTTCTGGTACCATTCAAGTATGGTACTTACGAGATATCCGCTATTGATTTAACGATGAGATTACCCTTGGTGTAGAAGTTGAAAATTTTCCTAGAGATCAATAATAACCAAGGTTAGCATCTTCAGAAGAAAATTGATACATACATACATAGAATACTTTTAATTTGGACATTCAAAAAATGAACAATTTGTTCAGGCCAGCCTCAACTCACCTACACTGTAGGTTGACGGACTAACACTAATTAGAAAACAACCACTCTTCCCTGGCTAATACCACGAAGGGCATTGGATTACATCCAGCAGGTGTGGGATTCTTCACAGAAGAAATTCCACATATGCTCTTGGCGATACAGCTACCAGAATTGATTTTCAATTACTGGGACGGGACACACTTGCAGACCGGTTTCGGGCTATTTGGCCTCTCGTCAGTGCAAGGCAGTGCCATAATCAACATAAGTCGATGACTTCCCATAATTAAAGATCATATTCGAGTAGAGTATCTTCCCTAGACCTAAGCTGATACAAACAACTAGCAAAATAGTCGTTGCTGCGCAATCTGCCCGTAGACTAGGTTCCAACCAAGAGCATCTTCGCATGGCAGCAATTCCTTGTACAAGGAAAAGCCGAATAACATAAATATTCATGGGTATGCTTGAAGACTGGCTTTAAATCAAATATTCAAAAAATGAACAATTTGTTCAGGCCAGCCCCAACTCACCTACACTGTAGGTTGACGGACTAACACCTATTAGAAAACAACTACTCCCCTGGCTAATACCACGAAGGTCATTGGATTACAACCAACAGGTGTTAGTGCGGGATTCTTCACAGAAGAAATTCCACATATGCTCTTGGCGATACAACTACCAGAATTGATTTTCAATTATTGGGACGGGACACACTTGCAGACCGGTTTCGGACTATTTTGCCTCTCGTCAGTGCAAGGCAGTGCCATCATCAACATAAGTCGATGACTTCCCATAATTAAAAATCATACTCGAGCAGAATATCTTCCCTAGACCTAGTAGGCCAAGAGCCAGAGCAAAAAAAGTAGGTTCATAATGCAATCTTCTACAGAATTGATTTTCTTGTTGGAAAATGTTTGGGGGCGTCCCCTGAATATAAATTCAAGTTGGCGGGACAGGGGGAGTTGAGCTTCAGCCGCCATCTTGGAAAACACGTTTTATCAAATATCTCGTGAACCGTGCATCGTACGACAAAAACAGTGGTGATCATTTTCGTAGATAATAAAATTCTCTTCAACTTTTATTCAAAACTTTTTTCCGTATAGTGCATAGGTTTTCATTTATAGCGCGACAAACTTTTCCCAGCATGGTTATTGCTAAATATATAGTTAACGGTTGATGAAACAGTATAAATGGCAGTATTTTGGCGCGCCATAAATTAAAACCTATGCTTTATACAAAAAAAGTTTGAAATAAAAGTTGCAGAGAATTTCATTATCTACAAAAACGATCTTTACTGTTTTTATCGTACGATGCACGGTTCACGAGATATTCGATAAAACGTGTTTTCCAAGATGGCGGCTGAAGCTCAAACCCCCCCCCCCCGTCCGGCCAACTCGAATTTACATTCAGGGGACACCCCCGAAAATTTTCCAACAAGAATATCAATTCTGTAGAAGATTGCAGAAAAAAGTACCTGGCTCTTCGCCTATAGGCTGATACAAACTAGCGAAATAGCCGTTGCTGCGCCATCTGCCCGTAGACTAGGTACAAACCAAGAGCATATCCACATGGCCCCAATTCCTTGTGCAAGGAAAATCCGAATAACATAAATATTCATGGGTATGCTTGAAGACTGGCTTCAGATCAAATATTCAAAAAATTAACAATTTGTTCAGGCCAGCCTCAACTCACCTACACTGTAGGTTGACGGACTAACACCTATAAAAAAACAACTACTCCCCTGCCTAATACCACGAAGGTCATTGGATTACAACCAACAGGTGTTAGTGCGGGATTCTTCACAGGAGAAATTCCACATATGCTCTTGGCGATACAACTACCAGAATTGATTTTCAATTATTGGGACGGGACACACTTGCAGACCGGTTTCGGGCTATTTGGCCTCTCGTCAGTGCAAGGCAGTGTCATCATCAACATAAGTCGATAACTTCCCATAATTAAAAATCATACTAGACCTAGGCTGATACAAACAACTAGCAAAATAGCCGTTGCTGCGCAATCTGCCCGTAGACTAGGTTCTAACCAAGAGCATCATAAAGAAATTCCAGAAAACGACGGCCTTCAAACCCGAACCAAAGTAGTTATACTGAAAATTCAATTATCGGTTTCAAAAAAATGTATGTGCTGTGAAATCAATTTTTAAATGATATCATCAACTCGTGGAGAAAAAACTCATAGGTGTTTGTTGTTATTGTATGGCAAACAGTTTCATTCTTTCAAATTTATCCAGTGAGAACATTTCATATAATATATCTGCTGTCATGACAACAGAACCAAATTTCTATCATAGGTCAGGAAATACAACTAGTCGCTTCAAGCGCTTTTTGCTATGAATTGCACCAATCTGGCAGTTATTGTATTTTAGAAGAATGTTCTTCCATTGACGAAGATAAAAAATTACACTGAATAATACCAAGATAAACGCAACCAATGTCATAAAATAATGTCTGATTGCTTTCAATTCAGAGCTTCGCAAATTTAATGGATTTCCCATAGTACTTTTCTTCTCGATTCCAACTATTTCCAGAATGCTGAATATTTTTTTGACGATTACACCACTACAAATTCGAAGTGTGGTAAGAGGTGACCACAAAAATGAAGCCCGCTGCTTCGTTCCGCATCAAAATTCAGTACGGTCTCTTTCGTGAAATTCGAACTACGTACAATTTTTTTGTGTTGCTCTGACCTATTGCATCGTGAAATTCGGCTGTAAAATTCGGTTTTCACATCCAATATCGATGTATTATAATAACATTGATTTCTAAAATGAGCCCATATTAGTTACCTATTCATAAAGTACCATAACTGTCGTATGTGCCTAGTCAGCATACCAAAACATATTTTCTTCAGGAAAGACAAGCGTCAGGAAGTAATTTACGGATCATACGACTCCAATATCAAATAATCTCAAAAACGTCACTGTTTCCCAGAGACATTGTTGTTTTGTTCGGATTGTGCTACCCAAATATCTTCTGCCAGACTATCGTAGGTTATGTGTGACAGTGGTGCGAGAAGTTTTTCGGTTAAAGATAATTTATCATATGAAAAAGTTCTGAAAATACTCTCATGTGGTCTCGAAATTGATGATATACAGTTGGTTTCGTGTCAGAAATAAATCTTTCAGTGAATTGCAATCAAATGTTGTCGTGAACTTTAGACACCGAAATGGAACACTTGCAATTTGGAACCGCTAAAATTAAAATACTAATAATCTTAGAGGGAGATATTCGAGATCACGGTATTTGATAATGATCGTATGTGAGTGAAAGAATGATTGAATTTTATTCCTGTCGGTTGAATTTTCCAAGATAGATCTGGTTGATAATGACGAAAAAGCGTGATTCATACAAAAGTAAATGTTCTATCATGTTACGTACAAGATATATTCTTGTTTTGAAGAGTCTCCTCTATAAAATTATCAAGTTCGAGTTTGTTATTCATATCACTTGTCAGTTTGGCCTCTTATACAGGTTTGTAAACTTCAAGTAAACACGAATATGGCCCGAAAAAAATAATACATAACATTGATTCCAGGTTCACCGAATGATACAAAAAAGACGACATAGTATATCACATGAAATTTTTTATAGGTATGTATTTCAACTAGTTTTTTTCAAGTAGTGGTGGGAGTTGAAAAAAAAAATTATTCAAAACGGAAGTGATTTGATTACTCTGCAATGAATTATTTTATGAACTCCGTGCGTAAGGTATTTCTGATCAGGTTATATATATATATATATATATATATATATATAATGTGAGGAGGTTAGACGACTGTCTAAGTTAATAGTAATAATAACAAATTTACACTTGGTACCCTTGGGTAGTTGGTGATTTCACTTTCATTTTCATTGTGTGTTGGCAACAAGGTCACAGGAAACTATAATCATTGGTCACTTGTCAACTTCATTCCCTTATTCACATCATTTCCGTTAAAATTACAAATATGGTTTCCAATGCCCGTTAGGAGAAACAACTTCCCCCATATTTTCAGTTCTTTTACATGTTTGATTGCTCATATCTTTTAATTAAAGTTTTATATTATATTTGTATCATTAAGTCGATGTATTGTGATATGTTGTCCTTCATGTTTTTATTAAAAAAGGATTATTAACCTCACATTCGTGAGTAGGCACATGTTGAAAAAAAAATCTATGCTTACAATTTTTTCCCCAATTCATTGTAGAGTTCCTGATGAAGAGCCAATAAAGACTCGAAAGCTTGAACACAATAAAGAGTTCACTTTGTTCCAATTCCTTGTTGACTGCACACCCGAATATTAAAGGATTCTTCTATATATAAATATATATATATATATATATATATATATATATATTTTGTAGTACGGCGGTCACAAACAGGAAGAAGTAATGTAGAGGAAAAGGTGCAAGTATTGAGTGTGTTAATCTTACCTTCCCTACCGCACGTGTTGATATTGAGTTCAGACTTTTGTAAACGAATGGGAATTGTACCCAATCTCAGAAACGGACGAAGGCATTTTGCTAGAGAGTTCTCAGAGATCATGACTATCAGTGGAATTTCACACTTCAGTCCGGAGGAAGATGTCGCAATGAAACAGTTCGTTGAGAATTTATTCAACTCGTTGCCAGATGGTTTGGGCTGCACTACACTTGTTGAGCATTCAATCAGAACTTCTTCTGAACCTATTAAACTTCAGTTCTTTCCAATTTCTCCTGCTTTCCAGAAGCATGTTAATGCAGAACTGGATGAAATACTTCAATGTGGCATCATCGAACCGTCTGCTCCTCCATGGGCACACCCATTGTGATGGTAAGGAAGAAGGAAGACTCCCACTGCTTTTTGTTGATTATCGCAAATTTAATAAAGTGATAGTGAGAGGTGCTTACCCTTTACCATTATTCACTCACACCCTGCATAAGCTGCGGGATGCAAAACACCGCAGTTCATTGTCAAAAGTGCTTACTGGCGAGTCCCTATGGAGGCATCGAGTAAGCCTATCACAGCATTCACGGTGCATGGCAAGGTCCTGTTTCAGTTTTGCCAAATGCCACTCAGACTTTACACCGTTTCTGTTACCTGGCAGAGGCTGCTTGATCAGGTTCTGGAGTTTGATCCTGAGCCTCACTGTTTCGTTTATTTAGACGATATCGTTATTTAAACATTTTCTGTTGAAAAACTTTTCGAAATTCTACGAGGAGTAATCAAGCAAATTCTGTTTGCCCGAGCTCATATACCTTGGTTATGTTGTCAATAGTAGTGAGTTACATGTTGGCCCGGAAAAAATAGCTGCCATTCTTAATATTCCAATGCCAACTAAAGTTGCTGCGGAACCCAACTTCGCCTCTATGATAGCAACTATAACTGATCTTCTCAGAAAACATACCACGTTTGAGTGGTCAGTAGAGTACAATCTTGCTTTCGATCGAGTCAAGGGGTATCTTGTCTCAGCTCCAATCATGAATTGTCCTGATTTCAGTAGTCCATTTTGTGTGCAAACTAAGGCTAGTGATCATGGTCTCGGAGCAGTTCTCAATCATTCGATGAAGGCGAAAAAGTGGTCATTCTCTCAATGACAAGGTTGTGCGTTTTGAATCGCTGGCATTCATGTTCCAGGAATGTTGGGATTCTCTCCATTGCGATTAAAATTGTTTCTATGCTTTCAAATTTCGATCGCTCCCCCTCTCAAGCCGTGGGTAGTTACTCATCATTTTATCGAGTAATGACAAATATATGTCTATATCCTCAAATAAAAATATTTCTCTGCCCTCAATACCGACAGATGTTTCTGAACAGTCTTCAGGTGTTATATTCCGAATGTTGTGATGACAAACTAATTCTTAAGAGTTACCTCTTGGAAGTGAAGAGAGTACTCTCAGAGGGTATATTGAAACTTTTTGATAATATTTATTGATTATGAAGGAAAAAGAACATATCAATTTGGGAATATTGAACCATTTCAACAAGTTAAATTGAAGTAGATATATTTTTTATTAACAGATCCGGTTCTTCTTGAAATGAGATTGAACATTTTTCTTCAGATCGGATATCTTTCTCAATGAATGGTTACCTCTCGAACCTCAAACAACACAGGTGATCTTCAGGCAATAAACTCGATTGGTTCAGAAGTGCAATAAAAACTTGATGAGATATCTTTTTAATTCAGTTATCGTTGAAAAGTTCCAGTGTGACCCACTCGTTCATAGGTATATACAACGGATAATTCAATCATCATATAGTTTCTCGAAGGCCTTCGAAATATGTACCCACAGCAGATTATATCCCAGGGTGCATAATCCATTCATACCAGAGCAAAATGGCTCTTTCCCAAGAAGATCAAACGACGTCTGAAATTCAAAAACTTCCACACAAACCCACACTCTTGAGAATCAATTTCAAGTGGGCACAGTATATACAGATTCCTTGAAGGCTTCCGACAAGCTGGAACACATCATCCTCATCAATGAATTGAAAAATTTCGGAATTGATACAACACTGCTCCACCTCCTTTATTCTTATTCGTACAATAGTTCTCAGTGTGACGAATACAGAGGCCAACAGTCACGGACATTTTCTGAAACTAGCGGGGTTTCGTAAGGAAGCAACCTTGTCTCACTCTTATCCTCACTCTTTATGAATGACATCACCTAATCAGCCCCTCAAATGTAACACTCTGCTACTCACCGATAATCTTAAAAATCACCATATCATTGAGATGCCTGGAGACTGCCAAATACTACACTACTTGAATGGTGTACGCCCAATAGTTCAACATACAGGAATTCAAATTTTTATTCTTCAATATAAAACTTTACAACTGTGAAGATTTCAAAAACCAACAGATTTTTATTACCCTC
Organism: Zygogramma bicolorata; assembly: GCA_032362365.1. NCBI lineage: Eukaryota > Metazoa > Arthropoda > Insecta > Coleoptera > Chrysomelidae > Zygogramma > Zygogramma bicolorata. Next base: position 223,407 of record JAVJAQ010000151.1, read on the forward strand.
TATAATGTCTCCGTTAGATCTCGACTTGAGTATGGATGCCTGATTTGGTGACCAATTCATATTCCAACATTCATATTCAATCCTTAGAGGTATTGCAAAACACTTTATAAAATATGTGATTTACGAACTTGTTCGCTGGTATCTAGCCTAATATATCAACGACAATAAACTCTTGAAGCGTTTTCATTTTCTGTCATTAGATGACAGAAGAACGTAGTACTCCTGTCTCATCATCTTCAAGCTCGTGTATAATCTCATCGATTCGCCCACATTATTATCACAACTCGATTTCTGCGTACCGAGACAATAGACATTCTTCTATTTACCCACCCCTACAACCGAAGTGATGTCAAAATCCATATGCAATGTGCACCAAACTGAATCACATCTGTCTAGACCTTGATCTGTTCTCAACTTCTCCACATAGAATCAAGAGTGGAGTGAAACATATTTTCCTCGAATAACAAGTTTGGATACACACAACTGTTTGTTCGGACAATTAATGTTTTTTATCATTGCAATGGTTAATACAACAGAAGTGAAATAGTTTGCTCGACTAATAGTTCATGATTATGAGTATGGAACTTTCAGTTGATACTACTCTTACATTGAGGCTATGTTTCCAAGTAGCACATCGGAGGACATGTTCGATTCCATCATTCTTTCAAACTTCTCAATATCCATTGAAACAAGTATCATATGTCAAATTGTCCAACTGTAGTAACCCGAAACGAAAAGTTCTCGAAACTACCATAGATGAACGAGTCAGATTATCCACCGCATTGTGTCCTTGAACAACCCGATTTTCCATCGTAAACAATTCAAATTATGAAGTGAGAGACCAAACAGTCTAGTTTCCTGCTGAATGATTTATATGTAAACATTCACATCTGATTCCATAGGTTATCCGTGCAGTTCAGCACAATGCCGGTGTCATTATCGAACAAACCGGAATGGCCAATTTATAGTCGAGTAATTTGTTGGGAGCAATTATTATTATTAATTATGCCAATTTGCTCCACTATGGATGATGGAGAGAACTAGGTGGAACGTCCTATTTGCGCTTTTTCTATCTTTATTGGGACCAAGGAAATTACTTGAACTGTCTACAAGAGATCAAAATCGAATTCGACCATGCCTCTATTGAAGATATATTTCAGTCAATATTGAAATTAGTATAACTCAACGCTTTTTCTTTTCTGTTGAAATTGTCCGTATGTTTTTGGATCTCTATCGCCTCCCGTACCAGTCGGCTGTGGTAACCCTGGTTGGGGGCAATCAGTTTCGCGTTTTCAAACAGAATCCTGTGGTTTTTCTCACTCAGTGCGTGTTCCGCCACCGCCGATTTGTCAGTTTGCCCTAGCCTGCAGTTCCTTTCATGCTCTTTGAGCCTCGTTCCCATGGATCTTTTCGTGGTACCGATGTATACCTTTCCACAGGTGCACGGTATGCGATAAACCCCTGCTGCTGACAGTGGGTCTTTTTTGTCTTTAGCCGACCTGAGGCTCTGTTGGATCTTCTTGGTCGGCTTGAAAACCGTTTCCATGTTATATTTCCCCAAGAGTTTCCCGATTCTGTCAGTGACCCTCGGGATATATGGCAGATATGCATTTGCAACTACCTGAGAGTCCTCCCTGTTTTGAACCGTGGAACTCTTCAGTTCCATGGCCCTGTTGATCTCAGATTCACTGTATCCATTTGACCTCAAGGTCACTTGAAGATGTTCCGGTTCCTGCTCTAGATGCTCTGATTCACATATTCGTCGAGCACGTTCAGTTAGGGTAGATGTGACTCCTCTCCTTTGGCAGGGATGGTGATTCGATAGTGCGTGCAGGTACCTATCCGTGTGCGTAGGTTTTCGGTATACTTTGTGGGTTAGTCTAGTACCACATCTCTCAATCAGAACAACTAAAAATGCTATCTGCTGGTTCTGTTCGGTTTCCATGGTGAATTTGATGCTGGGGTGTTGAGCGTTCAGGTGGTCCAGAAAAAGGTTCAGAGCGTCCCTTCCATGTTTCCAGATGACGGAGGTATCATCCCCGTAACGTAGCCACAAGGTCGGCTTCAAATCGAAGGCGTCGATTGACTTCCCTTCAAAACGTTCCATGAAGAATTTTGCTATCACTGGGCTCAGTGGACTTCCCATCGCCACTCCATCCAATTGTTCATAGGAGTTTCCCCTCCATTGAAAGTAACTTCCCGTGAGGCATGCTCTAAAAAGTCCGACGATATCACTTGGGAACAGGCAGGTTATCTCCCTCAGAGAGTCTTCCAGTGGGACGTTGGTGAACAAGGACACAACATCGAAGCTGACCATGTTATCTGTCGGTAAAAAAGGTCGAGCCTCTAATTTTACCAACGAAGTCTGTCGAATCCTTGACGTAGGAGTTTGTTCTTCCGACATGAGGCTGGAGGAGAGAGGCCAGATGTTTTGCTAAGTGATAGGTAGGTGAGCCTGGGGCACTGACTATAGGTCTCAGTGGCATGTTGGGTTTATGCACCTTCGGAAGACCGTAGAGCCTGGGTGGAACGGCTTCAGTTCTGAGAACGATTTTCTGTTTGGTTTCCGACAGTGACGACGACTCTCAATGAGTTTGTTTACATTCCTCAACCTTGATTGTGTTGGATCAATTCTGAGTTTTGCGGTAGTTCGTGGGTTGGGAAGTTCTTCAATCTTGCTATTATATTCCTCCGGTTTTAAAAGGACAGTGGCGTTTCCTTTGTCCGCTGGAAGGATCGTGATACCCTCATCAGAGTTCAAACTTCCCAAGGCTGCAATCTCTCTTCTTGTGATATTGCATTTTGGTGAGCGTGCCTTGTTTAGAATATTCGCTGTCACAATCCTGATTTTTTCCGCTCTCTCATCTGGTAAATTCCTGATTGCCGCTTCAGGGGGGACTCTCAGGTAGTTGCAAATGCATATCTGCCATATATCCCGAGGGTCACTGACAGAATTGGGAAACTCTTGGGGATTTATAACATGAAAACGGTTTTCTAGCCGACCAAGAAGATCTAACGAAGCCTCAGGTCGGCTTAAGACAAAGAGACCCACTGTCAGCAGCAGGGGTTTATCGCATACCATGCACCTGTGGAAAGGTATACATCGGTACCACGAAAAGATCCATGGGAACAAGGCTCAAAGAGCATGAAAGGAACTGCAGGCTAGGGCAAACTGACAAATCGGCGGTGGCGGAACACGCACTGAGTGAGGGTGACCACAGGATTCTATTTGAAAATGCTAAACTGATTGCCCCCAACCAGGGTTACCATAGCCGACTGGTACGGGAGGCGATAGAGATCCAAAAACATACGGACAATTTCAACAGAAAAGAAAAAGCGTTGAGTCTAAACATAATTTGGAATCCCATTCTGAGGAAATCAAGAATAACTGATGAAATCACAACAGGTAGTGCGGCAACTACTAATGATGATTATTCCACTAACCCGACAGAAGTGATTAACACTCCAGACTACCTGCATCAATATAAATACGCCTTAAGAAATCGAAACGTTCAGTCATCGGAAATGAGTAAGCCCCTGAAGAAGCTAGCCACTCGCGCTAGCGAAACTTTAGGAAGAAATTCCAAAGAACGACGGCCTTCAAGCCCGAAGAAAAGTAGTTGTACTAATAACCTCGGCCGCGAAAGCCTTAACCATTTTGTCAATAATTAAATTATTTTAAAATCTCTCATACCTTCTAATGATTGATGGCCAAATTATTCTCAATAATTAATTTTAGAACTACTTGAATCCAATCCTATGACCAGACTCAGAAGTTTTTTTTTTTTCAGATTTTTGATATCGGTAATATCATTCATGACTCAATCATGAAATTTCAGTTCTAATCGCTTGAGGAATATATGTAATGTGAGGGTTTTTCAATTCGAAATGTTTCACTCTGCATACATGATTCTCAAAAAGTTGGGATTCATCACATAAAGAGTATTCGACAATGAAAAGACAGTAGCAAAAATTAATGACTTCAAATCGTATACCCACCAACGGTGATAGGAAAACTCAAGGTGAAAAAAAATATTTACCAGAAGAACAGCAGGCTTGCATACATATCTCTAGAAAAATAATGACATGCTTATTTTTCGCGGTGTATCAGATGTGTTAGAAAATATGTGGGTGAAGTATCAACAACCTTGCTGTCGAATTTTTGGATGAAATCTAGTGGATTTATAGTATGTTTTTTTTAGCAATTTAGAATGGAATGCACTAACCCAAAAGCACATGCTGGCACAAAATTTCGTTCTCATTCTTTATATTCTATAGATATAAGGAATGCTTGATGTACAGTTTGGGGGAATAATGGATTGTTTTGACTTCCTCATGAAAGGTGTAGAAATCGGAAAGTAGTAACATGGCTTGATCGTGTGTAGATGATAACCATGTAGTATGTTATTCGTATTGAGAACTTCATCTTCTTCGTTAAGATAATAGAGAGCAAAGGAAACCAAATCTGGATCTGAAGTACTACATCTCGAATACAACTTAGATCAAACAGTGTTGGGCATTATAATTCACGAAATTTCTGGTAAACACTATTCAATACATTTGTTTCCTAAGAAGTAACTCGTCATTAATCAATTACATTTATCAAATAAGGAAGATAACCAGATAATACGTTTCAATGGATGAAAGCTACGGATGCTCGATGAGTATTGAAATATTTCAAAAAAGCAATCACCAGCTACCATCCTTCATCATCAATCAAGTTTCTACAATCCTATTCCTTTGAACCAATACATTCTGAAAAGTTTCTTAACCGTAATTTCACAGCTACTGGTAAACTCGATCGTGGAAAAGGAAATCTCAGATAATTGATAGGTCCTCTAATTGAGTAACTCGAATACCCGGGTCCACTAAAAAGATTCAGCTTCAGCTGGTTCAGAAAGTTGTCGACAAAAGTGTATTGTTCTGTCGTTGTGGGGAAAGCTCCCGTCGTTATACAGCATACAGCGTTCTCCACTCAGCTGGAGCCACATCAGGCTTCATAACAATTCCCGAAGGCAGCGTTATTTCCTTCGTCTCTGGGATTGCAATAAAACTCCACTGGTTCAATGAAGAAGACATCTAAGGAATTCACCTCAGTTACGCTATGTATGTCACATATTTGTCAGAAAAGAGAAATATTTTTGAATGGTGAGCTCAAGAAATAAAATATAAAAAATTGTTTTCTCTGATCAAAGGGGTGCATTTGTCATGATGGGTTTGTCTAAAGAATATTTTTTTTTCAGGAAATTTTCTATCATGTCGAAAACTCACTATATGGGAATTTGAGACTGCCTCGAACGAATTGTTTGAAAGATAAATTGAGTAATGCCAGTCCTCATGTAGGCTTGCCGACAATGTCGAAATTTCTCAACAGTTTAGCAATTCATCATGAATTGTGAGCTGCACAATGCACAGAAAGTTTCATGGGTTGAAAAAAGCGTAACATTGGTTTTTGAAAGATTTCCCTCATAACGTTTCTGTCAATATTTACTGCATCGAATCGAAAAAAAAACACAATAAAAAAACGAATTGATGACTATAAGGTATCGATTGACCTTGAATCCCATCCCATCCAAGATAATAGTGGGGCATGGCCCAGCTCTTCATGTTGATTGACAGTCATTCGATATCTGAAGTTAAGCAACGCCGAGCGCGGTTAGTACTTGGATGGGTGACCATGCAGAGAAATACCATGTCGAGAGCCCGTACAGCTGCAGCAAAATGGCATATCATAGCTTGCAGGCAATATATCAATGAGCACAAGATATATTGAGGATATGCCGTCCTTCGGAGGGGACGTAAAGCTGTCGGTCCCGAGTCCATGGATGTTGGGCTCGTTAAAGATCCCTACCTCTGGTTGGAATACCGAAGGGTTCGGCAAAATATCCGGTTGGGGGAAGTGTGCTCACCGGCGTCGGTGATTGCCTTGGTAGCGGAAATAGGCCGACGTTGAATGAAGAAATAAAAAGAAAAGATAACAGTGATCTCATTATATGAATCCTATGTAGTTTGAAAGATGTCTTTGAATCTGTATGTGTTTGCGATTTGGTTTTATTTATTCGTTTATTGTTGAATTTCATTCTTATGTATCAGACGCATTTCTGTGTTCACTTTCATGAACTTGGAGAAATAAATAAAACTAAGTAACCAACAAACTGAGAATCAAGGGTTGAATCTCATCCTGGCGCGCCGAGAGTGTGAAAATAGTATGTTTAAAAACATGTTCGAAGGATTTTCCATTCGAAGTAAAAATTGACTGGTACCAGATTATTTTTATCTGAATGCAAACTACAAAAAACTGACATTTTTTATATATATTATTATTTTGATTATATTATATAACATTATATATACAAACGATAAGAACAAAAAAAAAGGAAGTATTTGCTCAGGATAATGAAAACGTGTGATTCCAATTCTCTTCATATTCATCAGTAGTATAGTAATTTCGAAATACATATTACGAACGTATGTTTCTTGAATGTGCATACAATTCCTTCGAGTGATGAAACACGCAGACCACATAGTAGGATAACTGCGAACCAATTAACTGTTTTTAGAGTACAAAGCTAACGTATCAAGTTAGCGTGCAACACATTCGGACAACCAGAAAAATGTCCACACAAAACATCCAATATAGGCGGCTGCTTTATGTTCCATTGTCTGTTGCTATATGAAGGTCGTTTTTATTGTGGAAACATAATGTTCTTTTTGTCGCGTTACATTCTTCTCGAAATGACGACTCTAACGCACGAAATGAACTATAATGGATGTTTTATTATATATTTTACGATAGTAACAGAAATGAAATGACCGGGCAATAATTTTTGCTGGAACTAGTTTTGATGGATTCGGATGTCGCATAAAATAAGAGGATCTTTGTGTTCCGGTCATTTGTCGCAAATGTATTATCCGAAATTCGTCGCCAATGGAAAGATAATATACCAGAAGGAACACCTCGTCTGAGTGCGTTCGATATTTTTTATTGCTTCAAATTTCCGTTTTCTATATAATTCACCCAACTGAAAACTTCCATAAGACCCATTAGATCAAAAAACTGAATTGCATGAAAATCATGAAATATGCTTTCTGCTCATTCAAATGAACTTTTCCAATATGATAATAACCGTCCCTCACCTATACGAACTCAAGATGAATATAATGATTGAATATCAAGTGACTCTATGAAACAAGATTACACTATGAAGAAGTTGAGTGAGGTTATATAGTTTTGCTTGTGACATCAAAAATCAAAATGTTGGACATTATATATTTCGTAGCTGATTAGCGGTTATTATTTCAAAAATTTTTTTCGATCTTATTTTTTCCAAATATTCATACTTTTCAATGAAGTACGTATCTCTGTTGCTTTCACGAATCTGAGGATCATATACAGAAATCAACAGGAAATCGATGTTAATCTTTCCAGTAAATTATAGAAAGTGGAAAATGATAAATCCCATATTCACATAATTTTAAACTTGTCACCGTTTTTAAAGGAGGTCACTAGCGTTTCGGTAGAACGTGATCTTTGATACATGGTCACAAAATTCCACCCTTTTCTCAAGTAGATTTTTGTTACGAGAACAGTTCAAGTATATGTTCCAACAATACGTCCGAACCGATGCGATGATGGGAGTAGGTACTCTGAAACCATAGATTAAAGAAAACAGGAGATGGAACATGCATATACAAATCAATGTGCGCTGAGCCTGCCAAATATTCAGAGTTGAAGCCTAGGAGTGGAGAGCGGTACAGAGTAGTATTCAGGAAAAATATCAGTTATTTCGCCCAAAGTCGTATTTGTATTGAAATGAAGATGATATACTTTGAATAGTTCATATAACCATAACCAGGAACATACACTTCCACAATGAATAGTTCATATACCCACGACCAGGGGCGTGCAATTTCATAATGAATAGGATTTCAGATTCCATATAAGTCAAATAAAACTCACCTTAGGTTGCAAATTCATTTTCGAATCTACTGAAGATTCATTGGTACATTACGATTTTTCTAGGCGTTGTATAATCATATGTTATAATCATCTAGTATGCTACTGCCAGCAAATTCAAAAATATAACGAATGAAAGTAAAGAATATACACAAAATTGGATTATATAGTTTATTTCATAATTCATGGTGACACTTGAAACTCCAAAGCTATTGACCTTTGGATAAAACAAGTTTATTAAACACCGATCTAACACTTTTGGATTTATCAAACAAGGCTTATTGTGATGGTGTACTTTAGTATTTATATAAATTGGGGATATATAAGTTTTATCAAATTACTGAAATGAGAAGACGGAAACGTTTGTTCCCTGAAATGTTCACGAAGTGGTTTGAATAAATCACGACACAGCAACATATTCAATACTTGTATATTAAGGAATTTCACATTGCATGCAGGATTATTTTCATTCAAATAATTTTGCATGATCTTCTCTGCAGTTGTGCAAATGGTGATCACATCGTCAGAGAAATATACCAACGAGGCACATCTATGGCAATATTTGAGATGGCTTGTGGAAATCAAAACGCAATATTCGAACGATATGGAATAACCGTCGCGATTTATCCCGTTGGTCTCATTCATCGGGGTATGGAAGAAAACAAATTATTGTCAACTTCAACTGTGAAACAACTACGGCCCTGGTGTCCTGGCCACTCCCATCGAAACCATACCGCGCTCATAACAGACTTACTGGAATAGATGAACATATTTCATATCCTTCTTATAATTTCAACTGAAGTAGTATCTGCATCGCTTCACAACACAACATGACATTTTTTACCGAAAAAGTTCACGAAACACATGACATTGACATTTAATAACAAACTTTGACAAGCGTGCACATCCTTCAAATCGGTACGTTGGTGGAGATATACGATTTGATTGGCGGACCTTAGGAGTGGGAATATCAGGGGAAATTGGCAGAGTGCGCAGTTGACCATGTTCTATCTCCTGTTTTCTTTAATCTATGTCTGAAACTCATGAATTCCTATTCGGCTACGGCTCTCTAGAATATTACACATCCCTTTTCCGACCAGAACTCCACTTTCTGAGGGCTTAGAGTGATTGACATGTTCAAAAATAAATGGAATTACCACTGAAAGCTATTTAGACCCACCTTGCACTGATGATGAGCCGATGTACTCGAAACCGGTCTGAATGGGAAAATATAAAAATATATAAAAGCATTCCTACTGTGGGCGATCTCAAACTGGCTTCTATGGGATTTAATTCCAAGCCCTTCGTGGTACTACCAAGGAAAATGATTGTTTCATTATATGTGTCAGACCACTATAACCTACTCTGTGGTATGCAAGATTGGCCAGGACTAAACGTCCAAATTCAATCGGAAATGTCTTGAGACACCAAACTGATATTACTTCTTGGTTTTCTAGCCAGTTTTTATCCAAAGACCAGAAATAGTGGCATTTTAAAGCCCTGATGCACTAGTCGTATCGATTTTCCCAACTCCGAAAACGGAAAGAGTTACAAGAAAAACATCACCAAATTCCATTCAAACCCAACGAAAATCAAGCACGTGGTCAAAATTTATGGTTTTTTCGAAACTCTCAAGAATGAGATGGGATATATTTCATGACCCCCTGTTTACACGAAAGAAAAACTTGTGAACCCAAAAACACGCCCTTGAATAATTCACAGATAAATAATTGTTTTACATTCACTCTATTGGAGATTATCTCTCGGAGAAAAGCTTTGCTAACTGCATAATTATACTCACTATCATTATGGTGAAGGCATTTTCCTGAAGGGCACTGAGACACCCTAAGAAAGAGACAATCATGACGACCACGGCAGCAAAGATGAGTACGTACACCCCGTTGTAAAATATTTCTGCATTTAACTTCTGGAGCCATTCTTGAATGCCAGGTTCGAATCTTAACCAGAGGCAAAGGGCAAATACCGATGCACCAATCATCTGAAAAAATAGAAACATGTATATTAATTGATATCTGAATTAGTTGAAAAACAGCAATTGGATGATAATATTGGCAAAAGAATGGAAATTCATAACTCCACCGCTCCTAGATTTTATGCTCTACCCAAAATTTACAAACCATCCCTTTCAAGGCGTCCCATTGTTTCTTCAATTTCTACTCCTATTGGCTCCATTGCAAAATTTCTGACAGAAATTCTAACCCTCTCTCACAACACTGACAATGATTTTTATATCAAAGACTCCTTTCATCTCAGAAATTCAAATTACCTGCTCAATATAGAATAGTAAGTTTTGATTTTGTGTCATTGTTTACAAACCTTCCACTCAAATCAATACTTGGAAGTATTGAAATTCATTGGAATGAAATATCAAGGTACACAACTTTAGACAAGAAGAGTTTCCTCGAATTACTGAATTTTGTTTTTGAATCACATTTTCAATAATCAATATTATAAACAAATCTTTGGTACACCCATGGGTTCCAGCTTATCACCAATTTTATATAATTTTGTATTAGATGATTCACTCACTGAAATTTCTAATGATAAAAACTATGATATTCCTTTCATCAAGAGATATGTTGATGATATAATTTCAGCACTTCCTGAAGATCAAATTAAAAACACTCTCGATTCATTCAATTGTTATAATCCACATCTTCGATTTACTTGCTAGGAAAAAATAAATGAATCTTTTTCCTTTCTCGATGTGTGGATAATGTTCTCAAGACAAGATGGTACAGAAAACCCATATATCGTAATAGATTTATTAGCTTCTTTTCCCATCATCCGTCTAGAATGAAAACCAACCTCATTTTAGCATAAAAAAAAAGAGTAACAATATTATCCTATCCTTAGTTTGTGTTAAATGATGTAAAATACCTTGAAGATATTCTACATGGAAATTCATATCCAACAAAACTTTTGAATAAATATTCATTCGATATACCATTACGTGACTATAATTCAAGACAGCATCCAAATTCAAATATTTCCATCTCATCTGATATCATTATTTCCCCATTTAACAACTTGTCCTTACCGAATAATAATATTGAATCCTTACATTACTATTCTTTACAATATATTCCCAATTTAACACCCAAACTAATGAATATTTTTCGATATATCAGAAATATAAAAATTTCTACGAAATGCCATAAAACAATTTCTCTACTCTATTTGAGAATTGGAACTCCTCTCAGTTCCAAAGAAAAATCTCATGTTATTTATAGTATTTCGTGCACTTCTTGCAATTCATTTTATATAGGCGAAACAATTAGGAAGGCTAAACAAATCTTCTTGTGGACTAGCAGACCGTGTTATAAGAAAAGATCACATAATTGATTATGAAAATACAAAAATTTTAACGGTTGAACAAAAAAAAATTAAGAGGTTATTTCTCGAAATGGTACATATAAGTAAACGTCCGAACAATTCGAATAAAAAATCAGAGATTCAAAATTTAAGCAAAATTTAGAATTACATTTTAACTTTTGATCAATGATTTGTATTTTAAAGACCCGATCAAGTTGATATTTTTTACAACTCAACCGTACTTTACACACTATACATGTCCAAATATTCATTTCATATTTTTAACAAGTACTTAGTCTGACAAATGTCAATATTTCACTGAAAATTTTACAACTTCTTTTTACAATGTTCTTCTTATGTATTTGATTTTGTCAGTTTATTTTATAATCTAACTCTGGTGAGTTCTACTATCATATATTGTATCACTTTCAAACCCATTTACTTTGTAGACATTCTTGAAAAAGGAAATAAATTTTCCGAAAGCTCGAATACTCAGAAAATAGTACTCATTTACTGAAGCCCTCCAATTGACTACAATACCCAAATATAAAAGATACCTTTATATTCGAGCGCAAGCTAGTAATGCAATTCAAACCAGTGAAAAAATATATTTCTGCTCGTGTTACACACTATACTTTCTCTACAACACACTTCCTGTTGAAAATAATACTATACTATAAAACAGAATTGAATGTCGGTGACTCATTCATAGCTTTATGGCCCCCAAGAGAAGCAAATAGTCGATTTAAGTATTGAAAATTTCGACAATACAGTTGAAGCCGAAACACTTTTAGTTTTGTATTTTTCCTTACAATTCATAAACTGTTTGAATGCAGTTTCATATTTTTTTCTTGAAGTTGATGGTAGGAAATTTAATGACAGTGAATTAACTTGTTTTCTTAGTTCTAGAGTATTTTCAATTTCAGAACTGTTGGTAGCCTTTTTAGTTCATCTCATTTGAAAAATTATGGGACAAGAATATTTCTCAAGTATTTCATGCTTGAGGTTTGTTGACATTTAAATGATTCGATAGATGTTGCTCCATATCCTTGCAATGGATAGTGTGTATGTCGGTATTTAATTTTTGGTGCAGAAAACTTTGTGACACAGAAATGTCACTTTGGGGCACACTAATGACAAATTTCAATAATTGTGAGAAATGATCTTGTTTTCGAACGTTAAACTATGCAGATAATCGTGTTTTGCAGTGTGGTTGTAGAATTTTTTTTTCCATCCTCCTAAGATCGTTCTTTGATTACCTCGAAGAAATACCTTCGAAACTGCTTTCGAACATTAAAGTTATTATCGAAGCTTTTCGAAGGAAACATGCTGACTGTTCATTTCACTAACACTTTGAAAGAATTGGGAGTGGAAAGAGTAGAAAAAAATTGTATAGTTGCCAGATATAAAATATGTGCGGCCTGTGTTTTACAGCTTTCATGAAGGCGGCAGATTCCCATTTACATATAATACTGCCTCTTTTATAGCACTTTGACCTTCCTATCCACATCATATATTTCCGGGTTGATACTGTAAATGTGGTTTCAGATTTCCATATATCAGAAAGTTTCATGAGGGCTTCATTCTTGACTGAATATGGAATACTGTTACCAATGTTACCCGATTCATGTTGAGCTTCTCCACCTTTCCGTATGGAAGTAAAAACAGAGCTGGGTTGGATGTGTTGTTTTTGATTTCGTTACCCAATACTTATTGAAATGACGAGTGTGTTTTTTCATCTCTGAGTCCATTGGAAATGGAAATTATATTTATGATGTTAACAAAATATCATGTGAACCATGGTTAATAAAACAGAAGAAGATGACTTTCCATTTAGAATTTCAGTGTAAACGGAAAGATATAAAGGGTGTTATTTGAGTACGTGGCCAAACTCAACGAGGTGATCCTTTGAGTGATTCTAAGACAAAATATTTATCTAAACAGGTCAGGTAATGCTTCGTTTCCAAAAGATACAGGATGTCGAAACTAAACAGTGTTTTCCTGTATATTTCAATAATCCGATTTTCTCGAAATTTTGCGGTAGTATTTAGAGTATAGAGTTCGAAAAAAAAATCATCATTACCGTGATACAGATTGTGCGACAAATATCAAACAGATCTAGCAATTCATTAATATGCCGCAACATGAGTCCAGCCCAGAGATGTAATATTCTCCTCTAGAATCTCTGACAACAGAGTTTGCATTCAACTTTTCAGTTTCGAAAAAGTGGTTGCTTTCCTCGACTTAGAAGGGATATCGAAGGCGATCCGACTCAGTGCTCAGATTGATTACACCCGTGTAAACTGATCGATCCTATAGGACGCATGTCCCTCAAATCCTCATTTTACCATAAAAGAGCCTAATTTCAACCTCATGTTACCCAGATCCTTCCCCAGTTTTGGTATTTCGCAATCAGAATTTTGCCAAATATTATGTTTCCTTACACAAGTTTATGTTCAATCCGATACTAATACTTTTCATTCGGCATCCTATTCAAAAATAGTCCATATTGCAGCTTTCTGTTTCAGAATAGATTCACTGAACTAAATGACCTGCCCCAAATGTACAACCTCTCCTACCCAAAGGCTTACAGTTAACTCAAGTGAATCTGAGTCAACGCCAACGGATACATCCACATCGATTAACCCACCTTCATTCACCCATTGATATCAATTTCCTTCAATATCAGCAATTGCTCGAATTTTTATATGAATATAAATAGAATTGAAAACCAGAATGTTTCTGTTAGTAACTATCTTCCGAGCGGAAACAGTTCATTTTCAGTAGATTGTCGATCCTTCTGAGTAAAATGGAAATGGCGACCGTAATTCCGTTCAAAGTGATAGGATATTAACTGGTTTCACAATTTTGATTTCAGTTTCTGAGAAATAATTGAAATTTCAGAACATTCCACCTGATGACTTCTAACGAAAATTTCGTTCCATTGCTAAAGTTTTAACATTTTGCATCGAAGTAATGCCGGGATAGTAGCCACTTTCTCTTTCAATTCGAGTGTAACCCGCTTGCGCGCAAATATCGGATATCGATGGTATATCCGTGAACAAAAAATTTCCTGCCAGAAGATTTTGAGTAGCGACCGTTGACGAATTGACAGGTGTGTGCAGAGAAAGTGGTGTAAAGACATTTTCTGGTAAAAGACCTATTCAACCTATTTATCTTTTATTGAATTGTGCAGAAAGGTAGATTGAATATTCAGGTAACTTTAGTAATCCTGTTGATTTGAGGGCTAAAAATCTAAATTTCCCTTTATTTAAATAATCGTTGAAAAGAATCGAATTTCAGTACTAAATACCTGTTAGGGAGATCCCTTTGGAGAGGATCGATAATTTATTTCTGGTATTCATTGAAATTATATCACTTTGAAGATTTCAGCTGAATTCCTCATGTTCCTTCGGGGATAGGAACTTGCTAGCCTAATATCGTGCGATCACGAATTTAACCATTCACGTCTGTTTAAACAGTGTCTACTCGGTATACCTTTTTCAGATATTGAAATAGTATTATTCCGGGGACTGATTCTCAGTCAGGATGTCTGACTAGAGACTGGAGGACAAGTACGGTGTTGACTGCTAGAACAGCCGGACAAGGAACCAACAGAGGAATTCTTCAGGTGAGCATTTATTTTCTATATTTGATTTGTTCATGATAAATGATCTCTCTGTGAATGGAAATCTGAGAGAATTTGCTCTCCGTCTTTCTCAGCTGTGCAGTGGTCAGCGTTGGAATTTGTCTCAGGTCTACCAGGTAGTATCTTTGGCCTTTACTGTTCGTACCTGCCACCCTCGTCAGCGTTAAAGGTAGCTCCTTCTGATCTGCCATTTTGTCTTATATCTAATTCTATTCTTATTATCTTCTAACCAGTTGATTACTCAATTCTAAAGTATTCGTACGATTTTTTTCTCGATTTATCAAAGTTCAATATTTTTATCATAAAATTCATTAGGATATATACCAATTATCTAATTCTTGGATAGATTCTCAGTGAGACTCTAACGAAATTGGATGAATTTTTTAATAACAGTAGTATTGGAGCCTACTAAAATAAAGAACGCTGGTTTCTCTTGTGATTTTCTGATTTTCATTGAGGATACCACCTTTTTTGGTATATTACAATTTTTCATACATTTGAATCAACCATTACTTGGTTTTGAAAGTCAAAGTTTTGTTGAGTAAAATTCAGAATATACCCTAAGGTTCTAAGGATATCCTTCGTTCCCTGAAACATTGTATCAATCAATTCTGATTCATTTCGTTTGCTTCGCATACCATTGAGGGAGTCAAATACTGGGTGGTGGATTGGTATTACTAGAAGGTCCCATCGCTGTCTAATCCAGATCGAAGAGGCTCAGTTAAAAAACATCAACAATCGTCCTGCTTCGTATAGACCAGCTAGTCGTCATCGTTGTTAAGGCAGAAACGAATTCGAGTAACTGTTAGCCCAGTAGATTCCAGTTCAACAGTTCGTCGTTAGGACCAAATTCGTGCAAACCACCCACCCAGGTATTATCCAACCAGGACCACCTTCGTTTGAATCAGATTCACCAAGTTGTAAATGTTTTGAATTTAAGAAGCCGTCAGCTTTGTTTTCCACTCAATAAAGCATTCAGCTTTTTATCTTTTTATTTATATAGCCTCCAGCTTTTGATTTTTCAATTAACATAGCAGCTTTTGGAATTTTACTATAGCCTTCAGCTTATTGTATTGTTGTTGTTATTAATTGAAGTTGATAATTGTTCCTGCTTGTTTATTCTGCCTCCTCACCCAAGCTAGACAATTTCTTTGGTAGTAATTCATCTGTTATTAAATTCTAAAATTCATTCGCTACCTAGCGTCCACTTACTGAGCCAGACATATCAACTTTGTTGTATTGGTATTAGTCAGTCTTAATTTGCCTTCGACTCTTACTAATTATTTGTTGAAACTTACTCACACCCTCAGCGTAACAATCTGAGAAGCCTATAAGCACATAAGTGATAACTTCCATATTTTAAATTTTGAATCTTCACCTTTGCACTTTAAAATTTGGAGGGTTACAGACTCCGAGCAATGTGCAGCTCAAGATGTGATACTTTCAAAAAACATCAGAGAGAAGCTGGGAGCATGCGGGCATCGGGAAGATTATATTTTCATTTTTTTTGCAAATATTTGAGGTCAAATTTCAAATCAAAATAAAGCAACTTTAATGATGAACGGTCATAATCATCAAGAATTTCGAGAAAAAAATCACTCTCAAATCAAAAATTATCAGACATGATGTGTTTTTTATTGGGCAATGTTTATAGGTACAGAGTTACGAATGTATTTCCAACGTAAAATTATGACGCCTATAATGAAGGTCCAGTGTACATTCCGGATGAGAAGTTTTCAATTTGTCACCTTTTATGAAATATAGAATGCTATCTCCGATATACAATGCAATGATTTGGAATTTTTGAAACGTCTATCCAGAACTGAAAATTTTCACGGAAGAACTTCACACGATCATCTGTTATGCTATAGGAATTGAGCGATACCGAAAGTCACGATTCGAGTGCCTGGCACGTGTCTCGGAATGGGTGGTCAGTAGGGTATCGATACCAAGGGATATCAAACATCATCCCGTATATCCATAAACCCCGATACATGCGAATGGCTTGTCTGAACATCACAGGAGCCATGAGAACAACACCAACCGCAGCAATGGAATTAGTTACTGGTCTGACACCTCTGGACCTGCACGTCAAGGAGGTTGCGCTAATGGCCATGCTACGACTGCGCACGACTGGTGTAAACCCCGAGGTAGGAATGGGTCAACTGAGGCGGGGCCTGTGGAGGGAGGCACTCACTGCGGTGCCTCTGCTACAGGCAGCCAGTAACGCAATTGAACCCAGGTTTGTGTTCAATAAACCCTACAAAATACAAATAAAACAGAACACTGAGGCGGATGCTGCAAATGCAATACGCATATACACAGACGGCTCAAAAACCAAAGAAGGATCAGGATGTGGAGTTTACTCTAGATCACTTAGCCTAAGGATTAAGTGGGGAATGGGAAAAAATACCAGCGTGGTACAAACAGAACTGGCTGGTATCTCAATCGCCACAAAAGAGCTAACCAGAAAAGGATTTTCTGGCAAAGACATAATAATCTACACTGACAGTAGACAAGCCCTACTAACCTTGAATAGACAACGTATTATCTCAGGGTTAGCACTAGAGTGCCATCAAGATTTAGCTAACGCCTCGGTAGATAATAATATCGTACTAAGGTGGGTGAAAGGGCACGACAGGAGCAAAGGTAACCGCATTGCTGACTCTTTGGCCAGGATGGCGGCTGGAATGAACATTTTGGGACCAGGTGACACCCATGGCTTGACGACTTCGACAATTGCGGAACTAGCCAAACGTTACACCCATACTCAAACCCTCAAAAGATGGGATGAAACCAAAGGATGCAGTTTTGCCAGGATCACCCTGGGCGACCCTGACAAGCTGGATCCAAATAAATATTTGGCGATGACCAGGAAGAACCTACGTTTAACAGTGGGATTTCTGACTGGACACAGTCAACTAAGGAATCACCTCCATATTATGGGGCTAGTGGACACACCTCTATGCAGGATGTGTGAACAGGAAGATGAAACTGTCAGGCATATCTTATGCGAATGTCTGGAGCTATCGTCGATAAGAGAGTGTGTGTTCGGTGAGTCTTGGCCTACACCTGCCGATATTAAGGAGATGTCCCCTGGTGACCTGTCCTCCTTCCTGGATAAGGCAGGATGGACAATGTCCTAGGAGGGCGACTCCTTGGGAGGATGTACAATGGGCCATATTGTGGCCTAAGTGCTGTGGGTCTATACTCACCCTCCCTACTCTACAGATACAGATACAGAAAGCAACTTTAATGATGTACGGTCATAATCATCAAGAATTTCGAGAAAAAAATCACTCTCAAATCAAAAATTATCAGACATGATGTGTTTTTTAGTGGGCAATGTTTATAGGTACAGAGTTACGAATGTATTTCCAACGTAAAATTATGACGCCTATAATGAAGGTCCAGTGTACATTCCGGATGAGAAGTTTTCAATTTGTCACCTTTTATGAAATATAGAATGCTATCTCCGATATACAATGCAATGATTTGGAATTTTTGAAACGTCTATCCAGAACTGAAAATGTTCACGGAAGAACTTCACACGATCATCTGTTATGCTATAGGAATTGAGCGATACCGAAAGTCACGATTTGAGTGCCTGGCACGTGTCTCGGAATGGGTGGTCAGTAGGGTATCGATACCAAGGGATATCAAACATCATCCCGTATATCCATAAACCCCGATACATTTCTGTCGTTCTTTCGATCTCATTGGGGAAATACCCATACTGGTGAGGATCGTGAAAGAGTTCAGTCGTAACCAGTGGTGTACAGAATTGGTAATCAGAAAAACATTTGAAAGTAAAAAGTATGGTAGTGAATAATATATCTACTTTCAATTTTAGGTTATAATCTTCTCTTGGAAATGCTAACTTTGTTCACTAACGTTCATAGAGTGCAAATCATTTCAGTCTGGTGTGGGGGTAATTGATTGAGGGAAAGTCATGATTTTACAACGAAGATTTTAAACTCATCATTCAATTCCGTTTGTGGAAAGTGTTCGTCTTTTTCTTCTACTCGAATGCGATGTGTATCAACAACAACACGTTTTTGGGATAAGGTGACCTTGAAATGTGAAAAATACATTTGAAATGGAATCAGCAAGAGAAGTGTAGAGAGCAAAATTTCCAAAACATTCATTTTTCCCTCCCCAATCGACATCAGAGAATAGTATATTACTTTATAAGGCGGAGAAGCATGACTTTTCTTGACGCGCCCGATATTACGCGCCGAACGAAGTGAGGCAAGTCAAGAAAAGTCGCTTCTTTGCCGAATAAAGTATAGTATTCTTTCTTCAAACGTAGCAATTTTCAACCATAAACAGTACAATTCATACGCTATTTTCTCGAAATTAGCTGTGACAACTATCAAAGTCGTCTAGATGTTAGAAATTAAAATAATTAAGTCGTCGTTGGGATTTGCGTCTCCCTGGTTACAGTTGTTTGACAGTTATTTTATGTTATTAAAGACACCTTATTGTTGTTGCAACCGCAAGCGCAAATTTAGTGCGAAAATGGAAAACCTAAACGAAATTGAGTCCGCGGCTAATGATGCAGTAGCACGTTTGGGGCCCTCCAAGTCCGGAATAAAGTATCGGTTAGCGTACAAGCACTTCCAAGAGTGGTGTGATACAAGAGGAGTACGGCAAGTTACCGAAGACGTTTTACTGGCATATTTTAATATAATGGAAAATGAAAATAAATGGAAATCTTCTACAATGTGGTCACGATACTCTATGATAAAATCCGAGTTAGTTATTAGAAAAAATGTGGATATAGGCAAATTTTTAAAGTTACGTGCCTTTCTGAAAAAGACAAGCGAAGGATATACTGCAAAGAAGTCTAAAGTTTTCACTAAAGACGAGTTTGATAAATTTTTGTTTGAAGCGCCAGATGAGTTGTATTTAGGATTAAAGGTAAAAAAAATTATATTGCAAAGCATGTAGTATACTCTACTAAACTATAAAAATATTTCAGATTGTTTTGTTAATTGGGGTTACCGGCGCCTGTCGATGCGACGAATTGGTAAAAAGGAAGACTGTGGACATTGAGGATAAAGAAAATGTAATAATTATCAAAATCCCAGACAGTAAAACACGACAAATTAGATCTTTTACGATAATTGGTCAAAACTACATTAAACTGTATAAAAAGTATGCATCACTGCGGCCTGAAAATTTCACAGAAAACCAATTTTTTATAAAGTACCAAAATGGAAAGTGTTACCGAAGCATCATGGGAATACATTCGATCACCACAGTAGCCCAAAAAGTAGCTAGTTATTTAAATTTAAATGATGCAAGCGCATACACGGGTCACTGTTTACGACGAACTTCAGCAACACTTTTAATTGATGGAGGCGGAAATCTAGAATGCCTCAAACGACATGGGGGCTGGAAATCAAGCACGGTTGCCGAAGGATATATAGAGGATTCAATAAGAAATAAGAACGATAAAGCTCAAAAAATTTTAAACCCTCATGATTCGCCAACATCGGGAATGATTGCTGAAAGTTGTGCTCGACCATCATTTATGCACGGTTTCAATTTTGAAAATGCTCCATTAACTAATTGTACTTTTAATATTACTATAAATAAAAATGATGTTTAATTGTTGTTAATGACATTTGTATTGTTGCTTTGTGACATGTTTCATATTGTTGCCATGACAACATTTTTCCCTCCGCCGTAAAGAAATGGGAAAAAAAAACTGCTGCCGGCGGAGACATCAAACTTTGACAGGATCAAGTTAGATAAGTAATGTCATCATTATTTGACGTTTGAATAAAAAAACATTTCCACTACAGTTGATTTCTTTACCCCATTCATACAAAGTAACAATACATCATTACAAACGGAAACATTGAGGTATCGATTCCATCTTGAATATTGGCAAGAAACGGAAAAAGGTGCGTTTCATTCTGTAAACTGTAGAATATTCTCCAAGAAATATTTCAGGTGTTCAGAAATCTCCTCAGAAGCTGATTCGAGAGCATATGCGAACGGCGAATATCCAGAATCAACAGTTCATTAACTGAAATAGGACTATTTTGGCTCCGTAACTGGACAGCAAATACTGAATTTGCGTGTTTTGCCTTGGTAACATATTGAGGCATAATCATAATGTTCACCATTATGAAATGATTTGAACAACAAATTGGAGATAATAAGAGTGGTGATTATTATATGATACACCATCATACAGAATGGTTATTATCTATAGTGGGATCCAAGAATCCTAGAAAAACCATATGTAGAGAAAAAGGGTATTCTATATAATATGATTATAAATTCTATTCAGCGATGAAACAGAAAAGAAGACGTCTAGTCTAAACATAATTTGGAATCCCATTCTGAGGAAATCAAGAATAAGTAATGATATCACGGCAGGTAGTGCGGCAACTGATGATAATGATTATTCCCCGAACCCGAAAGAAGTGATTAACACTCCAGACTAGCTGCATCAATATAAATACGCCTTGAGAAATCGAAACGTTTAGTCATCGGAAATGAGTAAGCCTCTGAAGAAGCTGGCCACTGGCGTTAGCGAAACGTTAGGAAGAAATTCCAAAGAACGACGGTCTTCAAGCCCGAAGAAAAGTAGTTATACTAAAAACCTCGGCCGCGAAAGCCTTAACCATTTTGTCAAACAAGAAGGAATCCTATTGAAAACTTCAGATCGACTTAGTTTCTTTGTCTTCGATACCTCGCGAAAAGATGCTGTAATTAGTGGAATTCCGATGGATAATCTTTCAGATTTGAAATTTGAAGTATTACTTTGTTAGGGGTGATATTAGTATTCAACAGCTAAATAACGTGAGACTAAACGAATGAAAAGGGGTCTCAGATTCGATGGAGAATATAAACAAATGTATATTGTGTCGAAATCCCGTGAAGCTGCAGCAAAGTAGCATATCATAGCTCGCAGACAATATATCAATGAGCACAATATATAATGAGGATATGCAGTCCTTCGGAGGGGACGTAAAGCCGTCGGTCCCGAGTCCATGGATGTTGGGCTCGTTAAAGAGACCTACCTCTGGTTGGAATACCAGAGGGTTCGGCAAAATTTCCGACTGAGGAAAGTGTGCTTACCGGCGTCGGTGATTCGCCTTGGTATCGAAAATATTCCGACTTCAAATAACGAAATGAAAAAGATGTATCCGAAAAAAAATATCTCTACGTTCGAGGTGTCCCTTCTGAGAGGAGGCGGGAAAAAAAACAGATTTCTCAATTCTTTCTCCTGTGGCGTACGTAGTATATGCACGAAATTTTTTCTTGAGTGAAATCAAAATACTGAAAACTCATTTAGCTATTTTCTGTGATTACTTCAGAATTCTGTGATATTTTACTGTCTGAGAGAACACCTCGTTGACTGTTTATCAATCCCCGAAATGCATTCAAAGGATGGACACCACTGTTTTTCTGACCAATACCAATGCAAGATCCACGCGGAATTGAAAGCATAAATATATAGAGAGAGCGTTTTCGAACGTGCGTGACGAGAATATATCAAAATTGATCGTATCACATGAATATGTAAATCATAGATTATTTCTCATGGCCAATATGCCGAAATGCAAAAATCGTAAAAAACTTATCTGTTTGTTCCACTTTTTTCAGCTTCGAGAAGTGTAGACACGACTGATTTTTATCAAAGGAAGACGTGAAGATATTCCTCTTTTTATTTATGTGACTCTAGCTGAGAAACTCTCTGGAAATGAACATGTAGTGTTGAATTGAATATGGATGTTATGGGGCACATCAATAAACATATATTCTGTGAATACAGGTTGAGACTTTTTCTAGAGATCGATAAAACTGACATCAAAGTGATATTATTATAACGGCGTTTCACTAAGAAAGTTAGCAGCTCCAGCGAAAGATGATTGAGACAATCACAGAATTTTCTTCAGCAGAGTTTTCATTTTATCGTTCAACCGTAGTTTTATGAAAAAATGGCCTATGCAGTTGATCTGTGAATAATGAATTTTCCTGCGAGTCGTTCGTAAATTCCAAGCTCCTCAGACGAAGCATCACTTTTCTTCTCATAACAGATCGTATTATTTGTTTTCCATTCCCAAATTAGCCTCAGTGAAGAGTTGAAGTACTTCAACGAAACATTCAATCAGCTGCAAAGAGTTTCTCAACAGTGGATTGATGTCCGCCCCATTGGTGCAAGGAAATGACAGTATCATACATAATTATAGTTATTTCTATTCATCACTAGATTCATTAGCAATCATCAGTTACGAAGAGGTAGAACGTTGAAGTTTACTAGTCAATACTTGACCAACAACCTATATTAAACAAAAACTGAATTTAATTAGACAATTATTAGTGTGGCAACCAGTAATGTGAATCAAATTTTACCTTAGGTAGTTTTAGAGATTTGGAAAAACAAATTATGAGCCCATGCATCATGAATGTAAAATAGACATTAGAAGTGACAGTTAGAAAAGTCAAGAGAAAATTAGATATGATTTTTCTTTACTGTAGGTACAGTTATATTGATAAATAGAACAACTCCTTGTGATTGAGTTGTATCAGATATAATTCATAACACACATTGGTGATATGCCCTTACTGCTTCAGGAGTCCAAACAAGAAGTGTTTTTCCTTTGATATTTCGTTTCAAGAGGTCATTCAATGGGTCGTGTTGCTGTGCTGCGCCAGGTATAAATCTATCATACCTTGGAATCGCCGTAACTCCTTAGCGGTCCTAGGCTGTGGAAAGTTTTTGATGGCCTCAACTTTCTCTGGCAATGGTTCACTTCCCTCTGCCGATACTAGATGTCCCAGAAAAACCACTTGCGATTGACCAAACCTGCATTTTGATGTGTTGATAAGAAGACCGTAGTTTTGTAATCTCTGGAAAACTTCCCGCAAAAGTTTCTGGTGTTGCGGATGCAATGAGAAAGAATATCGTCGATGTATCCAAAACAGTAATCCAAACCTTGAAGGACTCCATCGATAAATCGTTGAAAGGTTTGCGCTGAATTCCGTTGGCCAAAACTCATGAACATAAATTCGAACAATCCAAATGGAGTCGTGATGGCAGTTTGTGGGATATCCTGTTCTGCCACCGGAATTTGATTGTATGCTCGGGTCAAGTCTATCGTGGAAAATATCTTCTTGTCCCGAAGAGCATATGTGAAATCTTGAATGTGCCTCACCGGATATTTGTCAGGAATTGTCCTCGCGTTTAATGCGCGATAATCACCACATGGTCTCCAGGCGTTGTCTTTCTTGGGTACCAGATGTAGAGGTGATGCCCATGGACTTTTGGATGGTCGCGCAATGCCCAATCTCACAAGTTGATGGAATTCTTCTTTCGCAATTTTCAATTTGTCAGGGGCCAAACGTCGAGGTTTACAGGATACAGGTGGACCAGGTGTGACTGCTATAACATGTTGTGTGTTGTGTTTTCTAGGGCGAAAAATTCCGTCTGGTCTTGTAAGTTCTGGGAAATCTTGTAATATTCTGTGATACTGCGAAGATCCAGTAACGGTTTTTATACTATTCACTGTGCATCGTGTCAGCTGGCCCATAGTTGCCAATTGCGTTGTTGAGTCGTGCAATTGACCATTGCGAATGTCAACTAACAGCCCAAAATGTGATAGAAAGTCTGCACCGATAATAGGTCGTGCTACATCTGCAATCACGAATCGCCATTCAAACTCGCGTCGTAGTCCAAAATCTAATACCAATGTCTTCGTTCCGTAAGTTGCGATGATCGAATTGTTTGCAGCGGACAACTCATAATCAGACTTGGGAATTCGGCAGCCTATGTAAGTTCGTGGGTAGATACATAGATCGGCACCGGTGTCAATGAGAAACTGCGTTTTTGTACGTCGATCTGTGACGAATAGACGGCGCGAAATCGGGCTGGGATCATAAGCCGTCAGTAATGATTGCCCAGCTAGTTTTCCGCTCCTTTTTTGAAATTGCATGGCGTTTTGCACTTATCAGCGTTATTGCCGAAACGCCAGTGATACCAACACATACCAGATTCGTTTTGTTCACGACCTGTTGAGTGATTCCGTGAATTTGAACCTGAACGAAATCTATGTTTATAGCTTCGATATTGATTCTTCGAGAGTGCTTCAATTTTTGCCTCTAATGCCTCTATTTTAGTTGATAGGTCATCGTCTGATTTGTTTGTTACACTATAAATTTGCTTTCTGGAAAAATCCATTAACGTATCGGCTAACTCCGCTACAGTGTCTAGGTCATTGTCTTTATGTGCTGCAATGGCCATCTGCACTTCACGTGGGAGTCGACTCGACCATGAGGTCCGCAATACGTCTTCGCTCACACCTCCATCTACATAATTTTTAAGGACGCGTAGAAATTGGGATGGTTTTCGGTCTCCCAACTCCTCCTTATCGAGGAAACATCGCAATTTTTCCTCTGCCGATGAGCCGAAGCGTCTGATGACCTGTTTCTTTAAGGTTTCATACTGATTGATTTCTGGAGGGTTTGTTATGATATCTCTCACTTCAATTATCATGTTTGGTGGTAGTGCTGCAATGGTGTGATCGAATTTAGTGACGTCCGATCGTATATGCGCATTCTTGAAGCACCTCTCTAACTGGAGAAACCATAGATCTGGATGATTGGGAATGAATACTGGAGCACGGAACGACACTGTGCTGATATTACCTGCTGGTTGTTGTTCTACTGTTGAAAACGAGGCTGATGAGTTTCCACTTTGTAAAGTCTCACCGCGTAAAATTGCCCAGATGGATTCTTTCTGCTCCTTACTGAAGGTATCGCCGGCTGCAGCCAAAAATGCACTTTGTTCCGGTGTTAGTTCTGCCATATCTTTTTACAATAATCACGTCGGGGTCACCAATGTGTGTTATGAATTATATCTGATACAACTCAATCACAAGAAGTTGTTTTATTCATCAATATAACTGTACCTACAGTAAAGAAAAATTATATCTAATTTTCTCTTGACTTTTCTAACTGTCACTTCTGATGTCTATTGTACATTCATGATGCATGGGCTCATAATTTGTTTTTCCAAATCTCTAAAACTACCTAAGGTAAAATTTGATTCACATTACTGGTTGCCACATTAGAAATATGAGAGTTCATTACCAGAACTCTAGTGGGTTGAGAACCAAAACACAACTATTCTATAGGAAAAGAGGCAGAAAATTACGATATCATAGTTCTGACCGAGACCTGGTTAAATGAGGAAATGAGTAGTGATGAACTTTTTGATAGCAGGTATACTTTGTTCAACCATCCTTTGCCGTTACGTCATACGTTGTCCAACTTTATCTTTCATTCATGAAATGGATGAGACGGAATTATGACGTCATTAACGTATGTCTCATTATTTAATGTCGATGTGAATTTTATTTGTCATTTTTGACAGTTCAGTTGTCATAGTTTGATTTGTTCAGTATTTTTGGTCATTTTCGCCTTTTTCAGTTAATTTTTCATTGTCAAAATGCCTTTCCGGTATAATGAGAAAAAGCAAAGCTTAATTTTGAAGTTGATTGACTACTTTTCAAGAGAAAGAGATGCTGGAGTGTCGCTTTTACCGTTAAATACAGCCTACAACGTATGTATCTACCTATGTTATGCAAAATGTAAGTTTTTATTGGTTTGATTTTATTGAATTCTATAGCGTGTTGCTGATGCTCTAGAAATATCTATTAGAATTGTTCAAAAACTAGCTACTAGTGGAATGGAAACAGATAAAGACTACAAAATCAAAGTTCATGTCGGACATGTTTCTGCTCGAGGATCATCGATTTATATCATACATCAACATGCAATAAGAACACGAGTTTATGCGATGTATTCTGCAGGTAGGTACATATACTAATAATAATTTTGAGGTTGAGTGTAAAATATCATTCAACTAATATAAGACAAACGTAAAACAGCAGAATACGTCACCGATTGTGACGTAACGGCAAAGGATGGTTGAACAAAGTATAAAACGTTTTCAGAAAGGACAGATGTAGCGTTGTTTCGAAAAAAAAAAGGGGAGAGGAGTCTTAATTGCCCTACTAAAGGAATATGTTTTTAGTTTATGCACCTCTGTATGAACGTATTTGTAGACCAGTTTTGTAGAAACTTATACAATGGGTGATAAATTAATCTTTAACTGCACCGTTATGGTCCCAACTCAAACTCACAGATGTTCAGGGACTACTTGGAATTTTATGATGAAATGAGAAATAACTTAACGGATGACACGGGACTGGTAATATTAGGTGATTTCAATATCCTCAGTATCACTGGAATATATTTTGATTTTGACATTTACAATAACAATAATCAAATAATTAATAAGATGGCCTCCTTTCTAGAAATGTATGTCCTGAAATCAAACAATAATGTAATATGCGACAATAGAACACTAGATTTGATTTCAAGTAACACTGAACTCATCGTCTCTAATAAACTAGTGACATTAATACCGATCGACGGAAAGCGTCTGGCAGTGGTGGTCGACATGAAAATGAAAAAAATATAAATGTCGAAATGTTTCCATTCAGCTTGAAGACAGCTACAACTTCAAAGCAGCCGAATTTCCTGAACTAGATTATAAAACTAATATATAGTTCCATCGTTAGCTCACGTTTGGAATATGTCAGTATAATTCAACAGTGAAACATAAACAAAAACTATTCAAACAATGCAAAACGAATCCATTGCCTTCCTACATTTTAAAAAATATGTTGTTGGTGCAGTACACTCATCATACGAACCACACAGAAGAGAATTTCGCATTGATAAATTGGAAAATAGACAAACTCTGCAAAAAATTTCGTTTGTTATCAAACTACTTGGTGATTAAATATATTATTCGTATTCCATCTACGAATTGAAAATATATGCACCATCCCATATGATTCACCCAGAACTATACGTTCTTTTATATTTCCAAGTCTCCAAATATGATAGATAGTATGTGCGCAACAGTAAATAAGCATGCGAATGAAATATCAGTTGACTTGTACGATATCAAGTATAGTCAATTAACATTGTAAATGTAAACGAAAAGTCGACTTTCTGTAAACAATGTTAATTATGGAAGAATCTTGATGTCAAAATTATTCTTGTTTCTAAAATTCAACCAGGTGTTCTCAAATGAATTCGTCCAGTAGTATGTAAGACTAGCTAGCTATACAGTCATAGGGGTGACGAGGCATGTTTTAATTTTTTTTATTAGTCAGTTCTGTTGTTTCTTCTTCTCCTATTCGTTAATGAATAGTATCAGGATATGTATTTTTGTTATCGATATATTCATGTATCGCTGTATGTTATGTACAAGGGAGAGTACCAATTTATAATTATTGATTTCGTTTGTAGTTAGCTTCAGAAAAAAAAAATTCGTGATAAGGGGCCTCATGGTCCTGTATGTATGAATCCTACAATAAATATATATCAAGATATGGTATGAGATTCCAAGATTGTTTTCCATTGAACACCTTTCAAACTTGCATCTTTTCGTTATCCCCAACATTCATTATTGTAATTGATATTCCTGTTCCGGTAAATGCACAAGACTCCTTCCCTGTGATTTTGATTATCGAAGATTTTGGAAACCTGAAACTATTGTTCCTGCGTCGTAACCATCCAATCGATTCTCTCTTGTTCGAAAGAGTTAGGAAAGCGGGATGTAACGAGAGCCGAAATCAACGTACCGCATCTACATTCTAGCCTTTCTGACGATGTATCAAGTCTACGTCGCTAAATCTAATCCCACCGAAACAGATCCCGCTACGATGTTCGACTGTTCAACCTCCATGAATGTTTTATGTCGAAAGAGGCGTCTGAATCACGTACCGACGATTTCCCCAATTTAGGATATCTAATTGTGTGTTTCCAATCCGATTTTTTGTTGGATCTTCTTGTGCCCTGAATTTGTTTATTTTGG
The DNA here is from genome assembly GCA_032362365.1 of Zygogramma bicolorata. NCBI lineage: Eukaryota > Metazoa > Arthropoda > Insecta > Coleoptera > Chrysomelidae > Zygogramma > Zygogramma bicolorata. Next base: position 252,267 of record JAVJAQ010000151.1, read on the forward strand.
GAGTTATAACTTCCACTTCCATTCACACAAGGTGGGGTCTGAAATTCCATGAATACGGTGCTTTTCTTCAATGTCTCCCCCTTTTATTCTTGGAACGGGTCAACTCAAGAAATTCAAACTTGAGGTGATGAATTTGATGCATAAATACAATAGTTTGGAGTGAAATTGACACATATAAATTTCAAGACGGCAACTGGACGTTATCTGGAGAAAAAATTAATGGAAAGAAAGGTCTTGTGATAAATCATTTTGTAGATCCTGAATAATTGACAATCCTAGAATATGAAGTCAATATCTTCACCTACTACAACCCCTTCTCATCAAATTATTTCCAGGTGGCGCCCAGTCTCCATTTTAAAATTATCATGGGTCGATTTTACTTCAAAATATAGTACTCCAGTAAAGGAAGTAAATTTTTTAGTAAAATGAAGGACTAATTCGAGACCACTCAGATCAACTTAAATTTTTTTGGAATTTGTCAAAAAAGGAGTCAAGTATCCGAGTAAACAAGTTTGGTTACTGGGCAAAGCTCCAAAACGCTGTTAATCTTGGCCAAACTGTTTTTTTGGCCCAAAATTAATGAATATTTAATATCTCGGGCAATATTGAATGAATTTTCGTGAAAATAAGTACCGGGGAGTTTTTTGGGTCAATGATTATGATTTTAATGTCAGAAATTTCTGAAACACCCTGTGAACCGTAAAAACTACCCTTTTTTAGGGTTTTCAAAAAAATATTTTTGAGTCGGGATTCGAAATTTGACAGCAGAATTCAATTGGCTTATCATCTAAACATACAGTACTGCACGAATAATGTTCATAAAACTTATAAATAGAGGGTCCCAATGGATTAACTATAAAAATTTTATGTGAATGATGGAAAAAAAAAGGTTTTTTGGCCATAACTTTTTTGTGGCTAATGATAACGAGATGTACTAGGAACCATTTGGTTATCGCCGAGATGTCATGTCATATGCAACATTTGAATTGGCCAATTTTTTTTATTTTGCCCGACAAAAAAGAGCATTTACCGTTATAAACATAAAATAGGCAATTTTAAACGGACAAATTTGCTTACAGATGAGAAATTATAACAAAAAATGGAAACTATCTTGGAATAAATGCTGAAAAATTTGTCTGTTTAAAATGAAGAATGTACACGCTGCTGGCCAAAAACTGAAAAAGTTTTAAAAAATACACGATTTTACCCAACTTTAGCGGGTCAAAACATAAACAATAATTACCCGATAGGGTCAAAAATGGCTGGACATATTTAGGACGAAGTTCTGACTATTCACCTAAGGATTTTTTTTTCCAAGCACCTTAGCCCATATGGCGCTAAAAAATTGGCATTAAAAATGTTTGAAAAAAAATTATTTTGCCCATAACTTTTTTTCTTCTTATTTTAAACGGTTCTGGTTAGTCTCAAAATTTTCCTGATTTTGTCATCTTGCAAAATGATAGAAATATTTTTTTTTTGTAAAAGTTATATTTTTCGAGATATTTACGCCAGAACGATCCGGTTTCTTCATTTTTCGTTAAGCAACCATTTTTGCCATGTCATATCTCCTTTGATATTGATCGTACAAAAATTAAACCAGAACCACTTCATTTCTCAACTAAAATACTTCATATAAGTAATTTATAATTTTTTTTGTAATAATAACAGATTTTCAGTAAATTTGAAAAAACTTTAAAAACTTTAAATTTTTTTTCGCAAAAATCACACTTTTCCTTGCGCTATTACTCGAAAGGGGTGCATTTTTATGAAAAATTGCAATCTATGTTTTTATGTTAAAAAATGATAATTTATTGATTGGTTTCATTATTAATTTTTTTAACCCCCCCCCCCCACCCCCTGCGCTTTTTTCCAGTAACGGAAGTTGTTTACTCCGATACTGGGCACCTTTCTTAACAAAATTCAAGTTACTCCAAGTATCTGCAATTGGTCTCGAATTAGTCCAGCCAGTTTTCACTTCCTTTACTGGAGTATAGTATTCATACATCAATTTCATTATCCCAAGTTTCAATTTTTTGAGTTGACCCACTCTAAGGAAAATTGTTAGATAATGGACCAGTTTTATATCAGGGCTTTCCTATTTCCTACTGATGGAGTTGTGTCGGAGACTCAGTGACTCCCATTGAAACCAGTTGCCTTCAACTGGTTGGCAATGTTTTGTTAACTCCTGCCACTGCGGACTTGTTCATTTCGTGGATCCACCCTGGATTGTCTTTGGGTCTGGGTTTTGAATTTGTGCCTTTCTCACCAGACAATGTCTTCTTGAGATACTGTTTGCTTCGAACTCAAGAGCACAAAAAAGCAACTTTCAGGGTGCGGTGATGTCCCAACCTCAACGCCTGCTGCATCTCGATGTCGTTGAGCCCGTCGATGAATCTGATGACACAGAACTGAACGCTAAACTCTTCTGGTGCTTTCAGGTAGGTAATTCTGACAAGTCTGTCAATGTCAACCCTTACATCCTTACAGAGTCTATGATATTTCTTGAAGTCTTAACCTGAGATGGCTCTGGCATACTTGCTTCCATACCTCATCTCCAGAGCCGATAGGACTACTTCATAATCCTTCTACTTTTAAATTGATTTCAGTGTTGTAGTATTTTGGACGCCTTTCACCACAGAGTCAGCACGAGGAAAGAAGCTTTCTCCTCTTCATTCCAGTCACTGCTATCTACAGCCGTCCTCAAATAGTCTTTTGTAGATGTTCCAAGAAGTTTAGTCATCGAAAGTGGGGATTTGATTACGCCATGGTAAAAGAGTGTCATAGAGTCGGCGATACGGTACATGTAGTTTTCGATTTCTGCCATTCGAGGCAAAGAAACACTTGTTCGATTTGACGTACAATCTCTTCCCGTGTTTTCCGAGAGTCTTCCTTCGTTTTCTTGACTGGTTCCTGAAGCTCTTCTTTTTCTTTCAGTTCTTCACTACTAACTTTGGTTTCCTTCAATTCGAAGAATTTTCTCAGGAACATATCTCTATCTTCTTCTGTTCGCTGTTCCTCAGCCTTCCTTTCGTCTCTGCTCCGTACTTCCTGAGCTTCCTTCCCTTCCCGGCGTCCTGTTCTCCCGGTGTCGTTGATATAGCCACAACTCCGTAGCTCTCAACGCCTTGGCGTCATTATGCTTTAGCTACCTCCACGTTCCTGCGACGTTGTGTTTCAGCTTCCTTCTCTTCTTGGTGTCTTTGTCCTTCAGCTTCTAATCTTCTGGTTTTTAAGAAAGGAGGAAAACAAATTAGTGTGATAAGTTTTCCCCATAGGACATCAAGAAAAATCTGGTCCCCGGAAATTGTTCTTCTTTTTCCATTTTGTTATTGTCAAACGAAACTGCCATTTTTCAATTTTTGTTTCTGTCAGTATTCTGTAATTGGTTGAATACACTAAATTCGACATTGAAGAGGGCTGATACTTCGAATATACTCCGCTAGTTTTATATTTGGTAAATATGGCGCCAGCAAAAGTTATACAAGTCATCCATATAATATTTTCCCTTTTTCCTGTTTCAGAAATGAAAACTATCATCTTGAGCCGTTTACATCAGGAGGTGAAGCTGATGGTATATGGAGTATTTCTTGGTGTGATATATGATTTGAGAGTTCTTGAAGCGCGTGCCTTCTATATGATTCTTTCATGAGGGAGTATAACTTATTGTTATTCTCAGAGTATACGAGGGTCTGGCCTCCAACACGCTTGTGTATTTCACCATAATTGATTGATCTATCAGATCCCATTAGACTGAAAATTCAATGGAAAATGGTATCAGTGATTTCGCCGAAAACGATTTTGAAAGCTATTGGAGCCTCCATACATGTCCTGTACTATTTGTGAAAATAATGCGTTTTCGAAAGGATTTCCAGGGAATGAACTGACTGTACTATCACTGACACGTGAAAACCCACCGAAATTAAATGAACTATGGCTTTCCGAAACAAATCTTGTTACCTTTAGAAAACAAACCGTTATCAAATACCGAGCAGAGAAATCAAATAAGAGCCATTAAACAAGTTTGTAGGAGTAATCAACACGTATCGGTTCCCATCTGAGATAAAACTCATTCCAGGGACCAATAGAGCCATTGTAGTCTGAGTGAACCGATTACTGCAGTAATTACTGTACGCTAGTAATAAAGTGTGGTCATCGTGGGATAAATGAGGTGTACTATCACGACATCGTTACAGACGTGTACTTTGGGCTGTTGGAGAGACACATTTATCAGTGTCTTGGAAGGTTAGGTCGGAACATGAGATTCTCTTGGTGTGGGAGGGTGAGGAGGTATTGGAAATTCTTACTTACTCGTCTTGTGTTTGAGATCGTTACATATCTCTGAGTTTTCTACATACCATTACTTCATGTTCACGAATATTCGATGAGTGCATTTGGAGCCATGAAACGGTCAATAGGATTGAAGATGACTCGTCAAAAACAATGGGTCAACTTCGAGGAATTCATCTTCTCAATAAAGCTGATCTATCTTTATCTAGTTTTCAGATGTCACGAGTGACTATTACTAAAAAGTCAAGTATCTCGATGCTAGAAATTACGATCAGTAATAAGCTCTCATGAAAAATCATTTCAGATCGATCGCTAAGGGTGCTTCCCGGAAGCTTGGATTTCTATTTCGTGCGAAATATTTCACTTCTCGTCAGCTTTCAATAATCTATAAGGTACAGATACGGCCTTGTCTTGAATTATAGTTCTCATGTATTGGAGTCAGCACCAGAAAATCCATTGAAGCTTCTTGATTCTGTTCAGAAAAAGGCAATCCGTCTTTTTGGTGATTCTTCGCTCATAGATTCGCTCACACATTCGCTCACATTGTAGAAGTGTCGGAGACTTGTCTCACTTCTATAGGTATTCTCACTGTCGGGAACTCCTGAATTGTTCCCAATCGTTTCACCCTTGGCAGTATCAACATAGATGACTCGGCGAGTGAAGAAATCCCACCCTTTGTTTTGAGTTTGGAGACCTGTCAAACCTCACTTGCTCAGAGCTCACTTGCTTCTTACAATGGAATAGCTGAACAGATTGGTTCCTCGTGCTGTGTGAAATCGACTTCTTGAAACTTTCCTTATAATTGCGATATGATTATTATAATTTTCTGACACAATCGTTCGTATTCATGACAATACAATTTCATCATCGATTTGTCATTTGTAAAATCGAACGTGATCATTCATAAAATACTCAAGTTATGCTTTTTGGAAAATCAAGTTTGCTTGCCTAATTATTTGAAATTCAAAAATCCTCAGTTTTTCAGAAACGGCGTGTATTTTTCTTGAACAAATACTGTTTATCTGCATATCCTCGCATCTTCTGAACAAACTTGTTTTGAATAACTGAAAAGAACTGCATGAAGAGAAAAATGAGATATCAGAAACCCTTATTTCAATCAAAAAATGACCAGAATAGATTTCTACACTTCTTTCATCTCCTTTGCCACGACTTTTTTTCAACTATACATCCTATCCTCTAGATTTGATCGACTGATAGTTCTTTTTTTTGCGCAAAAATTGAAGGGCACCTGGTTTTTGGTGGAAGGATTTGAATGGGTGATCTTTTTAATCAACAAACTATCTTCCCTCATAAAACTACAATCCCTAAGGAGTTGTTACAACTTGAAAATGAACAGGGTCCTATCTCTCAACATGTCTGTGATTTCTAACATAAACCGAGAGTCGTTTTCCAAAGATATACAGCGTTCACCAATCCGATCTCTTGCACTACCGACTACCACACCAAAAAATTGAAATCATTAATTTTTTTCCGAAGTGATATTTGGATAACATAAAGTTTCAAGTTCTCCCTTTTATCTTGTTCTCCGAACTGTAGAAGAGATAATAAAGGAAACTGATAGGGACTTTACAAGGTCAAGTATCTTCACACACGCACACGACTGAAAAGTTCCACAGTAAAGAGAGCATCTGCTTATGGTTGCGAAAAATCCTAAATATCCTACTGAGAAAAAGGCCAGTTTATTTTTTTACTAATGTTACGTCTTAGCGCCGGTCCTGACCAGATCGTAAACGCAGATGGGGAATCGCGTAGTAGCGGACGTCATTTTCCTAGAAACCGTAATGCCGCCTAGAGAATTCGAGACGCGTCATCGGGGCTTCTCTCGACGATTCTCGATTGGCACGCAGATATATATACGAGACAGGTTTCGCTGCGGGAGAAGAATTTGTATTACAGAGAAGTTTTTATTCGAAGCTTAGTGGAGCGAGTTTAGTAGAGCTAAGTGGCGAGAGTTATTGAGATCTAAGTGGAAAGAGCTTTAATTTGTTATTGCTAAGTGCAAGAAGTGAAGAGAATTGTTAGTACAGAGAGTTTTAGTAGCGAGCGAGCATTGGAAAGTTATCGGAGCGATTTAAGTGATTGTGTTGTATTGTTTTGTGATAGAGAGTTATAATAAAGGTAGTTTAGTGTTGTTTGGTGTTTTAATCGACGAACCCAGAGGAATATCGTAACAGTGGTGTCAGAATTGAGATTTTCCCAAGGAGTATCGTAACAGTGGTGTCAGAAGTGGGATTTTAGCTGGTAAATAAAAACAATTTATGGTTAATACGAGAAGTACATCTTACGATACGATGAAGGATATGTTGAAATTTATGCAAAACCAATTTGCGGATTGGGAAAGACGACGACAGGAAGATGAAAAGCGTCGGCTGGAGGAGAAAGAATTAGAGGAAAAGCGACGACAGGAAGATGAAAAGCGACGGCTGGAGAAAAAAGAATTGGCGGAAAAGCGACTGCTGGAGGAAAAAGAATTGGCGGAAAAGCGACGGCAGGAGAAAAAACAAGAACGAGAAGAATCGCTCAGGAAAATTCTCGAAGATGAAAAGAAAGAACGAGAATAAGAACGAGAAAATGAAAAGAAAGAATGACAATTATAACAAGAAAATGAAAAGAAAGAACGGGAAGAAACACTCCAGAAAATTCTCGATAATGAAAAGAAAGAACGGGAAGAAAATTCTCGAAGAACAGAAAAAAGAACGAGAAGACCTCCAGAAAATTCTGAAGACTCGCACACAAAAATCAGGTGAGAGTCTGCAAGAATTTGAGGCAGATGTTCGACGCCTAATCCAGCTGGCGTACCCAGATGCACCCGGAGATTTCAAGGAGCAGTTGGCTGTGCAGATATTTATTGACGGACTTAGAGACCCAGAAATCCAAAGAACTCTGCGACTTACAAGTTTCAAAAGGAGTAGCGATGCCTTGGTACGTTCGCTAGAAGTGGAAGCGGCCTTCAACACCTCAAGGCCGAAAGTGCGAGCAGTAACAATTGACGATCCCGAACATAGATCTGGCGCAGTGAGTGGTTCATTTGAGAAATTTCTGGAGGAGATCAAATCGTTGATAAGTGGAATGAGCACCCAGAAGATAAGAACATGCTACAGATGTGGAAAACCAGGACATCTTATCAAAGACTGTTGGGTGAAAATATCGCAGAGGATCTGCTATAGCTGTAGAAGGCCGGGACATTTTATAAAAGACTGCAGGGAGAGAATGCCACAGAGGAAATGTTACAGATGTGGAAGATCAGGGCATTTCAAGAAAGATTGCAAGGTGAGAATGCCACCAAAATACAACTCACCTGCCAGGACGCCGCTAAGTTCGCAATCACCTGCGAGGTCAAGGTCACCGAGGGTCATCTGTGTTAACAGGCTAAAAAGAACATCTGAGAGCCATACCATTCCAGGAAAATTGAATAAAATCGACGTTATATGCACCATAGACACCGGTGCTGCAGTTTCCTTGGTACGCAGCGACATTCTTCGGCCCGGAAGCGTGAAGCCTGTTTCTTCCAACGTCGTGCTTCGGACAGTCACTGGTGAAAACGCACCTATTCGAGGAGAGGCTGAAATTACGTTGATTCTTGGGCGACTCACTATCACAGGTACAGTTTACGTCGCAGATATAGAAGATGAAGTCATACTCGGAATGGACTTGATCAGTGACCATGGGATTTCATTCGACAATGAGCAAAAGATCATAAGGTTCGGAGAAGAAGAATTTGTCCTTACAACTCCAACGGAAAGGACGAAACCTGCCAAACTGCGATTATTGAAAACTGCGAGAATCCCTGCATTGTCGAAGGAAGTAGCTCGTGTCACAGAGAATAATGTCTCTGAATGCAGCGTGCAGCCATCGGATTCCGAACAAGTCCGGGTGAAGTCAGAAAAAGCCATCCTTGTAAGAGCCGCCAGGTGTCGCGTTGGAGGTACAAGTGACATCTCCGAGATGAAAGCAACTGGAAATGCTGACCTGGTCAAACAGAAAGTCAACATTGGCTAAGTCCAATCGATTCAACAACCATCAAGAAGTGTTCCATTCAGTAAACAACAAGAGATGCCAGAGTGTATTGACTGGAGGAAGGCGCGGTACTATCGGAAGACAAATACTGGCAGATTTCAAGATGGAGATCTGGTGTGGCTGTACAACCCTCGTCGCAGGATAAATGATTTGGTGTACAGGGTTCAACGTAGGCCTAGAACAAAAATGAAAGTCGTACACCTAGAGAGGCTAAAATGTTACCATGGGAATGAAGAGATATTGTTTGATCGGGACGATCAAAATTGAGAGGGGGATAATGGTACGTCCTAGCGCCGGTCCTGACCAGATCGTAAACGCAGATGGGGAATCGCGTAGTAGCGGACGTCATTTTTCTAGAAACCGTAATGCCGCCTAGAGAATTCGAGACGCGTCATCGGGGCTTCTCTTTGATATATATATATATATATATATATATATATATATATATATATATATATATATATATATATATATATATATATATATATATATATATATATATATATATATATATATATATATATATCTGCGTGCCAATCGAGAATCGTCAAGAGAAGCCCCGATGACGCGTCTCGAATTCTCTAGGCGGCATTACGGTTTCTAGAAAATATATATATATATATATATATATATATATATATATATATATATATATATATATATATATATATATATATATATATATATATATATATACGAGACAGGTTTCGCTGCGGGAGAAGAATTTGTATTACAGAGAAGTTTTTATTCGGAGCTTAGTGGAGCGAGTTTAGTAGAGCTAAGTGGCGAGAGTAATTGAGATCTAAGTGGAAAGAGCTTTTATTTGTTATTGCTAAGTGAAAGAAGTGAAGAGAATTGTTAGTACAGAGAGTTTTAGTAGCGAGCGAGCATTGGAAAGTTATCGGAGCGATTTAAGTGATTGTGTTGTATTGTTTTGTGATAGAGAGTTATAATAAAGGTAGTTTAGTGTTGTTTGGTGTTTTAATCGACGAACCCAGAGGATATATCGTAACAGTGGTGTCAGAATTGAGATTTTCCCAAGGAGTATCGTAACACTTTTATTGTTAAAAACTCAACAGAAACGATCTTCTGTTCACCAAAGTTTTTTTTATTGATATTGAGTGAAAAATTTAAGTAGAAATTGAAGTATTCATATATGAACGAAGAGATTGGTACCTTTGGTATGAAAGCTGAGACTTTCTGAAGTGGTCTGTAGAGATAGAGATCAATTACACCTACCACACCGCATTGATATTACTTTTTTTTTTATATTTGCAGATTCACACGAAAGAAGAGCTCTGTAATGTTCAAAGAACACCGAGTGAATCAAGAGACAGGAGAGGCGAATTAACATTCACTTTGAATTTCTGAAGTTTGTAAGCCTCAGGAAGAACCTGCTTTGGCAAGGAGTTCCAAAGCTCAGCTGTTCTATTGAAAAAAGATCGCCAAGCAAGAGAGGTTCCACAGGCCTAAAAATTCACAACAAAGGGGTGGGAATTCTGCACTCGACTCGCGTTTTGATAAATAGGTTAGCATATTTAAGAAGAAAAGATATCTACTAAGACTAGATGGGGTTTTTCTTTTTCTCATATTTCGCATTTATGAGTCTTGGAATAACAAAATATGAATATGGTGTAGTTGATGAAAAAAGGCACCTCCCTTTCAACCCGCTCTCCAGTTTATTGTTCAGAAATTGAGTACAATAATTAATAAATCAAGTCCAATATCGGACCAAGAAAACCATTCGCAGGTGGAATATATGAATAAATAACTATAGTCTTCAGATTCAGTATTAATTTTCTTTTTATGAAGATGCTCAACTTGCTAGCGAAACGCGTCGAGTGCATGTAATATTAATTTGACGAAAGGGTTAGTGATCTTCGCAATGACTTCCGATTCACCATTTATTTAATGGTGTATTCAACAGATAATTAGAGAGAGATTTGTTTGTTGCCAAAAATTCAAAATAGTGAAAAGGTTTCTCCAACTATTTAATCATTGCAAGTTCTCGGATCACGAACGTTGACAACAATTAGGAGATAAAAAATAGAACAACGGAAAATTTCATCGTGTTGAAAACAAAATACGACAGTTGACACTAAAACCTGTGTTGTAAAATTCAATCCAGAATCGACGTCGAGTATATCGCATGAAGCGAGCATTCGATGAAATTTTAACGACGAAATGAAATGGCATCAATATGGAATACGACAGACAGTACGATAAATGATTCAAGTGGAAACATGAAAATTGTATGGCCCTTTATTGAATGGGAATTGAGGAAAGTGTATTCATACAAGTTACCTGAACACAATACAGTGCTAAAAGGAATTTATTCATAGGGTGATCATATATTTTTCATCACATTCTGACAAAAAAAGCCATTTCAATACGGAATGGATGTCGAAATGGATTCGCGCTTTTAAGGGAACGTGTTCTCGTGAAAACTCGGTACAGTTCGAATTCTGAAGATGAATATTATCAGTAGGCTAGGCGAGGAAAGTATATTGTTCAACGAGCAAGAAATGATAGTCATTTCCCACGAGTATGAAGTCATGAAATCATACGAGTAGGAAATTTTTCTTCCATGCGAGTTATGCACTATACTTTTCCTACGGCCATAGCAGATAATAGCAAAATGATTCAATGAATAACATTAAATTCAAATTTGATGTCATTCAACATTTTCATAGGATCAATTAAATGAGTAATTAGAGATGTCATTGCTTGAAATTTGACATTTCATGGGAGAATTGATTTATTGTGTAATAATAACTACAACTGTAACACAATGAAGTTATTGTTTTATCAGGTGAGGAAACGAAATTGAAGACATACATTATTCTATAAAGTTACATTTGAAATAGAGTAGGTGTGTGTTATAGCCTAGAAAAAAAATATTCGGGCCATTTATTGATTGTTTTCGACTAATCCTTCACAAAGTGAATTGTCAAGTGGAAAAATGAATCTATCTACATAGAAAACTATGGCCTGCGAAGATATTATTTGTCACCCACTCTTGACGCTCGAAAACTTGTTTTTCCCAATAAAATTCAGTCAAAATTTGGTCAATATATAGGTATGGCTATTTTATTAGTCAATATTTATTTCTCTTGTTTTGGTCTGGTCTGGAGATTCCCATCAAATAGTCCCATCCAAGAAAATGTTCCAGAAATAATCAAATGATGAACCACTTTTCACCAGAAAATGTTGTACACCAGATTGCATTTTTTTCCGTAGATTATAATATCCAGTTAACGCTGTGTCACCCAACTTGGATATTTTGACCGAAAACATAGCTTGAGTATCATTACACCATACCACATTTTTATTTTTTTAATTCATTGTTCCGTTTTATTTTTCAATTTTATATCTCTAATGACATTTAAGGTGACCGCATTAGCAGATGAACAAGGTTTATTTCCAAAAGATTATTCATTCATTAATAAACAACAGAAATCGAACCTGTTTACTGCTAACAGAACAGTTCATTCCATACCAAACGGTACCGAGTAGATCAAATAATATCAATGTGTTTCGAGAGAATTTAAAATATAGAAAAACTGAAATTAAGGACAAAACAATCGAAGAAGCTGCTTCAGAACTCCCTCTATTGGTTTCAGTAATTTCCCTTCAGTTATGGGAATTGAGATCTACTCATTAACAAGATATTTTTGATCGTTTCATACCAACCCCGATATTGTTCAAAATTGAATTGGGAAAAAGTTATTTTAGTTTCTCTCTTCAGATTCTTCACGGGTGCTTCCACACCGGAAAGATGTTTCATCAGAATATCTTTTCCACTTTTTCCATACTTCGGTGTTGGTGCTTACATTGTCTTTGCTGTCGAATGTTGGTACTGAAAAATTGATTTCATTTTCTCATCAGAGTCCGAAATGTTTTTTTCGGTGTCAGGATCATTATAAGCCTCTATCTATAACATCTACTTCGCCTCCGTCCTAAATGTCGTTGGACTCAATAGTTTCTCGTGAATTGTCCTCATGCAAAAACTCTGTCATGAGATTCTGCAAATAATCATGTTTTTTGTATTCATTCGTTGTCTGAAATTGTCTTGAACGTATTTAATCCTGAGCCATTGATAGATTCTGTTTTTTGTGGGAAATGGCGTGTCCCATAGCTGCAAATCTTGATGGAATCAATGAATTTTGAATTTGATTGAGCTATGGTATTCGTAGGCCAAACATCAAAACCGTAGCCCCTGCAATATATACTTGTTTCTCAAAATAGAAATGATTCACCCCATTTGACAGCTATCATTTTCCAGACCAATTGTGCGAGCGATCATCTCAAAAATCAGCAAAAGAGTCTCATGATCGAAAAAACCTTTCAACAAAATAAGCTACATCAGTCAACATCGTAAGGAGTTTGTCACGGATCAATATATATATATATATATATATATATATATATATATATATATATATATATATATATATATATATACTGAAATGGATAGCGGGGTCTCTCAGTCAGTCCAAATGAAAAGTCCTGTCTTACTTTGCCAAGCTTTCGCTTCTATTGTGAAGCTTCTTCAGGGCAGGGTTGTTTTTTTTGACAAATGTCAAAAAAAAAACAATTTTACAAATGTGTATACAAATTTTTTACCAATTTATGTTTAACTCAATATTTTTACACCATTTTTACTGCCCTGAAGAAGCTTCACAATAGAAGCGAAAGCTTGGCAAAGTAAGACAGGACTTTTCATTTGGACTGACTGAGAGACCCCGCTATCCATTTCAGTGTACAATTCTCCAGTCGCTATAATAATCCACTTTATATATATATATATATATATATATAAATATATATATATATGAGGAAGACTGTTATTGGGTAAAGCAGCAAGCTTTATTGTTACCGTTCAGCAAAAAACTTCCATTTTACTTATATATATATATATATAGATCGGTGTAATAGCATGTGTGGAAGAGGAACGAGTGGGCAGTGGCTTTTGATATCGAGAGGTCGCAGTTTTTCCACAAACACCGATCGATAACTAAACTGCATATATGGCAGAAATAAATTAGGAATGGTTTCGCGTTTCCGTGGAGAAAATGAAGAAATTTATCTCTGCCCTCAGAACCAGATAGATAATTACTATTCCAAAAGGAAACCGTTATCATTTCACCTGGATATTTTTTGAGCACATAAAGTCATGTTGAATTTTCTCACCAAGAATATGTAACCTGTATAATATATATTGAGTGAAAAATAGTGGCATATATGAGAATCAACGCACGTCACTCTATATAGGCAGGCAGGGGAGTGGTTTTTGGAAAGACTTTTTTCGTGTCTGAATTAACCCCCTATGGAATATGTATACATATGGAAGGAATGCTTTTTACAATGGATATTGAAGATAAGATAAGAAATAGGCTGAAAACTTCAAAAGAAAACCGCCCTTGAGAAAGCATAAGTATTCAAATAATAAGCATAAGATTCAAATTAAAGTTATATCCATTCAAAAGTCGCCTCACCATGAGAGACGCTTTTTTTCAGTCTTGTTCCAAGAGTTATAAGTACTTTGCACTCCTTCCTGGGGAATCGCTTTTTAATGCCTCGAAAATCCAATCAATTTTAGCAAGAAAAATTTCTCATGAAGAATCGCATAGCCGATTATAGTTACGCCAAATAATTCATCATTTTGTTAACGTATTTTTCTCCTTCATTGTGAACCATTTTTTCAAATTGTTTATCTGTATTGATTTCGATTATACTTTTCCAGATCACGCTCGTGATTTTTTGCCATGACTTCCACAGACTCGTATGGCCATAAATTCGTTTCATGATTCTTGTTGAGGTTTTTTTTTATGAAAAAGGTATCTCATAGGATATCAGAGTGCCAGGAATGTTTCATAAATCGTGACACTTAGGACAAATAATATTGCTTTTGGTGGGTGAGTGCGTTACAAGTCAACGCCTGGGGAGACCGTGAGTTATAACAGCTACTTTTCACATTCTGAGTACAGGAGCAGAACAGTGGAAATATATGTGACAACAATTGTTCTCTAATCCCAAAATGAGATATGTTGATGTTTCTGATTTTTTTCGACACATCATTCGCATGAAAAATATTATGAGACTGAATCCTATTATTTCTGTCGAATATCACTTCCAGATTGTTATAAATTATTACCCGTATACTCTGAAGGTGAGCATCCACGATGGAAGTTTTTCATGAAATTTTTGTGTCATGAGTTAAAACTTTCGTGTTTCACAGTGGAAACACTATCGAATTACGCGAAATATTGTTAAAAATTTCATGACACAATATTTCACGAGACATTTGTTTCATGGGCAAGTTTCAACTTGTATACGCGATATGCGTCTTGTTTCATGTGAAATATTTGTTTCACGTGCTGCACATGAGTTTTGGCGTTCTTCGTGAAACAAAATCGGTATACGCTAGTCAGCTAGTCGCTAGTATGTTTACATAAAAAATAACGTTCTTCGACTACTATTTTAAATTGGAACAATGAGTGAAGTAGAGAACAAAAGTAAGAAAAGCTAGTGTCAATTGGTCACGACAAATGACAATGAAATTAATGGAACTTTACGAATCCCATTCCAATTTATGGGATTACTCTTTAGAGTAGTATAAATATCGTATGGCTGGAAAAACTTCCATTGATGTTATATCGGAGGTTATGGGCATATCGTTTAAGAAGTAAATGATAAAATCCATAGTCTCCGATGCCAATTCCAAAGTATCAATGGAAAGAAGAAAAAAACTAAAAGCGGTCTGGCTATAGGAGATAACTTTGTGACAAAATGGGAGTTTTATGAAGCTGTAAAATTCATAGACTTGTGGTTTTCTCTTTGTTTAATCCAATCGCATACCCAAATTTTGTGAGATCTCTTTGTTTGCGAAGCTAATAAGTCATAACAAGCTGCAGCTTTTCTTCTATTTTTTTTTTGTAGACATCACAATGCACAAACAACGAACCAACTAAGTCACCGTGAAAACAGCAGATTACTGTACTTCGTCTCTCATGAATTAAAAATTTCAAACAATCGCGAGTGGAGAAATTTTTATCTCCTCGTGAATACGCACCATGAAAAAAATGTTTCTTGAAATAAAATTTTCATGACATTTTAGTTTCATCGTGGATACTCACCTTGAAACTTTGTGGTTTCATGAAACTTGAATGAAAAGAACTTCAACTTGAGTGATTTTGGCAAGTTGAATATTTTCGAGGAGGAAATTCCAGCACTGTATCATACATGCGCTGACTTTCGGAAAACGGTAGATGATTCAAATAGGTATTTCTTGATTGAATTCTGAAAATATTTGTCAGCAATTTCGGGGAAAATAATCGGGGGTTCCCGAGTGCACCAAGTTTATTCGGTTAAAATGTGAAATGATTCTCGAAATTTTGCTTAGCAAATGACTTGAGTGTATGATAATTTGATGAAATCCCGAGACCGCAGGTCGAGGGATTTTATTTTAAATTATTATACACGGAAGCATTTGCTTGAAAGCAAAATTTTGAAAATCATGGAAATGCACGCATTTTGGTCGATTGAACTTGGTGAAGGAGGGATATATGTTTAGATTATTTTCAGAAAACATGTAAACTCAGGAAACATCAAAATCGAACACAGGAACAATATAGTACCAGAGATAGTACCTGAAAAGTGATCCACACGCCTGGTTCATTTCGAACATTTTAATCGGTTAAAAGGTCTAGTGCATTTAATCGCTGTAAAACTCTGTAAAAGCAGTCTAGCCTTCAACTGTTTCAACGTTTATTCGCATTGAGGGAAATAATCGATTCGATAGGTCCCGACTCAACTGAAAATTTCAAATCATAGGTATTCGGGAAATATGATGTATGATAATTCACTTGAGTTTGATGAGTAAAAAAATTAATCTATGGGGTTGAATCGGTTTTTCGAGGCTCCGGTTTGAAATTGACATTTGTATTGTCCGTTTGCTCGGTTTCATCTGGAATAATGTTATCGTTTCTAAAGTCTACTTATGTTGCGGCCTAAAAATGTTATGAGTGAACTGTTTGAAAACTTGTGCATCCTTGAAGAATTGCTGAGTTTGAGAATCAGGCCTTTGTTGAATGCTTATTGGCTGTGAAGGAAAATTATGCCTCTGAAAGAAGTTATTGGTAGTATTCTGATTGGAATAATGATTTTGACTAAACGCATTTGCAGTATTGTTGTTATTATTGATTGGTCTTTGTTGCTGATTTTGTCTTTGTGGGGGCATGAATTTTGCAACATTTCTATAAAAAAAAATTGAAAAGTACATTTTCCTCTTGAATGACGTATTGTGAAGCTTCACATAGAGAAGCTTGTTTCATACATCCAATGGATCAAAATAACGGTTTTTTCAGTCCCGATGAAAAGGTTTTTAACGCCTACATTTCGATAAAATTCCTTCTTGAGGACTTTGGCAGCATCTGGCAATATTTGAACATCTATCGCAAAAAGCTTAAGCATTCTCTTCAAATGATTGTTTTGAAATGAAGGTAAATATTCAAACGAATCTCATCTCTCTGATCTGAAATTTTTTCAATTTTGTAAAGTTCAAACTGGCAAGCGGGCTGGCCATTCTGTAGGACCTCGATGGCCAATCCAACGACCATCGAAAGTATTATTCAAATAGTTTCTAACTTGTCTGGAGTAATGTGGTGGTGCTCCATCTTGTTCGAATAATAATATTCATATCGAATTCATTAGGATTCACTTCGACGATTTCGGTGATTGAAGGATCAACAGTAGTTTCCAGCATATTCAAATACAGTTTCCCTGTTAAATTTGGTTAAATTGACCAGTTTGGAGATAGTTCACGTGACCCAGTCGCCATCTTGAAATATTCATGTGTCAATTTTACTTCAAAATATAGTATTCATGCATCAATTTCATTATCTCAAGTTTCAATTTTCTGAGTTGACCCGTTCAGAAAATAAAAGGGGAGGACAAGAAAAGCACTGTATAACTATAATATACGATAATATTTTGTCAGTTTGGAGGTCTTCCTGAAGTCTATGAACATTAGAAACTCATCAAATTAAGGAGTTGACAGAATATAATAGTTGGAAAGTGAGTTTGAAGAGAAATTACTATTTGTGATCATTTCTTCTCACGAGAAACTCTATATCACAATCACAATAGTAAGCGGGCCATGCTGATAAATGTTATTACTCTCTCGAGCCAGTAAAGGATGGACGAAACTACAACGGTAGCAAAGATGAGCAAAGTATGTGAGTGTTCATGGCCGAAATTGAAGAATAGTTTAAACAATAAGTATTGTCAGCGAATAGATTCAATGGACAGACTAGTTGAAATCAATGTAAATAGTATCAAGAAAATAAGGAAAGGCGAGATAGTATACATCAAAAAATTAAGAAGAATAATCATAGGTTAGTGAGCGTTAACAAAGCCGACAAAGAAATTGTTATGAACCTGATAAATTACGACCTAAAACTCAAATTCACCTCACTGGAAAGCAACAACATCTATAGACAGGCCCGTATTAGAAGTTTTGGCGCTTTGAGCAGCTCATATTTAGCCTTCCCCCTACACAAATGTATGATTCACATCGATTCACTGGCCTTAGGAAAATAATTTTCACGAAGAGTTGTAACGGTTTTTAATTGAACACATTACATAACATTTATAATATATAGAAAATTCACCAATGTTTGCCGCCACTTGAGATTTGCCGCTTCAAGCGACTGCTTAACGCGCCTAATATATAATCTGGGCCTGTCTATAGAGTGGGAAAAGTCCAAACAAATAATCCACGAACAATAATAGTGGAGTTCGTAACCCGAATAAAAAAAAAGTGTTCAGTTCAAGAAAAAATCTCAAGGGTAGCGGCATTTTTTTAAATGAGGAACTGAGGAAAACAAGGCGAATATATACAAAACCCAAGATGACGTCATACAGACTATTAGAAACGAGCAAGATTTGAGGAACCTATCCTCACAGAAATCCCAGGAAATATGAATGATGGTACCAAACCAGTTCATTTATGAGAACAACTTTATTTATATCCGTTGTTTTTATGGCAACAATGTTTACTTGTTTCTTTATGTACTTCCAGAAAATATTGTTACGATTTATCGTTGGGTTCGCTTATTGAAACTTCAAACAGCACTAAACTACTTCATTACAACTCTTTGTCACAATACAATCACTTAAACTGCTCCTCTAACTTTTCAACGCTCTATACTAAACACTCTGATAAACTCTGCTTCGCGAATAGACTCTGCTCCACTTAGCTTTCAATAACTCTCGCCACTTAGCTCTGAATAAAACTTCTAAACTCTCTCTCCAAATAATCAACTCTGCTCCGAATAAAAACTTTTTCCGCCGCGATGTTTCGCTGCTTATAAACCTGTGTACCTATGGAGAATCTTCGAGAGAAGCCCCGATGACGTGGCTCGAAAATCTATCGAGGTTATTTGGATTGCCATCGAATTCCGACAAATAATTCAAATATTTGGCTTTAAATTCTTTCATAATTGGCTGTATTTGTTGATTGAGAGTTCATGTTTGGAGCTAATTGAGAACAGGTGGTCTCACAATCGAATTCTTTCCGTATAAGAAAGTGTTTGGGAGGTGTTGTGAGTGAGATGGAGGGATATTCAAACCCAAATTTCCTAAGGCATCCATTCAATGATCGAGTGACATAGAAATTGTACTTACAACAAAATAAGGACAACTTTGAATACGTTAATCATCCACTATAAGAGGTTACGTCCACATTAGTTATTTTGACTTCTCTAGGTCAACGCTTCTTGCAGAATTTGGCAATGCTGATCCCAAATCTCGATGATTGGTTGTTGACGATGGGGACGGGTCTGAGATAGACGGGGTTTTGAGAAGCCGCTCCGGTATCCAAAGTCCACACAACGAATCACCATAAGTTCCATCATCAGTGAATCGTGAATACGAAAAATTGCGTGATCGATTCCTCACCATCCCGGTTATCCTAAGGACTGCGCCAAAATATCAACGATTACACAAACTCCCTTTTCAAGAAGATATATTTCATTCTGAAGTTACAAGTTTAATATGGTTGTGAGCGATGTTTACAGTGTGAATGCGAGAATCTTACTGACTTCATGAAAGAATGAGTTGAACAGATAAATTCTGCAGAGTCGGGAAATACTGCTGAATTTGCTTCTTTTCTGGTGGCGGTATGATATAATTTGTGGGGTGAATGAAAGAATGATTTTTTCATGATTTTCAGTGATTTAGGTGGTACTCGAATCCATTGGGCACACTTGTAATTCTGGAGGATACATACCTTCAGGGGAAGAAATTTCTAGGAATAGGAGGAATGATTGTGAAAGAAAAATGAACCGAGTTGAAATGATTGAAAACTCGAATTCCCTTCAAAACGACACTATTCTTCAACTGGTGACCTCAAAGATAATACAGGACAAGGTGGAAGTTTTCGCAGCAATTCGTTATGAAAGTGTTTCGGAATCCTTAGAAGTTATTGCGTGAATTTGATTTCATCTGCCCAAATAATGAATTTTCCTTTTTGTTGTCAACCGAAACATTATGAGCGGATTATTTGAGAACTTTTTGATTACCAGGTTCAGATTGAAATACAGGTTTTATACTACAAATACTCACTAAGATATTTTCGAGACATGAAAACCGAAAAAACTAACATTCTGGGCATGTAGCATGAATTATATTCAGAACGACATAACTATAATAAAACAATAACTCCCAGCACTATGCTGGCAGATTTCATTGCTTCATTTGACAATATGCAGGTATGAATTCAAATTTTCACTGAAAATCAAATGTTTCTATAAACCGTTCTTATACCGCACATGGATCTCGGTAACCTAATTCTGAAGAACCCATGGCCCTGGAAAAATATTGTTACCGGAAGCCATTCATTTTTTTAATCTAGAAATTCATGACTTCCACTAACAACATCTTCTTTTTTCGTTTTTATAATTGTTTCGACTTGTAATTTTCAGGTGGAAAATTCATTTTTCATGTGGTTGACTAATCAAATGAATCTAAAAAGTTAATTCGAGGAGCGCGGTGTATTATCTACCGTTAAATCCTATTGCAGTTGTCTAAGTTTCATCGTCGTTTGCTTGCGTTGGAAAACAAGTGCAACAAAATCCTTGGATTAACTGTCATTGATTTATACGGTTCAGATTTCCACCAATATACTAAATTAAGGGCGGATACTTCACGACCTGATCAATAGTCCGTTGAAATAATCGGTGCTCAGGCTGTGAAAATGACAAGATGTGTTATCCATTCTCAGCACCGATTATTTTAAGGGACTCCTAATCAGGTCGTAAAGTATCCAACCTTAATGTGTCACATGTAAAACGTTTCGAGTTGTTTGAACATATCTGACAGCTAGATGAATTCATTGTGGAGATAATTACTCTCATACTCTCTCATTAGGAATCGACATAATTCTTCCCAATCTTCAAGTCTCAAAAGTAAATCTTTCATTTTTTGTAGTTATTCTTGTGTCAGCACTTTGTATTGGGACGTTCAACTTCAGAACCATAGGGTCTGATATTATGAAAAATAATCCTTCCTAAGCCAGGAAACGTCTGCGAAATCGCTTATCGTATCGAAAGTAGAGACACTCAATTTCTAGGAGCGGCAGACTTCAGTCAACGCTGCTACGACCAAATGACTACAGAGACGGCTCGAGATCAGATATGATCTCACTAGTGAATACAAGAGAATACACCATGAATATAACATTATGATCATCGTATGAGACTGCTGGTACCCAAATATATTTCCAATCAGGGTACCGATGAAGTAACCGGAAATGATATCGAGTGTAATAATCTCTTGATGCAAATTGTGGTGAAAAAACACTAGTGCCATGTGGTCATGCTAGAAAGAGATCAAGCTCTCAGATAGACGACCAATCATTGTATCATACTGAACATCAAAATCATTTTTTGAGGACTTCAACATGAGTGGGAGAAAGTAGAAATATTAGCTGTATCTCGATAAATCAGTATCTGGGGCCTGTTCATAAAAGTAAAAGTCATTTAGGTAATCTTCGTGTTTCTCTTGTAGCTACAAGACTTGTACTTTCATGAAACAGGTCCCTGGTTATATTTCCAGATCAAAGACTTTACTGAGGACTATACTTGACTTCAATGTCGACTGTTCGACTGCATGTTATGTTTTCAAATCAGGGAATAGTGATATGATGATTCATCTGGGTTATGTTCAGCAGAGCATCAGTGGCCTTCGAATCATCATTCTCAATTTAAGAGTGATTGCGATCACTATCTCATGACAAATGTACAGAAAATATATATGTTTCAAAACTTCAGCGCAGGTAACAGTTACAGTGTTTCTATTAGGCATACCACTAGAAGCAAGATTCATAAGCTGGAATCCTGAAGCAGGTGGCACAAGTTTCATGAACCACACTCAGAAAGGTAATAAATGTCTCGTTTATCATAAACTCGCACAAGTTTCAACTAATAGAGTTGACGTTCCCAGGAAAACGTTAGCTGATTAACGAAGAGACCCGTTTTAAGGCCCACTTTTATCGAACTCTTAAACCACCACCTCTGAGATGACGTCCAATTTTCACCAACAAAATTACATATTCGTATTTTGTAGAGACGATCGTTTTATAGGATACCTTTTTTTGCTTCGTGGAAGCCGTCTGACCTGTCCTTCACTGCCAGGCCTCCGGGTAGCACTCCAGCCTCTAGGGCTCATTGAGCTTTGATTCACACCCAGTCCAACAACTTCGTCACATGTACAAGTTTGTGCAGATTGATTGTATTAGGGTACCCCTTCTGCTGACTCGGGTCCAGTATATGGTGTCAATGATCCTTGTCTTGTGAGCTCAGCGCCTTTTTCATTGCCTGCGATACCTGAGTCATCTGAGACCCATTCTAGAGTCAGTCCATTGTGGCCTGGCAGATATTTCAGTTCCTTGCGGCATTCCCATAACAGTCTAGATGTCACTCTGGGAATTCAAAGTTAAAAATATTGATCCTCCCATTCCGTTGGGACCTCAGATTTGCAATTCCCGCGCATTGTAGTATAGCATAGATGTCTGCTCGTCCGAGCGGGTAACTGTACCCTGTATTCCTTCGAGCACAGTATTCACCAGCCCCTGTACCATATTCCGTCTTGGACCCATCTGTGAAACAGGTGCTTGTTCTCAGAGAGATTGTCATTTTTCCACTCTTCACGATCCCTTCTCATCACTGAGAAGTTCGTGTTGAAATTGAATTTGGGTGCAATGTAGTCTATATTCATGTTAAGTACATGTCCCTCCACATGCCCCACGATATCTGGTATCATCGATTTTTGGTATGCCGATGAATTCTCCAGTCTGACATGGTGCATTCTCGCCTCTGCTCCTATCACAAGATGTAAAGGGGAAAATTCCGAAAGCTCCCCCATTGCATAATTAGTTCACCTCAATTCACTGACTATTTTCGTAGTATATTATTTTTCATTTCATTTCTGTATTTTCTACCACCCTCCTCTTGCACCTATATATAAAAAAGCTAAAAGAACACATTACAGTTCAATGGAAGGAAAGAAGAAAAAATATTATCAAGGCGTTATATTCAATACTCATGGAATGTTATGACCAATCTCACAAATAAAAACTGCGAAAGAAGTAATATTTTACTCAAGGTTGATGACTCTATGGTAGAAGATCAACATACTGTAGCATCCGAGCTCAACAAATTTTTTATAGGGGACCCGCTCAGTTTGGTCAAACAAATATCAGTTAATGAGGCTTCGCATACTAATCTCAAGGATTTTTTTTAATGTGTTCACAATGTTCTTGAAAACATTTACTGAAAGTGAATTATTAAAAATAAGAAATCCTCTGGAGCAGATGATATTCCTATGTACATCTTGAAAAAAATCATTCCAACGATAATAAAACCATTAACATATCTGATTATTCTGTTATTTGTGAAAAGTGTATTTCCGCAAGAAATGAAAATCGGAAAAGTGACTCCTATTTTCAAGAAAAATAACCAGAACTTAATGAAAAATTATCGTCCAGTAACAGTACCATTTGGACTATCAAAGATATTCGAATATGCATTTTTGGACCGACTTACTTCATGTTTGGATTTACCCAAAGTATTAACTGAAACTTTCACTGAAGTTGGACAGGTATGGTCTGAGAGGTGTGTCTCTCAACTAGATATCCTCATTTCTTGAAGGTAGGAGTCAATATGTATCCCACCAGTGTACGGTCAATAATTAAATCCAGAGTATGAGTTCTGAGCCTTTGAGCGTAGGTATGGGTATACCTCAAGAGTCCAAACAATATAGACTCTGCTGTTGCTGAAGTTCATCAAACAGCTTATGCTGACGACATTTCTATGATCATATCGGCACCAGATGACGAAATATTGAAAGACAAATATGCTTCTGCAGTTTAACAAATATCAGTTTTTTTTTAATTATCATGATTTGTTTTTTGATTCGGAGAAAACAAATACTATTCGTTTTCATATCAGACAAATAGGATAGAAGACTTCAGTTTCAGCGCTAATGATGCGAAATACTCAGAATCGAATGAAAGTGTTAAATTCCTGGGTATTCTTCTTGACGAAAACTTGAGCTGGAATGCCTATTGCCAACATCTAATTTCTAAGCTTAACTCAAAGAAATTTCTATTTATGAATCTGCGGACTGCCACTCAACTAATAAGCATTTATTATGCTCAAGTTGATTCAAAACTGAGCTTAGGTGTCTACTTCTGGCGTGGATCAGCTATGACTCATAATGTATTCATTGCTCTAAAACGCATTATATGGTGTATTGCAAGTGTCTGAAGGCGAGAATCTTGCAGACAAAGTTTTAAAAATTATCACATCTTGACACTCACATCAGTTCATATATTTGAAATATGCACTTGAATATTCAAAATAAAACACATTTCAAACTGAACAAAAGTGTTCATTACCATTACACTAGAACAAAAAATAGATTTCATGTGCCATATGCAATACTAAGAGTGACTTCATTTGCATCAGAATACATTGGAATAAAATTTTTTGACAAACTGCCCGATCATTTGAGGGAAGGACATAGGGGTCACTGGCTCCGAGAATCGTGAGTCCTGAGCAGACGCAACGAACCGAGAATAACACCCTTCTGCATGCGGCTGACCAAGATCTCTGCCGCATTACGGCATGTTACCGAGAACACCTATAATCAGAACCACTAACTTGACAGAATAGTCCGGGTGGAGTCTGCGGAGTTCGTAAAGTAAATCTTGGTACTTTGTCCGTTTTTCCTTCTTTTTTCGGACGATATTCGTTTCGGCAGGGGCCGAAAACTCAATAACGAGTATCGTCTTACTTCGGTGGTCGAAGGGGACTATATCAGGCTTATTGGCCTGTATTTGTCTGAGGGTGGGGAATGAAAATTCCCAAAAAATTGGAAAATTCCCAAAAAATTCGACACCTTTCCTTCTCCACAACGGACTCAATATCCCCTGGAGCGTAAGGCAGTACCGGTATCCTGTCTATTTCAAACGAATGCCGAAGAAAATAGTACAGCACTTATTATTATTATTAATATCATTATTGAATGAAAGAGATTAGTGTGGAAAGCCTCTGAGAATCATCTAACCCCAAACAGAATTTCGCTACCATAAGTAATGATTTTCTAGGAACAAAATTGAAATTAATTCATATTCCGAAAACGGTAATTGATTGGTTCTGGAAAATATCAAGAAACGTTGTCAGGATATTGCTGTATATTCCGAAAATAATATTATTTTCACCTACTTTCGAACAGATGTGGCATATTTTGAATGCACAGCTATTTTTTCGTTACTACTCTGTTTGACTACTCTGATATTTGAAGTTCAAGGATAGGAAAGTGAAAGGAGTTTTTTCCCTGGGGAGTGAAAAATATCAGAATTCTTATATTTTCTTTCTTCATGGTATATTTTTACCGATAGGAGAGTTCGAAATATATGTGAGATAAGTAATTTCTTTGAATTTGAGATCATCGAAGAAGAATATATGAAATAATTTTCGATACCTCCCCCTTGGCAACATTTCGAGAGCTCAGTTGCTTTCTTTTTTGAACGTCGTATACATCCTTGTTTAAATTCGATATTATCATTTGGTGGGTCAAATTTTTACACTGGTATTTCACACAGTATATTTCGAATTGATTTTTCCAGATCAACTTTCAATTCCAGAATAAGCATTCAACGTATAGAAGTAGCAATCTTTTCAATACTGTTCAACAAAATACAAGTTCTCATCATAGGCTTTCTTCTCGTTCCATTTGGTATTGTTTCAAGTGGATTTATATTAACCCAATCAACCCTGGTTGCACTTAATGCTGATAACAGATGTTCACAGTTTTTATGTTTATATTGTTCTCGATTTTTCACCAGTTTATCGTGATATACTCCAGTCTATGACGGTGAAAAAAGTGTAAACTGTGTATTTATCCCATACAGCACCGATTCGTATGAAAATTTGTATAAAGGTTCAACTTACCCTCTTTTCTGAAATCTACCTTGTGCCGAGGGTTGCTTTCTCCCTGGGGGTGGATGCCACTCCTTCTTGGGGGTGAAACATTTTTTATTGAAAGTAAGTACGGAAATCAATAGATTGGCTAATTCTAAGCACTTTTTGTTCAATGAAGTTTTTTCTGAAAAGCAATACTTTTCGACTTATTCGCGAGTGAAATTGTCGGTTTTCAGTAAAAAAAAAACACGTTTTCAGATCTTTTTTCGCGAATAACTGGAAAATAATGCATCTAATCGAAAAACCTGTGAAGAGCAAAATTATAGCTCTTGAAAAAACAAAGGCGATTGTTTATTCGTGATGTATGAAAACTCACTACAAACTGAATAATCGCTTGTTGAAAGTTCATTGGTATTTTCAAACGCCAAAATAAAAAGTTTTCACGTACAATAACCAAAAACCAATGCATTTTTCGGAAAAAACTAATTGGACCTTTTTTGAAGACCTTAAAAAAGCCTTCATTTTTGTTATTTATAAAAGTTTCTAGCATCAAAACTGACCGAGGTATGAAAGAAATAATGTTGAATCCTATGTTTTCGTTAAAAAAAATTGTTAATAACTCATCCTCTCTTCTCCCCCCTTTGAAAAAAATCGTTGTTACTTCATAATTCACTTCATTCATGTAGTTTTGGAAAGAATTGAGATTGAAGAGAAAAAATCATATACGTAATTCAGCGAAAAATCACAATTTCTTCGAAATAACTCGAAAGGTATTGATCACATGCGAAATTTTCTGCAGTACAAAATTGAGGGGTATTCTTTTCTGAAAATTTCGATGTTTCATTTTTTCTGCAGGATGAAAATAGAGTAATCGATGTTTCATTTTTTCTGCAGGATGAAAATAGAGTAAGATATGGCCAGTTAAATATTGTGAGGGTTCGCGCAAAGTACCTCTTTTGAGCCCTATCAAAATGAAATGAATGAGCTAATAGCTCTTGACAAAAACTACAAAATACTTCTTTGGGAAAAACCAAACACAATTTTTGTAGAAAGTAGAGTAACTTACATTAGTATATTGAAGAATACACATAGTAACTATATTTTAGGCCTAGTGGAACTATATGTATATTATATATGTATATATACATATAGTTCCACTGGGCAACGATTTTTTCCAAAGGGGGGGGAAGAGAGGATGAGTTATCCACAATGTTTTTTCAAGGAAAAAATGGGATTCAACATCATTTCCTTCATACCTCGGTCAGTTTTGATGCTAGAAACTTTCATAAATAACAAAAATGAAGGCTTTTTGAAGGACTTCAGAAAAGGTCCAATTAGTTTTTCCCGAAAAATGCATTGGTTTTTGGTTATTGTACGTAGAAACTTTCTATTTTGGCGTTTGAAAATACCAATGAACTTTCAACAAGCAATTATTCAGTTTGTAGTCAGTTTTCATACATCACAAATGGACAGTCGCCTTTGTTTTTTCAAAAGCTATAATTTCGCTCTCCACAGGTTTTTTGATTAGATGCACTATTTTCCAGTTATTCGTGAAAAAGGATCTGAAAACGTGTTTTTTTGACTGAAAACCGACAATTCCACTCGGGAATAAGTCGAAAAGTATCTCTTTTCAGAAAAAAATTCATGGAACAAAAAGTGCTTAGAATCAGTCAATCTATTGATTTCCGCACTAATTTCCGATAAAAAAAAATTTCACCCCCAAGAAGGGGTGGCATCCACCCCCAGGGAGAAAGCAACCTTGGCACAGGGTAGATTTTGAAAAAGAGTGTATGTAGATCCTGAATCCAAATTTTCATGCGAATCGGTGCTGTATGGGATAAATACACGGGAAAATGGTCATAGACTGGACTAATACCGCATACAGAGATACTATTTTTTGGTCCGCGTTTGAAGGTTCGTTTCAACCTAATAGGGTATGGTACTATTTTCACTTTTGAGTATCGTTATCACATTGAATTCTTTATCCTGGGAACATAAAAAACCATTTTATTTTTATTTCCAGATATGAATTCTACAACTTGTTACTTCTTATGAGTCGTGAAAGGACATGGAATATTATGTAGAGATAATGGAATTTCTACCGAACCGAAGTTTGTTCAATAATATTCGAAAAAAGCTTCCTGTTCATTCCCGGCAACTTCCGGTCCCTTACGCCTGACCTGTCTGTGTAAATGGAGGTCCAGCGCTCGGTTCACTTTCCGAATGAAATATTTTATGATTGATGGACAGAGGTCTGTAAATCCTCCACCGATATTGGACCCCGTCACGACGGAAATTTTCCGTGAAATGTTCGTCGTTCGTGGTATTTTATGTTTTCGCATATTATTCTCGTCGGACGAAAACTATCTCATGAATCCGAAAGAAGTTTCCTTCCAAACTTTTGCCCGATTCATATGTCCATGCTACACCGGAATGGGTGGCACCAGGAAATATAGGGAAGTTAGATAGAAAATATTATGGAGGTTTTTCTTTTAACTCGTAGACATTATAACTGATGGACTGGCCTTAAGAGGGAGGAGACTGCGGAGAAGCATGATAGAATACTTCAAGTATAACCTCAAAGCGAACTCCTCCAATGTAGCAGATTAACAAAGGTTAACAAGGATAGGGTAATTGAAGTAAAGAAATATTATTCTGTCCTTCACAATATCACTACAATGTGCATATTCCTTCTCTCTCTAATAATGTATTCCGCATCGTGTTGTATGGAAAACTGTCATAAAGGCCAGTCCATCAGTTGTAATGTCTATGATTCAACTGAAGGACGAGGGATCAGGTATGTGCTTGTGCCTGATAAATCTTGTCAGAAGAATTCTGGGATCGATATTGAATGGAAAAGTTGAATCAGGAACCAGAATTGAACGTAATGTCATTACCTTCAAAGAACAGCCAGATAGGCTTCACAGCTTTTCGTTTCTGTCAATGTGAAGATTTCGTCGGTTCAATGAAACAGCCTAGGACGTTATTTTGGATATTAATGTGAAACCCATAGTGTTGTTGTAGGTATTGTGGCTTCTACGAATATGGAATATTCACTCCATCACACTCTGTATGCCGAATGAAAACGTGAGCATTGCACTGACACCTCTTACATGTATGGTTAGGATAAGGACAGTCAGAATGACGTATCATTGAGACCGATATTCTAACTAAAAGATAATTGTTGGTCACATCTAGTTTGTCTGGAAGTGGTTTCGAATCATATACAATCATTTTCATCCTGTTTCTTAAGTCCAACCGATAGAATCTAACCTAATTTTCTCAGTGACATGACGTAGCAATTGGTGATTTGTACTTCAATACTATTTCCTTCATATGATTTTATTATACGCTTTTCAGTTGCAATAAAACTTCAATATTTATTCATTATAGTTGTAACGAAATGAGAACAGTTTCATTGATCGTTGATATCATTACAAATTCTAATGAAAAACGAAAATAATATTTTTTGATAATTGAATCAAATGTTAGAGTGTAGCATTGTTTGTTCTTCAACGGTGCTTTTCTTCGCCCTCTCAAGCCAAGAGACCACAGCTTAATCTGTTTCCCTGAAGGATTTACGAGTTAATTTTTGTGAAGGATGGCAAACATATTTCCTAATTTTCATGATTGTGTGTTGAAAACTACAGATATATTCACACATACATAACATATTTCCTGATTTTCATAATTGTGTGTTGAGAACTACAGATATATTCACACACACACAACATATTTCCTGATTTTCATAATTGTGTGTTGAAAACTACAAATATATTGACACATACATTCTATTCTATTTCTATTGTTTCAATAACTCAGCTATGGAATTGTGTTGAGTGATTTATATCATTGCTAAGATCTGATATCAGAAGGGGCAAATCAATTGAAGTTTCTATGGAGAATGTTGGTTTTACAGGCTCAAAAAATATTATTATTCCGAAAAAACGACTACAAAGAGATTATTGGGCTTATCTGGAACATGTTGAGGTGGTACAAGAGGAAAATTCTTTGCTGTTTCTCTGTGAGTTTTGAAATATCTCTCATAGTATTATTGAAGTTATTCAGTTAATGAAGTCACGGAGTGATAAATACTGAGGAAGTATAAGGACAAATATACCTTTCATAGAAGCAAGTTCTCAGAATTGATAAGTAAAATAAAAAATTTTAATTTTTTTTTTAACTTTTGATGCAATTTTGTAGCAAATTTCAATTTCAATTCAAGTCATATGATAACAAAAACAGTTCTATGTATATGTATAACTGTTACATGAAATTCAACTCTATATTTCATATTTTCCAAAATCTGTAATACGCATGTACCGAGTTACGCCCAGGAAATTCCCAAAACCTAGATATTTATTTTGTAGTATCTTGAAATTGGTGTGGAGTTTCATGAACCAATGTAGCTTTCTCTTCCCAACAACCATTACTTCCACTCGGTCTCGATCAAAGAATCCTAGAAGAGATCCAAGAGATAGTCTAAATAATGACTAGGGTCCCTTTACGTCGATGGTCATAGCCTTACTAGATCCGGGCCGACTTAGGGTCTCGAGAAAAACGAACGCGGCTCACAGTTCCGACACGTAGCCCATTAATGTCTGGGAGCACTACGGATAAAACGAGTTAACGTAGTAAATCCGTTGAACTCGGCATCCTTCCGTCTTGACGAGATACATTTTCCGATAAATAAATCACGTTAGGACACCAAAGATTACGAGTTTTTTTTTGTTAAAGTATTCGTGGATTGCGCCTTCCTCAATCTTTGGCAAATATCGAGTTCAGTACAGTATGTTTCTCCAATGAATCGTGTCAGATCGATGGAATTAATAAAGAAAATATCGAGAATCGTCATGAACACTTCTACCTAATCGACTCTGATCCTCTCTGTTGACTATCTATAGTCCAGAAAATGAAGCTGAAAAAATAGTGAATTCTCGCAATTTTTTCGTCCAGCACCGATTTGTACAAAAATTTGGGATAAGGCTTATTTCCCCCTCTAGTTCATTTTCTATATCATGCCAAAAATTGTAAACTAACTTTAAAAACCTAAATATGGGTATAAATAGTTAAGTTATGACTGTTTCATGTATAGGATACAATTTCATAATGTTTCAACCTGTCCTTGTTGAAACCTACCCTTAAAAATTTTTGTAATATCTTAGAACTTTAGAATACACTAGCGAGGATTCAACGAAATATACACTCACAGACGCATACACGTGAGCAGGTGTCCCTTCTGCTCTGTTCTCCAATATGAATAGAAAAAGTGGAACATATTATAAGGGTATAACGCCCGGATATACCGGTTATGTAGATAACTACGCTCCGAAACAGGGAATTCGAATTTTTCGAAAAAAAATTGATAGGTTTTTCAGGCATAGCTCCTTCATTTAAGGCGATAGAATTTTTTTTCTTTCGGGGTTTTTAAGAGCTATAAGACTATGTGAATTGAATTACTTGAGGTCCCTCTTCAAATGGGGAGAGTTTGAAGCGCTTGAATAAGGTGATGTTCGATCGTAAATGTAGGTGTTAAACGGCTATATCTCGCCGAATATTCACTG
Source organism: Zygogramma bicolorata (assembly GCA_032362365.1). Lineage (NCBI taxonomy): Eukaryota > Metazoa > Arthropoda > Insecta > Coleoptera > Chrysomelidae > Zygogramma > Zygogramma bicolorata. The sequence continues at coordinate 283,645 of JAVJAQ010000151.1, forward strand.
TACAAAAAATGTGCACACAGGAAACTTTTTGTCATCAACAGAGCTACAATTTAGTACCACATCGTTTTTCTCAAATCTTCAGTAATTTGGGAGATATTTTTAAGAAAAGGGTTAAAAACACGAAATTGAAAAAATCGTTTTCTCTTTAAACTCCAACTTTTCTAAAATTAGGCATTTCAAATTGGTCAAACTTCGTGGGTGTATTAATAGTACAAATATAAAGAGAATCGCAGAAGGGTGGCGATCAATTTTAATTAGGAGGTACTTAGGGGGATTTTTTCGTGGAAAAAGCGGGCACCGATCTTATTTTGATCATAAGTCGTAGAATTTTCAGCTAGAGAAATTTTTCATATCTGTTTTCAAGCTCTAATGAAAAACTTTAATGAAGATTCAATGAGATTTCTTCAAAAAATAAAAAATTTTCCCGATATTCGCTTTGAATCTTCCAATTTATAAATTTGACGAAAAAAGCTAAGCATTAATTTGCTGTATCTCAGTTCGTATTTAGCGTAGAAGAATTATAAAGAAAGCACTGTTTTCGTTTTTTAAAAGCTACAATTTGGCTCTCCACACTTCTTTTGATAAAATGCATATTTTTATAGTTATTTTTTTCGTCAAAAAACTGTCACTTTCAACTTCGAATAACTCAAAAAACATTCCTTTCACGGAAAAAACGTATCCGTCGATTCGTACAGTTGAAGTGTAATGAAAAATCTTCACCCCCGTCATTGGGTGGCAACCACCCCCAAGGCTCTAGCGTACAGCGGTACGATATAGAAAATGATCCTTCAGCTATTCCCTACCTTCTGCGGAAATTTCAAGTGAATCCATAGTGGCTGAAGAAATTGCGAGCCAAAATGCTATTATACCTATTTTCCTTCATCTGTGAAGGTTAGGTGAACAGTAATATACATCATTTATTGATGTAGTGGTACAACCAGTATGCATGAAGCATACAGGGTGGTTACTTTTTTTTTGCTAACCATGGGTGGCTCTGAAACGGTGCGTCGGTAAAAGAGAATCCGTTGAATGAAACAAAAGTTGTGTATAAGCGAGATCAATTGAACGATGAAGAAAACGCCATCATATGTTAGAGGGTTCAGGAGACAGAAGGGAAAAACTTAAAAAGTGCGTTTTCGTTTCAACGCCACATTGTTCAAAATAGCAAAAAAACTGGAGGTATTTTTTATCTTCATAAAATCTACGAAAAATGCATATTATTTCTAATCAGACGTGTTTTCAGAGCCCCCATCGAATCACAATTTATGAATACCGGCCTGGGTATTTTTTTCATCTCTTCCGTTAGCGAATTATCTTGCTAATACAATGACGTATTGTAAAAATCGCAGAAAGAGTATTTTTACATTTCAAACCCTACTCAATTTTTGGCGGCAGCACGGTCCTGTATTTTTCAATTTGAGTGGGCGGTTTGTACTGAACCTGACCTTTCTTGATGACTTTATCTGAGAATTATGTGATTGCAGAAAAAGATAGCGGGTATAACGTTACTCGAAATCAGTAATTCCAAATATCCAAATTTGAAAATCTTTTGTGTTCTATTGTCGGGAAGGAAGTACGGATCGGGTCTCTCCTGAGGGGTTACATAGCTCAAGATAGTCTTGTGATAACCGGGATGAAATCAGTTGGTAAAAACAATGAAAACAATCTTTATTCAATTACGCATACATTCCAAAACTACAATCATCCTTTGAAACCTGTACTTACAAAAAAAAACACTCAATAACACTGAATTCACATGCCGGAGTGGCATCAAACTATAATATTTTATTTAATATCGATTTGCATCAAGTTCTGTCCAGTCCATTTAATCTATTATGTTTTATGTTGAAGAACAACCCCTTTCAGATATAAATCTCCTAGATCTCAAAATACCCTTGTCAGAAAACTTTCATAGTATGTGGTATTGTTGTATCCTGAAATATATCGAGTTCCTTACTGTGATTACCGGCAAGATCCGTTTCGAAACAATTATTCCCCAACAGTTGTTCCCTACCCTATTCGTAACGAGTGACTCTTCAATCTTCATTAGCCTATTGCACGGAAAACGTCAATTTGAGCAATGTGGAATAATTGAAATAGGCGCAGTAAAAATAGCTTCGTATTCAACTTAATGTCCTCTAAAACTCGAATTAATTGCTTGATATAATTGTGGTTGCTTTGTTAATTACAAAATCTTGTGAATCCTCGAGTCTGCAGTAATTTATCCAGCCTGAGTTATCTCGACCAGAACGAAGGGTACAAACGTAATGGGTATTACTTAATGCCCTCCTAGAACGCTTCAAGAAAGGTGACGGAAAACGTTTTAACGTCAATCTTATAAGAAAAAGGGTGATGTTACAAATTTGGTTTACGTTGCTAATGTGGCTTTATCGAATACAGAAACTTTGTTCAGTAGGGTACCAACCAGGAAGGGACAGGAATGGGCTGATTACCACGACGTAGACATTGGAATTACATCCGTTGGCCACCCCCTGCCTGTCCGTTAAAGCGACTTTCCTCTCTCTCCGTCTGTCTCACTTTGTCTCTCTCTCTCTCGCCCTCTCAATAAATGAGTCGGATTTCTAACGTATTTTACTGCAATAACATGAGAACTTCGTCATACATTTCGGTGATGTCTGGGGAAATATTTCATCATTAATAACCTCCGAACTTATGCAAATCCACGATGAAAAACTGCTGTCAAGACCCTCTTTCTCGAACGCCCGGAAAAATGCCCATTCCAATAAAACATTGTTGTGACAAAGTTCCTCCTCACTCTCGAAAAGAATCAAGAAAGTTTTCCCTCGAGAAATATATTGGGCCCATCACAAGGGCACCTGATCAAACGTAACTGTAGCGAAAGTTGCGTGGATTCTCTTAGAAAAATAGGTATCTTATGTGCACTTATCCGTGAAGTTGTAAAAGTTTTCTGATTCGATTCTTTTATAGCATTTATTCTATGAGAGCGAGTGCTTGTCATGAAATTAAAGATCACTGGCGCAACATAGGTGGGTAGGTAGGTAGGTAATTTATTTATTCCAGCAGAGTTACAGTCTGTGAAACACGTCACTGAGCTACAAAGTTATAAAACACAAGAGTTACAAAACACAATGAAATGAGATAGAGATACAGTACAGGTGAGAAAAATATTTTCAAAATATCATACAGTTAAAATATCATAGTTTGAAAAGTATTCTCAAATATAGGTGGAGAAGAAATCATCGACACAATAAGGCTCCATATTGCATAGATACTTTCGCAGCGATCTCAACAAGCTACCAGAGTCTTCAAGACTTTTAGTTTTCTTAGGGATACTATTGAAGAATTCAAATGCTTTATATAGTGGACCTTTCTCGAAAGCAGCCTTTGAATGTATAGAATGGTTATAGTCGTTTTTGAACCGAGTGCTGTGATCGTGGGTAGTTGTATAGTTGTGGAAATACTCTTTATGTTTGATTAAAAATGTAATTGACTCCATAATATAAACTGCAGGAACTGTCAGTATGTTGTTTGCTTTGAAGATTCCCTTACAGGACGCATCATAGGCTATGCCAAATATTATCCTCATCACTTTTTTCTGACACTTGAAAACTTCAATTAATCCTGAGCAACTTCACCATGTTGAAATGCCAAATTTCATTCTAGAGTAAAAGTTTGCATATTAGACCGAGAGTAGCACTGTTATATTCAGGTTTGGCTTCAGTATTCGAATTGCTTAAGTTGTTGATGACAGTTTGTTGCATAGCCTCTCCACTTGAGTTGTCCATGTCATGGTGTCATCGATGTGGACTCCCAAGAATCGAACAGAAGAACTACATTTTATTTTTTGTCTATTGATTGATATTGTGTATAGCTTTTAATTTTATTGATCGTCAGTAACATACAGTCAGTTTTCTCATTGTTGATTGTCAATGTATTTTCGCGAAAGTATTGTTCGGTTTTGGTCATAAGTGATATACCCACATCAATAACACTCATTAGATCTGGACCCCTCAGAATGAGATTGGTGTCATCAGCATAATTTATGATTCGTATGTTGTTATTTGCTACATTTCATATTTCTTATATCGTTTATGAAAATTGGGAAGAGTATTGTGTCCAAGATACTGCCCTACGGAACCCCCATGGACATCTCCAAGGCACTTGACCTGACTGAACCTTGTTCAGTAGTTATTTCTACTACCTGCTTTCTTTGTCTCAAGAAAGATTTCAGCCAGCTATGTAAATTTCCTCTGTGCCCATACTTGAATAGTTTATCAAGTAAAATGTTATGGTCAATGGTGTCAAATGCCTTTGAGAGATCCACAAAGATTCCACAGGACAGATCACCATCATCCAATTCCTCCAAAACCTCGGTACTAAAACAAAATAATGCAGTTTCTGTAGATTTGTTTTTCAGGTATCCGTGTTGACTGTCTGAGAATAACTTGAAGTTTTCAAAAAATTATATTAGCTTTCGTCCTATTAGGATTTCAAGAATTTTTGCAAAACAAGTTAGCAAACTGATAGGTCTATAGTTGGATAGAATATCAGACCTTCCCTTTTTGAAGAGTGGTTTCACTGTAGCCAATTTCAAGATTTCTGGAAGAACTCCTTGATCGATGGATTTGTTTGCCAAAAACGTTAAAACTTCAGCTATTTCGAGTGCGCAGGCCTTCAGGACATGAATAGGTACCTCATCAATACCTGTGCTTCTTTTGTTTTTCATTTTCTCAATAACGGCTATTGCCTCTTTCGTTGTTACTGGAAATAGAAAAAGAGTGAATTCATGAGAGTCAATGAAACTGAAGAAGTCATTTTGCTCATTTGAGACGGGATTCCAGTTCTCAGTAGATGTAATACTTATGAAATGTTTGTTGAATCGATTTGCTTTTTCTATTGGGTCTTTTACTTCAAAATGAGTTTGACTGTTTGGTTGTACTATTTCTCTTACTGTCTGCCTCATGGCTTTCATTTTATTATCTGACTGGGCAATTCTTTTTCCATAATGTTGTTTTTTGGCATTTTTCAAAAGGTCATTGTAGTTTGCTTTTATTATGTTATGAATGTTTTTATACCTAGAATTAGAATTTGATAATGTTCGAAAAAGTACAAGTTGATCTTTCATGAATTTTACCTCCTCTGATATGACCATGGTTGTTTCGCTCTTTTGAATTCTACTTTTAATTCTCGGAAAGTTTATATCAGAATAATGAAATATTTGCAGAAAACAAGAGTAGGACACTCATTCACGTCCCTATGGCCATATACAATCTACCCAAGTTTCATCTCGAATCTGTTGGCAGAAATTGAAAATAGTCTCGTTATATTTCCGTTTTTCTCTGTACATACATTTTACTGTTTTTATTAAGTTACCTTCCAAAAGTTGTTCCAGGTGGTCAGAAAAACCGGTGGGAATGACGGCGCCGGATATTTTACCTTTGAAATTCGTAATCATATCATCCAGACACTTGCTTGTCGTAGGTGTTACTCTAGTTGCTAGGAAGATCGCTAAATCTGCACCGAAACTACTCAGGAGTTGTGAAAGGTCCGTGCAGTCTCTGCTTTCCTTCCTCGATATGTCAAATCATTTTTTGAGAAAGAGTTATAACTATATAATTGTTGTGTACTATCAATGAATATGTACGATCATGAGAAATGGTTGGATATCGCTATGACGGCTCACTGTATTTCAAATGTTTCACTTGTTTCTGTGAATTGTTTATATCGATATGTCGAAATAATATGGTGAATCGATAGGTCGAATAAGTCTTGAGATGTTTTGCTAGAAGAATCAAATTTCGTCCTATATTTTGAATAATAAAAATGAATCAAAATGTCGTATGAATGTTCCTAAGTTTTTTGGGTATTGTAACCTACCACAATATGAAAAAATGAGAATCAATATTTGAATCTTTGATCCATACTAGTCTAGAAGGACAGATTTTCAATCTACCCCGAAAAGTTGCTGTGTCTATTGAAAAACAGTTCTTTCTGGATAGAACAAGTCCAATCAGTCAGCAATTTCTCGCATAACTCAAATTTTGCCTATCAAAAAAATAATAATAATAGGCAAAAACTGAGTTATACGAGAAGTTGCTGACTAATTGGACTTGCTCTATCCAGAAAGAACTGTTTTTCAATACACGCAGCAACATTTCGGGGTAGATTGAAAATCTGCCCTTCTACACTTGTATAGATTCAAATAATAATTCATATTTTTTCAGATTGTGGTAGGTTACGAAACCCAGAAAACTACGGAACAAATATCGATCCACCACAAAATAATGACGTTCAAAAAGTCGTATGGAAGATTTTAATTGGACAAAATGAGAACAATAGTTATATAAAAAGCCTTAATGAAAAAGTTATCCTCAATCAGCCGCAACATTGACAAACATAAAACATTCTTTGACAGGGGTTGATACACGCCCAACTGTTCAAGTATACATCACATCCAGCAATTGTAGTATGCTATATAAAAAGTGTCATGGCTGTGATTCGAAAATTAACAGATAAACGAGTTGCATATGCCAGATTCAAGAGTTGAAAATATTATTGTTCTCCCAGAATTAGAATCATGAGAAAACCTTTTCCCTCTCTGGCATATGAATTCAGTGGAGTTCACTATTATTTTGTAATTTTATGATCCAAAACATAATTGTCATGCAATTACTCATTTTTAATGTTTTGCGGACGACACTACTCTTCATACCAGTTTCTCTTCCAGAGTCCCCATACCAACTTGAGAAACAAAACTCATAGAAACATTCACGTTAATAAAATTGACGACAACTAGGTAAAAATTAAAGAATAAGGTAACATGAACTTGGTGGAAATCAATGCTACGAAAACCCAGGCGTTCCTCTTCTCAAGAAAAGCCGATCTATCATCATCAAATATTCAGATGTCAGAGGTAACTATTCCTACAAAATCAAGTATCTCGATGCTAGGAATTACGATCAGTGATAATCTCTCATGGGAAAACCATGTGAGATCGATCGCAGAAAGTGCTTCCGGGAAACTTGGATTTCTATTTCGTGCGAAGAAAGACTTCACTTCTCATCAGCTTCTAATGATCTACAAGGCTTAGATACGACTTGTCATGGAATACAGTTCTCATGTATGGAGTTTGGCACCAAAACATCCATTGAGGCTTCCCGATTCTATTCAGAGAAAGGCAATTCGTCTTGTTGATGATTCTTCGCTCACGGACTCGCTCACTTCATTGGAACATCGTAGAAGGGTCGGAGACTTGTCTCTCTTTTATAGATACTTCCACGGTCGATGCTCTTCCGAATTGTTATCAATCGTTCCCCCCTTGGCAATATCTACACGGATGACTCAACGAGTACAGAACTCCCACACCTTTGTTGTGAATTTGGAAACCTGTCGAACCTCTTTTGCTCAGAGATCTTTTTTCAATAGAACAGTTGAGCTTTGGAACTCCTTGCCAAAAGAGGTTTATCCTGAGGCTTACAAAGTTCAGAAATTCAAAGTAAATAATAATTCGTATCTCCTCTCCTTTGATTCAAGCGGTGTTCTTCGAACATTACAGGGCTTTCCTATCCCTAATGTCACCAACTGATTTCATCTTCTTATCAGAAAAAATATCGAGCATTTACCACGTAGGAAAGAACCAAATCCTTCCTTCCCGAGAGTTCAAACCGGTTTGTTGCGAAGCATATATGCATTTTTCACCAATTCAAAGAACACTATTCATGCACCCTACATCACTTTCAGATCCAATATGATTGAATTGATTATCGTCATTGGCATCGTGAATATTAAACCCCTTGGGCCCATTTAACGAAATACTGACACCTTCTGAGGCCGCGTTGTCATCATTTCCCTGAGATTTTCGTATTGGAAACCAGCGACTGATTCATTGGACCAAAGTCTCCTTTGACAACAATCACCATCTTGACAGAAAACTCTAGATTCATTCTGTGAAGTTCAGAGATTTATCAACCTGCGCATTTATTCAGGTTCCATCATAGTCTTGCCTTCCTCCGTTTGAATGGTTCAATTTTTCGGAGTGAGCTTATAGATTGAGTAATTTCAATGCCTTGAATAAGTGTTATTTTCCTTATTTCTGTATTGTTCATCATAAAAATAAACTGAATATTTCATTTGAGAATACACCTGTTTCATGTAGAGAAGTAATGGACGTCTTTATCATTCATGACATTGTGGGCTTTCTCATATGAAAAGATGAAGAAAATGTGTGTCGTGTGCGTAAGTGAGCAATTCACCATATTATTATTAAAAACATATTCAATTTCGACTCGTCAGAAGAAGTTTTCTAATGTATGCACTGTATTTCTATTTGAAATTGGTGGAAATAATTGAAAACAAATTGAATATGTTCGGTTGAGATCATCATGATTTTTGTTGCTCAACCAATTTGATATCAGATGGGTATAAATGAAAACTTTAGATAACAAATGTCGTCACAACTCTATCTAAAAATTGTCATCGTTCGAAACAGCCTCATTGTTCTGAAATTGTTTAGAATTGATATACCAAATCCAGATGTCTGCTTCAGCTATGAAAAAAATATTATTTTCAAAGATGCCCTGCATTAGCAGAGTGAACATCTCAGCATTCCAGGCATATTTGACCTCGATATAATATCTGTCAACAATGCTTCATGTGTACCAGATATCAGGTTCAACGGATGTATTTCCATGAGGTTCACACTGAATTGTAAATTGTCAGGAAAGAATTGGGTTAGTAGGTATAACTTCGAAAACCGTCGAAATGAATGTTTTTTTTTCCGGGAGAAAATAGCTTTTCACGTATTGTTGAATAGCTAATGAAAAAATTAACGAAGAGCGATCGTCAGCTATTTCAAATTTATTGCGCATGGAATCCGAGTACAAAAAAAAACGAGAAAGATTTTTTTCTGGAAAAACAAAGAATTCAATATAAACGTAAGAATTCAGAAGAGACTTCCCGCTACCGATACCTACCATTGCTTCCTCTTCATGACGGGGAATTATAATGTATCAAACTCCATTATTTTGATTTCGGTTTGGTTTTTACATGACAATGTTCAAGACGCATTTGTAAAATTTCGCAACGCATGATAAACTGTTATTAAATATTTCTAATGCTTGATATCGAATTTTAAATGTATGCATTGACTTATATCACATTCCAATGTTGTGATAAAGCAGTCTCATCCATATCATATACCATTTCAGAACCATTCTCTCGAAGAATTGTATTTATCGAATCCCTTGTTGGTGAGGACAAAAAAATATATCGATGAAACTTTCAGATCTCTAGAAGTGCGAAAGAGTGAACCCAAGATGTACATCGAGTACAGAGAGATTGGTGGTCCCAAATTATCAGTATACATTTCCACTGCCAATGGAGATCATATAGATAAATGGAATGACAATCGAATGATAGCATGAGAGAGCAATAGCAGGAGACGAAAGTTGAACGAATCTGCTGTTATCATGATGTCTGCGGGTACTTGCATCTCAAACACTTCGGTTGGAAGATTTCAAATGACGTAGACTTGAATGATTTGAGATAAACAATATAATCAACCGAACTCCCAAGATAAAATTGGCATAATTGTTGATACTTTGAGAAAATATTCAGTTGCAAAAAATTTCTATATTATTAATAACTGCAATATTCGAGGAATTGAAAATCCTCTGTTAGTTTGGTTTTCGATCAGATTCAACAAAGGAAGTACGGTATGAAGCACTGTTTCTCATATCCTTTCTTGAAAGTGATAGTCGTCATAATACTATATATATATATATATATATATATACTATAGGGGTTTCCACATCACGTAAGTATCGTCGTGCCGCATAATCTAATGGATTTTCATACAAATAATCAATAGAATCTTCAAAATCGTTCAATGTAACAAGAAAACAAGAAAAAGTTCATGAACAACGACCAACTACACTTGAGTAATCCTTGAGGTAGGTCTCGAGGTACCTTGAGTTTGACAGTTCAAACCTCCACTCCATTGAGGAAATCCTTCATGTCAAGGACATTTATATGAACTGAGAATACCAATTCTGTTGCGTGAGGTGAAATGCTCCAATCCACAATATTTTACAAGTATCAAGTTTGTTCATTATATCATTTGTCAGTTTGACGACGTTTGTAATTATAGTCAATGAATTATGAAGAGAATACGATAAAAAATACTCGGAAGTAATTTCACAATAATTTAAATTACCGATAATTTCCAATGAAAGCATGTTGTCTATAAACTGCATGAGTTTATTTTCATATTTTGTCGGAAGAGACCGACTCCGAAGGATGAGGGCTCCTTTAGCAAAATATGAAAATAACCGAATGCAGTTTTTTTACTGACAATATGCTTGAATGGAAAATTATCAGGTTTATTTTGATGCACGAGTGTAATTCGGTAGAATATTTCCGGAGTTAAAACAACGACGTTTAAAATTCAGTATTTATGCCTGTCAAGATGACAAATGTACATTCTAAAAATCGTTACTATAGATACACGGACCGAGCGGGTATTTTTCGATACCTACCGGGTATTTACCAGCCCGAAAATGTCCCGCCGGGAATTTATCGCTGTATTTGATCGAAAATGTCCCGCTTCATATGGGATTTTTAACATACGATGGTAATATTCCACCTAATATTTAATTTTACCCGAAAGATGTATTGAAATGTAATATACTCTTATTCTTATTATATTAAAACTCAGCGATGAGAGGAGAGAAAATGAAAAAAAAATCTCTACGTTTATGTGAGATTGCAGACCCTAGAAATATTCCAATTTAATCACAATTTATGAAGGCGTTGCAAAGGATCAGGTGAAGATTTCAACAAGGGATTTTTTGTAATATCTTGATATCTGCATAATTTAACTTCCATTAGCTATTGGAGTGGTACGTAGAGACGAGGATATAAATTTCACTTCAAGATGTTTTCAAGTAGGAAACATCATAAAATTATTGTGAGAAATACTGAATGGGGACAATATGTGTGTTGAAAATTATCATAATAATTGAGAAATTAACATTGGAGGTTGAAGTCTTGATAAGGTTTTGTATCAATCGTGAACCTTTTTCGATACCGCGACACAAAGTGAATGTAAAAAAAATTATTCTTCACTATATGACGGATTCAATATGTTATTTCATTCAAATGAATGCTTTCATCTTGATTTCCATAACAGTGATAGGAATTAATTCATTTTGTTACTGATTGTAAAAAGATCTCGAGCTATCAGGGCCGGTTACTAGTTAATTGTTAGATGCTCACTAGGTTTCTGGGCCGGGATCTGCAGGTATTTGAGTATAACTTTTCCTCTGCATCTGCTCCGAACCTCTTACAAGGCGATGCGACATCAGTCGAAGTGTCTTCCTCAGCTGCGAGGCTTTGATTGAATGTGGTCAACTAATAATTCTAGATTCATTGAATGACTCGACGTCGGACTGTCAATCATTAGGCCTAATTGTCTTTTTGGAGCTCTCTTCTCTGAAATTGAAAGATTCCGTGGGAGATGAGATGATGGTAAGTTCTAGCGAATGTCTCTCAATCTCTGAGTAGCCCGCACTCGATATATCATAATTTTTAGGGATCAGATAGTTCGCATCCATGAGATTGTTTGAATCTCAAAAATGTATGTCGATATAGACGGTTGCCAGGGATACAATAATCAGGGATGACAATAAGATTTTGCTATACTTCCTTCTTCGACTGGGAGCAGGCATCCCAGTCTTCATCATCGTTTATCCCCATGCATGAGCTATCGGACTCACCTATACTCCGATGGTTTCAATAAATGCGAATTATTGAAACATATACCTGAATTATATAGGAGTGCACATTACGAGGTAAGAAACCATCGAACACCATCTTCATCAGAGTATCAATATATCTATTGTACTTACAGGTAACTCATAATATGCCTTCCTGTATAATTCAGGACATCTTTGTTCCAATAATTGTCATGGTTTATTCGAATATTACAATTTTCTCAATATTTCTGTGATGCAAAATCATATGATCAAACCCAAAACTTTATTAACAATACTAACGAAAACAATAAACATAATCAATTGAAAAAATGAATTATAACTCGATATTGACAATACAATTGGAACAGTTATATATAAAAATATTTGGATATGTTGTTTTCTGTTGTTTTAGAAAGTTACTGATTTCAACTGATTTCCCTATTACTAGAAGCCTGAGGAGAATGCATGTTATTTTCTGGTGGTTCAGAGAAGTGAGCAATAATTTCAGATTGCCTGCAATGGCTAGTAGAAAGCTTTTCGTTTTCTACAATTTTCCTAGCAGTCTTCAGCTTATTTGCAACTGAATTTTCGATATAACCTTCCGCAACAGTCGTCGACTTCCACCTTTCAATTTTGATAATGTCTTCGCTTGCATCTGCTAACATAGTTGCTGAGGAACGTCTGAAGCAGTGAAAGCATTAGAAAGACCTTGGTAAAAGGATATGCTGAATGACCGAATGTATTTTTTTCGATAACCTGTGTCGTACACTTGCCATTTTCATAATATAAAAAACCGCTTTTGATCATTCTGATCTCGCAAGAAAGAATATTATCTGTAAATATCCAAATGACTTGGCAATTTCTGTTCTTTATCGATTACAGTGAATACTCGATCTATCTTCGTTTTGGTGTCTCGTATATGTATGAGTAGGAATGTCTCGAAATCTTGAATGTCGTCCACTGTGATATTTGCCAATTTTTCGCGGCGACATACTCCACAAATTCCAAAAAAGAGTGCTACCTACAATGAATTTTCAGATTAACATACTGAACATTAAGAAAACATGAAATTAGAACTTACTTTCATTATAAGATACAAATCGTCTGGTGCTTTCCTCAAAAATTACTCAATTTCTCCTCTGCTTAGAATCTTCGATTTCTTTGGTTTATAACCACCAGATTTTCGTTTCATGAAAGCTATCAATCTTGCACATCTACTGATATCTCCATTTTCATGAACATCCAAAGTAGCTTTCAGCATGAAATAATTTGACCATATGGTCTAAGAGGGCTTAAAGTATTCAGATTCATCCAGAAAATAGGCAAGAAGTACACTCTATGCGTAGTTCTTATTTTTCACATTATTCCCGTTGCACCACCTCACGAATTCTTCATACACTTTGTCGTATATTTTTTGGATCTACTTGGCAATAAACTCAATTTCGCATCTTCAGCTGCTTTACTTATTACTGGTGGAGTACAATTTACACTTCCTTTGTCGCTTGAATCCATTTCCAAATCACTAATGAATTATCTGTGACCACAAAAGGTATCAGCAAATATGGCTACTAGCCTACATAATCTTATTTCGAAAATTCTCTTCACGATATGATTTGAATATATTGCCTCATGGAAGCCTTGACGTATTTCAATAGTGATCTAGATAGAAAGAGGTATCTATCCACATGATATCAAATATACCTTTCGTGCATTAAATTTTGTATGTATTTCGGGCTTGATTTGCTTTTATGGGCCTAGGCGTGTTACTATTACTTACATGATGCGGTCCATGAAAGCCTATTTTACGTCTTCGATACAAAAATAACTATCATTTTGTGCAGCCAACTGAGTGAATGGAGATCTGTCATAACCCCAAACTGATATCACTCCTCTTAAATGCACATCTTCTCAGTACTCCACCCGATGAAAAAAAATCATTTTCGGTTACGAAGTTGGACGGTTTGAGTTCAATCAGGATCCTACTACTCGTGCCATTTAATGTACGATTTCATATTCTCCCCAAGTCGCTTCCTTAATTTCAATGCAAAACTTAATCTGAATGTAGATTGTGTATCTCCCACATTGTATACGTTGAGCTATATTGCTGTAATAACATCACGACATATATCCATGCTTTCAACTTGCTGAATGAGCATAGTCACGAGAGGAAATAAGAATACCGCCCTGTTTCCGACCGACGGCGACACAGCAAGAACTTAATGAGGAAGAATGAAAGAGAAAAAGAAGTCTTAAGATATACTAGGAAATATTCAGCATGGTGCGACACAGGGGTGACAGACTGAAAGCAACCGAGGCCATTAGAGTAATAGACGGAAAAAGGTCTTTGACTTTCACAAAAGTAACAAGGCGTTTATTTGAAGTGAATACAATCTTCTACAATATCATTTCATTTGAGTTGCCGCCGTCAATCATATGATATATCCGTTTATTTTACGAAAGCAGTTATTTGTATTGAGTATTTCGACCATTTTTCATGGAGACATATTGTCTTTCTGCCAATGTTTCGAATTCAATCAACACATTTTCCATGCTGTTTAGACGCAAAAGAGGCCGCCATTTTGCGGCCGTTACCCAGGGTGACGACCGGAAATTTTTACACAGCCGTTGCCCAGAGTAACTGCCGGCAAAATGAACATTTGAATTGCTAAATATTTCATTTTCGAAGGACCACTGTGATATTCACACCATTAGTTCACTTTTCTCTATCCTCGTTGGAACGCTGTCTTTTCAAGAGGGCATAATGTTTATTTGAATAATATAATTTTCAGGGTTGGCCCGAAAATATTGTGTATACTATGACCGCAAAATACATTTGTTGACCTCGGCCGGAGCGGACTCGGCGATACTCTCTCTCTCGAAACGTGAAAAAGAATTTCGTGGTCTTACTATACAAATACTAATTGCACATTGGACATTTTTTTCCTTTGTTGTACCTTATCAATCCTGAAGGAGCTATTATATAGTGAAACACGTGTAGAGGTTCAGTGAACTCTCTAGTGCTAATTATATCACAAAGTTTTTTTCGATCAAACTGTAGATAATTATGCCGAAAGTATATCACTGAAAAAAGATAGCTTTCGTCACATAATATGCTTTCGGAGTCATCTCGGAACAGAATTGTTGATCGAAATCATTTCAATTTTGTAGTTGTGATTGGGCGTAATAGATCCTTCATGACTGGTGAATAACTGCAAATCAAAAACTTTGTCCAGTCTTCATAGGGCATGATGATCATCCATATATTTTTTCAATCAAAGAGATTTGATGGAGAAAATCTACAGTTTGCACTGAGAAAACAATCGTCAAAATGGGGGTTAATTCAATACCAAGCAATATTGATGTACTGATGAGAGGTATATACGTAGCAGTAAAATTTTTGTATGCATAAAAAGTAATAATTTTCAAGCTTGGCACTTAGCTCAGGAAATGAAACATTGCGACTCGCAATTTATTCGTACACCATAGATTCACCTGAAATTTTCACAGAAGTTAGGAAATAGCTCGAGGATCATATTCTATATCATGACGCTGTACGCTAGAGCCTTGGGGGTGGTTGCCACCACATCACGGAGGTGGAAATTTTTCATAACATTTTAAGTGTAGGAATCGACGGAAAAAGTAATTCTGAGAAAAAAATGTTCCATACGTTTTTTTCTCAAAAGTAATATTTTATTCGAAGTTGAAAGTAACAGTTTTTTGACGAAAAAATCGACTTTTTCGAATGTTTTTTTGCAAATAACTCTAAAAATATGCATTTCACCCTAAAAAGTGTCGGGTGGCAAATTTTAGCTTTTGAAGAAACGAAAACAATGCTTCCCTTATAATTTACCTACGACACATACGAACTGAGATACAGCAAATTAATGCTTAGCTTTTTTCGTCAAATGTATAAATTGAAAGATTTGAGGCGAAATAACGAGAAAAATGTGCATTTTTCGAAGAAAGCTCATAGAATCTATTTTGATATATACAATTAGAGCTTTCAAACAAATGAAAAAATGTCTTCCTAGCATGAAAATAGACCGACTTATGATCAAAATAAGATCGAGCCCGCTTTTTTCCACGAAAAAAAAAAACTGGGAAAACAACCTCCAAAGTACCTCCTAACTAAAATTGATCGCCGCCCTTCTGTGAGTTTCTTTATATATGTACTATCAATACACCCACGAAGTTCAACCAATTTAAAATGCCTAATTTTAGAAAAATTGGAGTTTAAAGGGAAAACGATTTTTTTCAATTTAGTGTTTTTAACCCTTTTCTTATAAATATCTCTCAAAATACTGAAAAAATACGAAAAAAACGATACAGTACTCAATTGTAGCTTCTTCAATGACAGAAATTTTCCTGTATGTAGATTTTTTGTAAAGTGAATATTTGGCGAGATATAGCTGTTTATCACCTACATTTACGATCGAACATCACCTTAGTCAAGCGCTTTAAACTACCCCGATTTAGAAATTAAGGGATCTCAAGTAATTCTATTCACGTAGTCTCATATCTCTTGAAAAGCTCTACAAAATCGTTTTTGAAAAAAATTCACTATCACCTAAAATGAAGGAGCTATGCTTAAAAAACCGTTCAATTTTTTTTTTTTGAAAAATTTGAATTACTCGCTTCGGAGCGTAGTAATCTACATAACCGGTATATTCGGCCGTTATACGTTATATGTTCCACTTTTTCTATTCATATTGGAAGACAGAGAAAAAGAAAAATCTGCTCGCGGGTGTGAGTGTATATTTCGTTGATTTCTCACTAGTGTATTCTAAAGTTCGAAGACATATTATAAAAGTTTCAATGTTTTCAAGGGTAGTTTATAACAAGGGTAGGTTGAAAGATTATCAAATTGTATCCTAAAGCAGGAAACAATCATTATTCAACTATTTTTACCCATATTTAGATTTTTAATGTTATTTTATAATTTTTGAAATTAGGGGTAGTTTTCACCCCTAAAAAACAAAAAGCAAACAACTGCACATTATAGAAAATGGACTAGAGGGTGTAATAAGCCTAATCCCAAATTTTTGTACAAATCGGTGCGGGTTTTACCATATTTTTAGCTTCATTTTCTGAACTATCAACTTTTTATCTGAAAGGGGATCCTATGATACATTGTTTTTTTTTAGCTCTTTATGTTCTGTATTTAACTTGTGTTGGTTTTTGACGATTGGACAAGCTCTTGTTGAGTTATAATCCGTTCAATTTCACGTTGAATAATTTTTTGATGAATAGAAAATTATGATTTCAATGGAAATTCAGTTCAGAAATTGCTTCAATTCATTTCGATAACATTCAATCATTCTCCATGATGAATGAAAATCCAGAAGTCTCGTCGGGAAAGAAACTATTGTTAAAATAGGTAGATTTGAACACGGATAACTCAGGATCGGCATATCCAATTTTCAATGGTAGTTTTGGATAGATAATCGATAAACTTTCAAACGATGTTCCATCCGTTCCGTTAGAAAATACTTATTTCTTTAATGATATGTTATCACACACATATTTCTCTAGCCATGAAGTGCTATACATACATTCAATGTTAATTCCGTTATGGGGGAGCACACTTTTCACGAACTCACTATATCGTGTTCCAGCCACTCATAAACAAAAAAAAACAGATCTAATCAAGGAGGATCGAGCCTCATTGGGGAATTTAAATGATGATAGGAATTAATACATATCCAAGATGTATTTTTTTGATTCCTCAGCAGATGTATATGATGTGATTTGAAATTCTCTGAATTACCTAATTACAGAAGGTCCTGACGATGATTAACTCTGATGATGATTTTTCATGCTTACAAATTCATTTATCATATCGTGAAATCCCTTCAGTCAGGAGTTGCACTCATTGTTACTATGATGTCAGAAACAATAACATAATTGAACAGATTTCAACAAAAAACAACGCCTCATATGTTCTGAAATCGAAAACTGGTATATGCACCCTTCATGATGTTGATCAACTTTTATTTTTTTGAATAACGATATGCAAAGCTTGCTATGATATATGACGAAAAAGTGACTTTGGTTCGCGACAAAAGTTCTTCGGATGATTTTCTAACAATGCTCGATTAGAGAGATGTCGATTGAGTACCTAATGACAGTTATGGAACTTGAATTCCCAGCTGGAACGAAAAATCTCAAAATTCAGCTGCAACATTATTTGTTTTTATAGCATGACGAAAAACCATCAACCTGGAAATTTCATAGAAAACTCTTTCGTATTTCACACTCACTCCACCCAATCATTGCAGTGAACCGAAGCAAAAAGTAGATGAATGCCACTTTTTCAATGAAACTTCCATTAAAATACAATTTCCCGTTCAGTATCAATCAGCTGAATCTGCAATCCAAATCAGTTCACACTGAAATTGCTGGAATGGGAATTCAGTGTATTCGATTTGGTTTGGTGGATTAGTTGCTTTCAGGTTCAATTTGTTATGGGGACTCCAGAACTTCCAATCAAATGGAAGTTTTCTTCGTGGAGAAAAACAAGTGAAATATCACTAGCAAGACAGGTTACTACTACTGCAGCAATTCGTTATCATAGACATGGACTGGCCTTTATGACAGTATTCATATAACACGAGGCGGAATATAATAGAGAGAGAGAAAGAATATGCACATTTAAGTGATATTGTGAAGGACAGAATGATAATTCTACACTTGACTTACTCTATCCATCTCAACCTCTTTTCACCTGCTTCATTGAGGAAGGAATTCACTTGGACGTTATACATGAGGTATTCTATCTTGCTCAATGTGCAGTCTTCTCTCTCTTAGGGCCGGCCAGTCCATTACTTATAATGTTTTATATAGAAAATTTATGGTGAGAACACACATGAATGTTCCTATCAAAAGATTGTTTGTCGAGATGATTTATTCGTTTAGGAAAATCAATATCAATATTGAAATGGAAGAAAAAAGATTTTTTTCTGATATCGAGTTCTCATATCCTGATTCTGAAATATCTGCCAAATTATCATTCAAATCTCCACAATCCAAATTATGGTTTCATTCGCCGGTATAAGGACTGCTTGGAACAATATTAACAAATATTTCGGAAATTATTATTCAAATCAGAATCATTTTGCTAATGCTTGTACTATAAATAATGTAAGAGAGTTGGTAGAAATACAAAACGAAAATACTGAAATTACACAGAAACCAGTAGATCATTTTGATTGTAATGATGAAACTCTTTTTGAAGATTCTTTAAAATATTTCGGTAGTAATGCAGAATTGACTCAGCAGGTGATGAAGTTGGAAAATGATTTCGTCAAATTCGAACTTGATACAGGTTCCAACGTAAAAAGTATAGAGTGCACTTTGAGAAATAATGAGAACACTTTAATGAACTCAAGATTTGTTGATTTTGGAATGAATAATAATCAGTGTGAAACTATATTGGTTCTGAATGGATGTCTCAGTTTAGAATCGTTATACAGATCAGGTAATTCCCAAGAATGAAGATATTTTTTCTGCCACATAAATGTCACTTTCTTTGTCAACCCTAGAAAATTCGGCTTGTTCGATTTGGCAATAACCAATACAGATATCTCTATGCAACATGCTAATTGTGACAAAAATTTTGAGATACTTGTAAGGAAAAATTGAAAGTGATAAAAGTAATATGAAACAATATTCAATCTGATCCCTAGTCTTGCCGGACATCTGAGATATGGAATATGTATTATGTATGGATTCTGTCAATTCTCATATAATCCAAAATTCAGAATCACCATCTTTATTGGGCAGAATTGAACGTATATGCCAATTCGTCTTCCATGAGCTGCTAATCATGGAAAAACAGAAAACTTCATTTGGTAGTTATTCGCGAAACTGTTCGTACGAAACGATCTCCCTACCTGAATATAAAACTAACAGTCATTACAAATGCCCAATCATGCAATTGAAAAATATTGAAGTTTTTTCTCCCAAGCGGCTCCTGATTCGCACAAAAAAGGTGGATATCAATAATATATAAAATCTTCAGAATTATGAATATTTCGTCAGTTGTTTTAATGGAGAAATTATTTCAACATCCATCGGATCTTGAAGGATGCTGTCTTTTCTTCCCAATATGGAACTAAACGCTTATATTTTTTCCCCAGTTTTTTCCTTTCCATCTTTTCAATACCTCCAATCAATTTATTGCTCTCCTCAGTTTTTTATTCGCAGAACTGTATTTTATGTATAGGTGCCTATATTACTATATTCTTTGCAGAGTCCCTCAATTTGCCATATTATAACAATATGATTTTTTCATAGCACATTCAAACCACATTTAAGGATTTCTTTCCTATAGCAAGCCAACGAAAAATTTCATATCACCAAATATGAGAACTACAGTAAAGTTGAAAGTAAAGGAGATGCAAAACATAATATTAAGTGTATTCACTATGTATATTTCGGAAATAGCCATTCGAATATTGATAGGTTGGTTATCCATGAAAAAGAAGGAAATGAGATATATCGTGAATTCTAAATTTTTTGCTTTCAAATTGACATTAAAGCTCTGAAATTCATGATCAACAGACATTTTTATATTAAAAAAGTAACACTACGAGTTTTCCAAATTGAACAATTGGAAAAGATTGCTCTCTCCAACCTCACAAATCAGGTTTTTGAATGACTTTGTTCGCCTCAAGATCTGTGTTTTTTTATTAAGTCGATCAGCTGAGCAATTCGTTGAGTGAACTTCAATGGACTAGTTTCCTATTCGAACAAAACTATTGGAACCACGATTTTGGCAATGGAATAATTTCGTTGGTTATAATTTTATCATTCAATTGCATCATATCTGTCTTATTTGAAATTATATAGATGATCGATATCTAACCTACCTAGAAAAAAAACTCCATATACACCTCATATAGTAAGAAACAGCCGTTGATTCACTACGCGAAGGAAGTTGAGAATCCAATGAAATTGAGTGGCACATAAATAAAAATATTCTCCTTCTGGAAAAAAAAACACCACCATATGAGGGGACAAAAGTTTTCCACTAACCCCTGCTTTCAATCAAGAAAAAATTGGTGATTCATCATAATCCCCCTTTCTATTCTCTCGTTTCCAAAGGTAGGATTTATTTGGCGAGAGGAGATATTGTGGCGGAATGAAAGATTATTCGGCAATCTCCACCAAAAAACTTATGTTTTATGCAAGAAACTGTGGCATATAAAAACCGCTGGATATCATTATATTCCATTCAGAGGTTTGAACGTAAAAACAGGGAAGACATATGTTCCTGGTGTCAGTTGTTGACTATAAGGAGAAAAGCGAACTGGAACTTTCGATCATAATTATGGATATTTTTTATTGGAAATATGTTGGAAAAACGTTTATAGTAACTCATACCCGACAACAGCTGAGCTGCCATGGGAAAATTTCGAATACAGCGTGATGAATTATTGAGAGTGTAACTTAATAGGCACTGTGGAATATTTGGAATCTACTGATGTTGGGTCCCAAATATTTTCTACAGGATGTGATTTGGACCTGTTTCCTTGACAATTAGTCTCTTAACTTCCAAATGAATGCTGTATATGTTGTTCGCGGAATGTTGTAGATTGGATTTTACTGAGCAAAATAAATAACTACTATTATGAATGATCACAAGTTCAAGGAATAATCTCATCATCTGTTTCTTCGATGAGTTTATGAAAAAATGCCGAAACTTCCATTATTTTCGATTTCGAATGCACGCCCTGTTGCATTCTTTTTTATTCGTGAGGTATTACTATTTATTATGTCGTTATATATACCAATATATAATAATAATAATATAATATAATATAATATAATATAATATAATATAATATAATATAATATAATATAATATAATATAATATAATATAATATAATATAATATAATATAATATAATATAATATAATATAATATAATATAATATAATATAATATAATATAATATAATATAATATAATATACAATAACCATTCAATTGAGTTTCAAATGAGTCGTTTCATAATTCTGGATAAATGAAGGTTAGGTGAAACAGCAGAAAATCCTCTCAACGCAAGGCAAGCGAGTACTGAGTTGCGACATATGGTGGAGGCGCCGGGGACTAATGGTGCCTCTAGCACTGAGTTATTGAAATACAACACGATATCATCTTCCTAAGTAGAGGTGAAATGTAAAAAGCTCGCTCTCTGTCAATATTTGGTATTTTTATGAAATTATCAAGATTTAAAAAATTAACCAATTAACTTTGGATGAATATTCAACATTGAGTTAGGAAGTCTTCCGAACATAATTATTTTTGGAATGTAGTGTCAGGAGTGATACTCTTCAACAACATTTACACACCCAAATTTTTTTTTAATCGACCACTCTGGAACAATCTTAGTTTGAGGCTGCTTTGCTGAGATATTTCCTATATATATCTCATTTTATATCCTCTTTATGTGACCATTCCAGGAAAATCTCATTCCGAGATTGTCTCGCTAACATATTTTTGATACAAACCTCAGCCTTTTATCAACTACGTTTTCTATATTCCATACAATATGGACGGCTGTATGATCTAATGCATACCTACTACAAAAACCAGGTAGTAGTGTTAAACTTCTGTAGAGATCAATTATTATCATTCTACCACTAAACTGATATTATTTGCACTCTATGTGCTTTTTGCTGACTAGTACAATAACGGCAGGAGAATAATATCGATACCTAATCTGAACACTAGAGTTAACTATTTATCTATACTTCGAAATATACGCTAGTGCAAAAACTACCTGCAAAGTTTTTTGGTCCCACATGGACTTCGTCTGTTATCACTGATTATTTTCTCAACTATAAACTGAAAATCAGGCTGAAAGGGATGGGCCCTTTGTCACTATTCAAGATAGTTTTACATTTTTCTATATCGAGACACTCGAATGCATCGACCGTGCATTCGTATGCTTAAGCAGTTCCAGATTGCTTTCACCGATTCTGCTGTCGTTCAGAGCACGTTGGGCGACACTGGACTATTCTACCCTTCCGTATCTCATGTATGCAGAATACTCGTTCGGCTCTGACCGACGTATTCATTGCAATCTTGAAAACTAATTTCGCAAATTCCCTCTGAAGTCGCGGGAGTTATGTAGCGACCGTTCCCAGAGTTCTGCTGCTCTCACGGAAACATAATATGCTGACAGTGGATTACCACGAATCCGTTATCTGGACTCTCAGAGCGACGAGACCACTTTTCTGTTATATTTTATTCATTCCATTTGTAACTCTTGTTAGAGAAAGTCGTCTCGAACTTGTACTTTAGAAACTAAATATTTTTTAAAAAGACAAACTTCCGTCCCAAGTATTAAATTGGCGCAGTCGGTAGGATTTGTGCAGTGCGTTAAAAGAGTTTTTCTTCGCAACTTGGAGTTTCAACCCTTAAGCACAAATTCGACGAAAATCGTGATCCATCGAGGATTGAACCGGACGGACCAAGAGACGACCCTACCACTAGAGGCTACGAGGAATCGCTGAAGAAGGAACCGGAAACTACAAGATTTGGGACCACCAAAATACCTGTAAGTGCCAAGTTTCCTTTTTGCCTTTACTGAACCCTTTGCATAAGGATTTCGGTGAAGATAATTTAGGGCAGTTCATCGCGAACGAAACCAGTGTCTATTCTAGACCATTAATTTTAAAAAATCTATTTTGTGAAACGAAGCGAATTCAAAGTAATCGATAGTCAATAAATACAGATTTTATTGATTGAAAGATCGATTCATGAACGAATTAGATAATATTTTAGGAAGATTAAGTAATTTATCAGTTCAAGAAAACTCAGTTTTTGACGAGAATAGTACAGAAATTCCAGAAATGGCTCAACAACAAGTACAACCCGTTCAAGTTCAAATGAACTGGAATCTATTCAAGTCTCGACTGAATAAACTCAAACCTTTTGATGGCGATAGTAACGCATTGAATAAATTCATTGATAGGTGTGACTCATTAATTAATACCTATAGAACTTTTAATGATCAATCTTTGAACGAACACATATTCGAATGTATACAGGAAAAATTATTTGGAAAAGCAGAGTATATGGAAATCGATCAGAACTCAATAATTGGGAAAGTTTGAAGAACGCTCTGAAACAATGCTTTTCAGACCGTAGAGATATAGATTGTCTTGTTCTAGAACTAACGAGAAGCCGTCCTCATAAAGGTGAAGACTTGCTTAGTTTCGGAAGTAGGTTACAATTGATCAGAAGTAGTGTGGTACAGAGGATTAGTAATGATTTAACCCTATGTCAAAATGAAAAACTCCACCAAATTTCACATTATGATAAGGTTGCACTCAGTATATTTATTGCTGGCTGCTCAGGCATGCTCAGAAATAATTTACATCTTAAAAGACCCATTTCTCTTAAAGACGCTATGGCATACGTAAATGAATACGAAAATTTCGAAAAACTTTATGGTACCGTACAAGAAACTCATAAACCGAAATTTATTGCCCCCACCAACAGGCAGACATATATGACCAACGCACAAACGAACATTCGACCATCAATACCGAATCACTTCCAAAGACAATTTAATCAACAAATAACCAATCACCCAAATACCAATTTTTCAAATCCAAACTTTTCTCCGAGACCTGTTTGGCCCAATCAGCCGATAAATATTCAACCAAGGCAATTACCTCCTCGAAAATTCCCAACTAATCGTGAAGTGTTTGGCCCACCACAAAATGCATTCAAGGCGAAACACACTCCACCAAATCAATTGCCAAAACCTGAACCCATGTCAACAACTTCTAGGAACTCCACCAGAATGTCCCACCAACAAATTCCACAATTTCGACATGAACAAAAACCGAATTTCAGAAATCAATACGGTTCGAATCAATTCCAAAATCAACCTAGATTTTTCCAACAAAATCAGAAACCAAATTTTATATCCGAAGAATTGTTTTCGAATGAATATAAAGAACCGATTGAATATCATGACCAAACTTATGACCAGTATCAATACTATGAAAACCCCAACTTTGACGAATTTCCCAATATCTTATAAACGATATCGATCAACAGCAAAACGTTGTCTCGAATAATAACATCACAGAATTCGATGAAACTGTAAATTTTCAGGCAACAAGCCAACAAGACCAATCGACTTAGTAGAAATTAATCTGTCATGTAATAATGCTCTACCTTATGTAGAAATAAAAAATCCAAAATTGAAATTACTAATCGATACAGGAAGCTCTCGATCGATAATCAAGCCCATAATAGTCGAAAAATTATTTCCAGATAGAATATATCACTCTAACACAATGATAAAAACAGCTATTGGTAGTCAAAATGTAAGATATCAAGCTTCGATACCGGCATTTTCAGAATTCAATACAGACTATCAGATTAATTTCATTCTATTCGATTTTCATGACTATTTCGATGGTGTCTTAGGATTGACAGACTTGATGAACATGAATTCGAATATCGATTCAATCAATAAAAAATTGATAGGAAAAAATGCTGAAAAACCTTTCAAATTCAGACAACCATCCTAATTCAGTGTTTCTTTTTCAGTAAATCCTTTAGAAAAAACTATAAAGAATCTACCAGTGAGTATATATGAAGGAGAAATTTTAACAGTCGAAGGAACTATGAATAATCTAATAGTTCCACAAATATTGACTATTGCTAAAGACGGATACGCTCCGATCGAAATTCAAAACCCAACCAATGAAACAATATCGGTAAAACTATTGGAGCCCCTACCAGTCAATTATTTCGAATCCTCAACCTACGAAATATTCACTCTCGAATCCTTCACTAATCCCGACATATCGACAAATGACCATTCCCAATCAATCGCGAATGAAGTAAAAATTACAGACTTGATTCGTGTTGATCATATGAACTTAGAGGAAAAAGCCGCAATAATCAAAGTATGTAAAGAATATTCTGATATCTTCTTCAAACCAGGTGACGAATTGACCTTTACTTCAAAAATTAAACATGAGATAAAGACAACTGACGAAATACCTGTTCACACAAAATCATATAGGTACCCATACATCCACAGACAAGAAGTCCAACGTCAAATCAACGACATGCTCGAAAAGACAATAGGAGATCGATACCCACCCCCCAATATTAACGATATATTGGATAAGTTGGGACATGCTCAATATTTCACGACTCTCGATTTGGCCAGTGGTTTTCACCAAATCGAAATGGCTCAAAATTCAATCGAGAAAACAGCATTCAATGTTGATCATGGACACTACGGATACTTGAGAATGCCTTTTGGTCTGAAAAACGCACCATCGAGCTTTCAGAGAGTAATGGATGAAGTTCTCAAAGACTTGCAAAACAAAATCTGCATGGTCTACATGGATGATATTACCATCTTCAGCACTGGTCTTCAAGAGCACATCCAAAACCTTAAATTGGTATTTTCGAAACTACGTGAAGCCCGATTGAAAATTCAATTGGATAAATCCGAATTCCTTCGAAAGGATGTCGAATTTTTAGGACATCTGTTTACACCCGAAGGTATTAGAACAAATCCCCGAAAAATTATTGCTATCAATAATTTCCCGATTCCAAAGACTCAAAAAGATATAAAATAATTTTTAGGACTTTTAGGCTATTATCGGAAGTTTATAAAAAAATTTGCCAAACTTACGAAACCGATGACCAAATGTCTTATGAAAAACGAAAAGGTAGAACATACGAAAGATTTTATTGATTGCTTTAATTCCTGCAAATCAATACTCACATCTGAACCTGTTTTAGCATACCCTGACTTTGAAAAACCTTTTGAATTAACTACAGATGCATCAAACTACGCTATAGGTGGTATATTATCCCAAAATGATCACCCTATATGCTATGCTTCCCGGACATTAAACCCAGCAGAAGTGAATTATTCGACAATCAAAAAAGAGCTGTTAGCCATCGTTTGGAGTTGTAAATATTTTCGACCATATTTATTCGGCCGGAGATTTACTAATTCTCCGATCACAAACCCCTCCAGTGGCTCTTTTCACTGAAAGAACCCAATTCTAGATTGGTACGATGGCGTTTAAAACTCGAAGAGTTTGACTACGTCGTAAAATATAAAACCGGCAAGTCAAATCAGGCAGCCGACGCCCTTTCTAGAAACTCCTCTGACGCCGACCTAAACGCCCTTGAAACTTTATCGACCCAAAACAATCCAGGCGACGTCGATGAAATAATCGGAAATTTATTGAGAAATCCCGATGAAATTCCCGAATTAAATGAAACTATTCTTGAAATTCTTGAACCTCCCAAAAATGTACCAAAAATTAATATAATCTTGGATATTCAAATCGTTCCACCAAAAGAAAACCAAGAAAATTCTGACCTCGAAACTGTTCACACTTCACTTGAGAACCCTATATGTAACATTTCTATTTCAGAACGCGCCGTAAATACATACAAAAACCAACTAGTCATTACACTTGGGGACATAGAAAAACACAAATTTAGAATGGAAAAAGTTTTTGAAAATTTTCGATCGTATGTCACTTTACCAAATAAAAATACTCAAATTAACATCGTCAAATTTCTCAAAGAGTATATTGACCCAAAACAAACGTACGCGCTTCATTTCAAGGACCCATCATTGCGAAAACTTTTTACTAATACAATACAATACCTATTCAAAAATTCTTCCTTTAAAATAGTCGAATGTCCAACATTCCTTACTGACATAGAAACATCAGACGATCAGGAAGAAAAACTTCAACTCTATCATACAACAAAAACATGTCACCGAGGTATCGACGAAATGAAACAATCTTCAATTTCACGGTTCTATTGGCCGAAAATGATTGATGACATCCAAAATTTCGTCAATAATTGCGAAATTTGCCAAAAGAATAAGTATGATCGGAAACCTCCAATCATCAAATTCAATCTCACACCCACCACTTCGAAGCCATTCGAACACATTCATATCGATACATTCACGATATCGAAAGAAAATTTTACAACAATAATTGATTCATTTTCTCGCTATGGTCAAGCATACCCCTTAAAAGCTCTTACTGGCGTTCTCGTTCTTGAAAATCTTCTCAATTTCATCTCCCATCATGGATTACCATTGAAAATCACCACTGATTCAGGAACTGAATTTAAAAACAAAGAAATAGAGAACTTTTGCAAACTATATCGGATAGAACTCCACTATACAACACCGAAAAATAGCAACTCGAATTCCCCAGTTGAAAGGTTTCATTCAACCCTAATCGAACATTATCGATGTTTGAGAGAGGAAAACAAAAATCCTTCCCCTGATCAGATCATGAAACGTGCTGTATTAGGATATAATAACTCAATTCACAGTGTCACGAAATTTACCCCGTTTGAAGTAGTACTAGGTCATATCAACAATAACAATCCATTCGACCTCAATGATCATGTAATCATTTCAGACTATGTTCAAACTCACAAAGACACAACCCAAAAATTATATCAATCAATACAACAAGCCAATCAACTGACTAAAGAAAAGATCATAGACGAAAGAAATGAAAAACGAAATGAACCCCCAGATTTTTCCAATCAACAAATCGCGTACATCAGGACTAAATCACGACAAAAAGACCGACCCAAATTCAAGAAAGGTAAAATACTCAACGAAACTGACAAAGGAACCTAACACAAAAGTATAGCCAGAAAACCTAAGACTAACAAAAAACGTTTGTTACAGGCCGTTAACGAAAATGAAGTTACCAACCCTGTACCTGGTACTTCACGTACTCCAAGTACGATAATAATAATAATAATATAGGTCTTTATTTCCCTCAATACCTACAATGATATCACAAACATAAACATCAATATTATTTATACATATCTATTCGTGAAAATATTAGGGAAAATGCCGAAGATCAGATGACCCCTCCACAGAGTGACTGGGTCCCTGTTATTATTCTTAAGCATAACAACACAAACAAAAAAAAACATATAATCTTATATAAAGAACAAGAAAAGAACTACACCATTCTTCGTGCTCCGCCTTACATGGCCTGCTGTTCATTCAATAGTTGTTTTTTATAGTGTATTTTAAACGCCTGTAGGGATTTGTTTTTGAGATTCTGGGAGATTTCGTTGTAAGTATGCGTAATCTGATAAGAAAAGGCCCGTTTGAAAGTTTCCGTCTTATGGTTGGGAGGTGTGAGGGTACCTTTGAAGCGTATGTTAAGATTGTGGACATCGTCACGGAAGCAAATTCTTCTCCATAGGTATACTGGTGATTTATTAATAATAATATTATGGAAAAGAGACGCTGAGTGAAGAAGTCTTCTGCGCATCATGTTCAACCAGTTGAGCTCGTTTAGTTTATGCGAGATTCCCTGTCTTCTCCCAACACCAAAAATCAGGCGAAGGCATGAATTCTGCATAACCTGCAATCTCCTCTTGTCATCGGCATCTATACATGGACCGTATATAACATCACCATAATTAAATCCTGACAATACCAGAGCCCCACATAAAGATGCTTTCACCCTCCGACTAAGAAATCGCCTTGACTGATAAATGAGCTTCAAATTACAGAATGCAGTTCGTCTAACATTATTCAGGTAAAATTTAAACTTAAGGTCATCATCAAACATAAGTCCCAGATTTTTAGCTTTTTTGGTAGGCTTGATTTGCTGATCATCTACTTGAATTCGTATGTCATTCATCAATGAATTTCTGTTCATCTGGGGACCGAATAACAACACAGGAGTTTTCGAAGCATTTATGCTTAGTGTATGAGCCTTCGACTTTTTTAATAATTCAGATATATCCATACTGATTTTTTGCAAGGCATCCTGTAACTGTGTGGGCTTGAATGAAAAGTATAGCTGCGTATCATCAGCATAAAAGCTCATTTTACAATATTCAGCACATTTCTCGAAATCGAAAGTATATAATGAGAAAAGGAGGAGGCCCAGAATAAAGCCCTGTGGAACTCCAGACGACATTATCAAAGGGGCAGAAATATTGTTATCTATTTTCACCATCTGACTTCTATTTGATAAATAATTTGCAAAAAAAGTAACAGTTTCTTGGCTCAAACCCATATGATGCAGCTTCGCACAGAGGATCTTGTGATTCAAGGTGTCGAACGCTTTGCTATAGTCCAAGAGAACAAGAACCGTCACATTCTGATTGTCAATCCCCCTTGAAATATCGTCCGTTATATTCAGCAGAGCAGTTTTGCAGCTGTGCAGCTTGCGGGATCCAGATTGCAGTTCGGGGAGAATGTTAAAATTAGAGATATGACTCCGTAACTGTGATTCGACTTCCCTTTCAAGGATTTTTGATAGACAAGGCAAGAGACTGATGGGACGAAGATCTTTATGAGAGTTTACTGTCTTAATCTTGGGAATTGGTAGGACTATAGATTTCTTCCAATCTTCAGGAAATACGTTATATTCAAGACAATGATTGACAATGTGCGTTATGTAAGGAATTATGTATGAGCAGCACATGAGCACGAGTTTCAGGTTTATACCGTCTATGCCTTGGGCATTCGATTTCAAACTGAGAATTATGTTCTGCACACGTTCTTCGTTTATGATATGAAACTGGAATGTTTCACAATTCAGTATGACATTATTTTTGTAATAGCGTATAACTTCCTCATCTGGCGAAGTTCTAGGAATTCCATTGATGTAGTAATCATTCAACGCGTCAACATTGTTTAATTCCACTGGAATCTCCTTATCTTTTTTCCCAATGTTCAACATTTTCAAATATCTCCAGATACCATGAACACCTTGGGAACGCATCAGATATTGAAAATATGCTTTCTTTTCATTCCTGCATGATAGCGTGGTAAGATTCCTCAGTGTTTTATAATAGTCGTAATGGGCTGGTGTTTTATTTCTTCGCCAACGAGTATGTGCCCTGTTCCTCAAGGACATGAGAAGTTTGATATTGTCCGTTATCCAAGGTGAGTACCTTTTAGTTATTTGAATTCGTTTCAGGGGTGCATGGGCGTTGAAATTGTGTAAGATATTTTCACTGAGGAATCTCACTTTGCCATCGATATCATCAATCTGAAGAATGGAATGGAGAGGAGTAGTCACCAAGTCTGCATAAAAACTTTCTAATTCAAAATATTTGAAGTCTCGAATAATTTTGAAGACTGGTTGTTTTTTGTTAGCTTTGATGTTCAATTCAACAGACGTTAATTCATGATCGGAGATATTATCTACATTAATAACCTCAACTTCGCCAACTATATTTCCATTATTAGTGGTCAGAATCAGATCTATCAGTGTGGCTGTGGTGTCGGTCACTCTAGTAGGTTACATCACAAGTTGATGCATACCCATGGCCTCAATCATAGCATTCATTTTTTTGCAAGCAGATGTTTCAAACTCAAGCATATCAATATTGAAGTCCCCTAGGCAGAAGACTTCATCAAATTCCGGAATAAGGTTACTAAGATTATTTTCTTAATTGGTTAGGAATTCAGAGGGAGAGAAGTCGGGCGGTTTATAAACAACACCTACAGCAATTTTCAATTTTCCCAACTATACACAAACCCAAAGTTGGTGTATGTCATCTATATCGATTCTAGTGAAGGAAATATTCTTTTTCATGTACATAGCCAGACCGCCACCTCTACCCTGATTACGATTTTTTTTTATGAAATTATATCCATTTATCTGACAGAAACGATCATCAACAGTCGGAGTAAGCCAGGTTTCTGTAAGGCAGAGCACAGCTAAATCGTTAGAGAGCAAAATTTCAACCACTTCATTTAATTTTGGCAGAAGTGAACGAATATTCATATGAGCAAACTTAACACAATTCATTCGAGCAAATTATCTCAAAAACAACAGAAAGAGAATATAAATATCAATAAATCACTACTTTCAATTTTATAGAAAAAAAAAAGAAGCTAGATATTTTGGTATGGGAGTAACATGCAAAACATTCAAGTTAGACTAATCTGTGAATTTTCTTCCTGATCTGAGATTTTTTGTGATCTTCTTGATCCTCAATTCTTCACTTTCTGTCGGTTCTTCCGCCTCTCTTTTCTTCCCTGGTGCCTTCTTCTCAATCCGCTCAGCTAGCTCAGAACCAGATGTGCCATCCACTACAGTTGATGTTGCCGAATCTCTCAAGAGCTCCTTCAGACCTTGATAGCTGTAGTGGATATCGTCAATAATTATATGGTTTCCCTTCAATGAAGCAGTTTGTCCTTTGTTGCGAGCGACTTTCAAATGGCTGACAAGGAATTTCCTTTTTGCGTAGTCTTCGTGAGCATAATCCAAGGATATGTAAATACCACTCCCTTTCAATTTGGAAGAGTTTTTCAAAATATCAGATTTCAATTTGTTCGTTAGTAGTTCGATGCTTATAGGTCTACCTTCGGTTCCCTCTTGGTGACCGAATCTATAAGCATCTCTAATATCAGTTATAGTACAGGAAACCTTCAGTTTATCACATATAATTGAAAGAATTGCCTCATATAAATCCTCTTCTCCCTCTTCCAATCCATATATTATGAGGTTGTATTTTTTGAGCTTTCTTTCCACATTGAGTATTCTGTTTTTTAATATATCATTCTGCTCTCTCAAGTCTTCGTTTTCCTTTTTTAATTCATTGAACTCTGTTGAGCCAGGTTTATATTTTGCTCCTTCATGACAGCAAGTTCACATTTTATTTCTTTGAGAATAGCCAGAGCATCCAAGTTTATACTAGAATCTATGTTCATTTTAGAGAGTAACCACCTGTACTAGAGATTCCTTTCACGAGATAATTATTTTCTTATTGATAAGGTTTTTGCACTTCTTCCTCGAGACAATCGGGTGTTGGAACCGTGTATTGAACGAATTTGAATTCAAAATACGCCTATTATGGCTTCTAGAGGTCAATAACTATTCATGTAGTTTTGTGCGCAGTTTAATTCTGCATAAGATGATATAACTTTACCTTTTTCGGTTGAAAAGGAACTCCACACTATTAACTTTTACTGAGAGCACTTTTCGATACGACATTCATGTGTGTTATATGATGATAGTTCGATGTGACGAAGACATTCAAATCAATACTATCAATAATCCCATTATCCCTATCCAATTGGGTGATGCAAAAATTATTTATAGTAAACATACATTTTTTCACTATATCGACTTAAACCCAATAATCAATCAATTGAGCAATCTCGAAATATATCTTAATATGATCAAAAATAATTTTAATAAAGAAAATGTTACCAATCCAATTTCCTATCATGGTCTATCTGATAACATGCTTCTGAGAACCGAATATCTTATTCAAACCACCCAATTGAAGTTAGGCAACCTTCAACCACATATTCGTGTTAAACGAGGTATGATTGATGGAATCGGCAAAATCAATAAATGGCTCTTCGGCACACTTGACGCCGATGACGGAAAGCGTTACGATCAAACCATTGAAATATTGGAGAAAAATCAAGAAAACATCATTCACGAAATGAATCTTCAAACTTCACTTTCAAAACAATTGATCAATCACTATAATAAAACGATTCGAATACTCAATTCAAATCAAGAAGCACTCGGAAATAGCTTGAAAATATTCCAGGTGGCAATCCAAAGAACCATTGCCGATCTCAAAAACTATATTAGCTTTCAAAGTGTACTATCTCAAATCATTTTGCAATCACATTCGCCAAATTGAATGCCTTGCATAATTCAATAACAGACTTGGAAGCAATGATGAAGTACTTGAGTCGAATTTATGATGAAAACGAAATTCCAAAGTTCGAAAATATCCTGTCATATTATCAATTCTTCGGAACTCAGGTTACATTTTCGAACACAAAATTGATTTTTTCAATTCATGTCCCAATTATCAGAAACGAAATGTTTATGTTTTATCACCTTTACCCTATTATCCAAAACCACCACATTTTCATCCCCAAATATCCCTACTTGGCACGAACAGCTTCGAAAAATCAATACGAATCGAACGAGTGTCCACTACTAGAGGAAACATATTTCTGCATTGAAGACTACTACCCGCAGGACCATTGTACAGCCCAGCTGATCGGAGGCAATTTTACTACAAATTGCAAACCCCTTCCAATCAACGTAGGCGAATCCATAATCGAACAAATCACTCAGGAAGAAGTGCTGATCATCCCTGTGAAAGAAGAAAGAATTCTCTCCAAGTGCCAAGCTGATCGATACATCGAAATAAGCACCCCCGCACTTGTCAAAATCCCGAAAACATGCGAAATCCAAATGGCCCACAAGTCATTCTTCAACAATGTGAAATCTCGGAAAGGAAAACCTCTCATCCTGCCAAAAATCCAAACCAACGATGTGGAGACTCCAAACGTTTACGAAACACGAAATTTCACAAAACTCAACTTGGATGCGATGTACGAACTCAACAACATAGCAAAAGAGTTGAAACCAATTCAAAAGATTAGTATTGCCGAAAAAACCAATAACGCATTGATCTTCGGTATCATCCTGGGATTGATTATAATGGTATTAATCCTAGTGATATCAATCAAAAAGAAGAAGGAAATAGGATCGAAATTCA
This sequence comes from Zygogramma bicolorata, assembly GCA_032362365.1. Lineage (NCBI taxonomy): Eukaryota > Metazoa > Arthropoda > Insecta > Coleoptera > Chrysomelidae > Zygogramma > Zygogramma bicolorata. Next base: position 317,947 of record JAVJAQ010000151.1, read on the forward strand.
AATGGTTCAGCCCAAAGAAGACAAAAAAAGAAGAAAATGTCCCAGAAATCGAAATGGTTCCTTCCAGACAAAAATGACTTCAGAATTCCATCATTTTTGGAACTTAAGGAGGGAGGAGTTATGTAGCGACCGTTCCCAGAGTTCTGCTGCTCTCATGGAAACATGATATGCTGACAGTGGATTTCCACGAATCCGTTATCTGGACTCTCAGAGCGACAAGACCACTTTTCTGTTATATTTTATTCATTCCATTTGTAACTCTTGTTAGAGAAAGTCGTCTCGAACTTGTACTTTAGAAAATAAATATTTTTTAAAAAGACAAACTTCCGTCCCAAGTATTTAATTCGGGCAACAGCTAGTCGAATATATGTTCAAGTCCTTCATTGTACAAAGTTCATAGGGGAATACTATGAACTTGTTACTACTCCCATCTCCTCAAGAATCTGAAAATCCACACAGTGTTCCCCTCAATTTAAATTTTATTAAGATTATCTCAACAATCTTTGGGTTGAACCGTTCAACTCAGCTACATACCTATTTTCTCACTCATCTTTCTCCAAAGGAAAAAAAGGGTGATTATAGGTACGTGGCTGAAGTGAACGATATCAACCCAGAGATAGCTGATAGGATAATAAGAAAATATGAATTAACGGAAACACTTCGTAAATATTCAACTTCTTGAAAAAATGAGAGTATGCGATCCCATATGAAACTCAGGTCCCGAACATATATTGAATAAAGTGAATTTTGAAGTCGCATATAAAACTCCTCATACTTCACAACAGCTCTTTGGTAATCCAGAAGATTAATTATAAATTATAATACACAAAAAAGTCGCTAGGTCACGGAATCTACTTTCAATAAATGGATTGGCCATAGCCGACGAGCTATAAAAACCCGTTTTGAAGAAAATTTTGCATACATGAGATACGGAAGGGTGAAAGGGTCCAGTGTTGCCCAAAATACCATGGAAAATGGTGAAAGCAACCCAAAACTGATTATGCATATGCATGATACAAGGATACTCAATGCATTCAAGGGTCTGAAACTAGCAAGATGTAAGAATAGCATGGATGGTATTGATGGACCTATCCCTTTCATCCCTTTTTTCAGCTTTTTGTTGAGAAATTGATCAGAATAATTAGTAACAGACGAAGCCAATATCGAACCAAAAAACATATTGGGCAATTTTTATACTAAGTTAGATTTCGAAGTACATAAATAGCTAGACCCAGGTGCCATATTTAGTATTTATTCTCTTCTCCTGAAACCTCTCTAGTGAAACGCTAGTCGAGTGCAAATGATATCAGTTTGATGTTAGGGTACTTGATCTATCTCTACAAGAAGTTTGAGCTTTCACACCGAAGGTTTCAATCACATCGCCCAAGGGTAATGGGTATCGAGATAATGATTACAACATGACAACACAATTGAAACTCGAGTAATATGGAAAAAATATGCATAATAGTAATGAACCTACTTAATATTTCAATGTCGAATTCAGTCTCCACCAAACCTCAGAACCGTCTCGCTTTCTTTTTTCCCAAATTCTTTTTCTCGGGTGCCACATGTGATTCAAATTTGTGTTTCGGTTTTGACTTTTTGAATTCTTGATTGTTTCATTTAATTTCGATACAAATGTTGTTTTTATCAAGTACTATATTGAAACATTAAATTCATTTGACCAAATTGATTTTTCAACGAAAAAGTCTTATCATTCAGATGTTTTGTAGATTGAACGACCAATCCTAATAAAAAAGTTCCCTGCAGGCATAACTGAAGTATATCATTGAGAAATCGGCATTTCGTCTCTAGTGGGGTATTTACAAAATGTACAGAATGTGGTTTTTCGAAGTTTCCAGATACAATCCCTGAAGAATACCTATACATTCTGAACGAAAAGCTGACGGAACGCTTAAAAAAATAGCATATCTTCAGGTTTTCGAACTCATGAAATCATCAACCAGTGAAGTTGTAACCCTTTTTCCATGACGTGATTTATATCCCACAGCAAAATTATATACCAAGTATGTGCTAAACATATTCCTAAACGCATAAGAATATTGAGATTATATCCCTAGCATATACACAGAATATGGTTACTATATGCTGAGAATATGCTTGGTATATTTTTTTGGCCACAAGTAGTATATGCTACGTATATGACTGAAATATATACCCTGAATATATTCAAATATCCTCAGAATATACCTATATCACCGACATTGCATATGCTACATATATGCTCAATATACCCTATATGTGCAAACTGGATATGTCCAAGATGAACATATATTTTGGTGAGGGACTTTAGGAGATGCAACATCATTATCCTTAAAGGTTCTAGTAGTTAGTTTCTTGGCATTTTCTGAAGCATGAATGCCATTCTTGATTATCTTCAAACAAAAGACATCAAATACTTTAAAAACATTTATGAAAAACTAAGAAATTCTTATTCACATGTTATTGTCTTTCATCCTATTTCAGTGTCCTGGGAACGCTGCTGATTTTGGGACCTAAAATTATAATGGATTAGAACAATATACCGGGTGTCCCGGTATTGTTCTAAAAAAAAAATTGTTCTATAATTGTTCGTTTCCGTTAACCAGCTGACGAACGTCAACCCTCAGAAGTTGAAACTTGTGCGAGAAATGGGTCAACGAGGCCTTACCTTTTAACGTGCGATTACCCAGCACGGTGGCCCGGCGAGAATTCGAACCCCGGCCTTCCGCTTGATAGGCAGATATAAAAAAAAAAATAAATAAAAATACTTTTATTCCATCCTTTTCTGGTCACAATTCTATCTTACTTCTCTAAACAAATATATATATTACATTACATTGTATATATGTATAAATAAAATACACACACAACAAGCAATAAATAAATATATATAGGACAGGACACACACTTTGAAAACAAGATCGGGCCAACTACGACCCTCCCCCGAAATCAAACCGTGTTCCCGGAGCAGGACAGTGTTTCCACGGGCCTCGTGCCGGTGTAAAAACCTTCACGAGGTCCGCTTCATCCTTATGCGCGCTCGTACAGTGAGAGAGTCACCTCAGAGAGCGCATTCGCTGGTGTTAACGATGGCTCTCTGTTTTTCGAAGCAAGATTTGAAGTAATGAGGGATTTTTCACGCCTCCTGCCCAAAGGCTTATGCGTGACTGATGAAATATGTCAAGACTGAAAATTACGCAGTGATTTTCTCAGCGGTATAGGTTTCTGAGAGTACTGTGCTGGAAAAATTACAAAAAACCAGCTACAGAAAAGTTTCGTCGCTCTTGCTCAGGGCAAAAACGTGAGATTCATAGATGTTTAATCTCTTTCATGAAAAAGTTCTAGAGCTTCGTAAATTAATCCTCCGTGTTTACGAGGTAGGTTATGATGACTTCTGACGCGAGTGATATCCCGAGTGAGAGGACTCTTCGGGAGGAAGAACTTGTAGAATTTATAGGCCAGTCTCCTAATGTGATCGGTGACCGGCTCTATTTCTGTGAGGTCTCTGAGGTCATCCAGTGGAATGTATCTATCACTATTAGTGATGATACGGAGGACCTTATTTTGCAGCCTCTCCAGCCTCGACAAAGGAGTACTTTTGAGGCTGCAAAACACTGGACAAGCGTACAGCATTGCAGGTCTTATGACTTGTTTATAGATAAGTAGTTTATTGCCAATGCTTAATATAGAGTTTCTGGCAATCAGAGGGTAGTTTCGCTTAATTGCGGCCCCCGCCCTCTGAATTGCCAAACTCAGATGTTTTCGGAAGTTCAGACGCTTGTCCAGCATCACTCCCAGGTATTTCACGCTTTCTTGCTCATCCACACGTCGGTCCTTGACTCTCAACTTCTCGAAGATTTTCACGTTGGTGAACTTCTTCGAAAAGTTGATCGTCTCCGTCTTTAGCGGATTTAGACCGATCTTGTTTTTCTCTAGATACGGTATGACTAGCCTGTCCAAGTGGGTTTGAACTTGTTTGTTCGCAACCTCACTTGAGAACGAATGTGCATATATTGCGGTGTCGTCCGCATATATGGCCAGATTCGTCCTCTGGAACTTTGGAAAGTCATACGTATATAGTGAATACAAATGTGGGGATAAACAAGACCCCTGCGGAACACCTGCTTCCACTGGATGATCTCGAGAGACACTCTCGTTGATCCTTACCCGAATAGTTCTCTCACTCAGGTAGCTGTCAATGAGCTTCACTACATGTAAAGGCATGCCTGCCCTCCACATTTTAGATACCAAACCTCCTGTCCAAACCTTGTCGAAGGCTTTCTCCATGTCAAGCAGGACCATGACAGTGTTTTGTTTCCTATGGAATGCCTCCTTGATTCCATGAACAATTCGGACCACCTGAGAGGTCGTGTTGCGACCTCTCCGGAATCCGAACTGCTCTTCTGGAATCAATCTGAGACGTTTTTCCTGCCTGTTAAGCCGCGTCAGGATGATTTTATCCACCACCTTGGCGACGACGCTTAGCAATGAGATTGGGCGGTAGCTCTCGGGTTTCGATTTATCCTTACCCACTTTCGGTATTGGTATCACTTCAGCACGCTTCAGACAATCTGGGTAGTGCTGCCATTTGAGGATACTATTAATTATGTGCAGAAGTTGAACGATAGCTTTTTTGGGGAGGTTTCGGAGTAGAACCGCAGTCACTCCGTCCGCTCCTGGCGCTTTATTTAGTGGCATTCTTCTGATGGTTTCGGTTACTTCTACATGGTCCGTCAACCACCCCTCCAAGGTATTTGGGGGGATGGTTACCGGATCCATGTTGTGAATCTCTTGTGCAGTCGCACTTGTTTCCCTCTGTCCATCAGTAAGATCGGGACTCGCCTTGTGCACGCTTCGAAAGTATTCCACGAACACATCTGCCTTCTGGGGGTCAGTCACCGCCTGCTCATTATCCCTCCCTATGGTAGGTATGGGCTCGAATCTCTTATCGAGACGACGAGCCATCCTCCACAGGGAGTTATCTTGAGCGTTTAGGCTGGCAAGTTTATCCTGCCACCGCTTATTGCTGAACTCCTTGATCTTCCAATTAACTTCTTCTGCAAGCAGAAGAAGCAATTGTTTGTAATATGGATCTTGGGTTCTTTGCCACGCCTTTCGGGCCGCATTTTTCCTCCCACTTAGTTCAACAACATTCGGCGGCAGGATATCTTTGCCGTCCCTTACCACCACAGTTTTAATCGTCAGGTCCCGAACTGACTGAATGTTCGCAATTAGGTTCTCTGTTGCTGAATTTATGTCGACTTTGTTAATCTGAGGTGTGATATTAATTCTTAGATTCAGCAATCTCCTGAACTCCGGCCAATTTGCCGTAGTGTAATTAAATTTCTTTTTACACGTTTTACTAAATTCTCTGTTCAAATGAAACATTACCGGCAAATGGTCAGAGCTCAGTTCGGAGATTGCTGTCAGATCTTCCAAATCACGAACATTCTTATTTAATATTAAATCTATAGTGGTCGGTGTGCCCCCATTCCAAGGATAAAAAGTAGGATTATCAGAATGTTCAATTATGACATTATTGTTCATGGAATACTCCCAAAGCGTCTTACCATTCGCATTAACTTGAGTGGTGCAGTTCCACTCCCTCCTACTTGCATTAAAATCTCCCACAAGCAGCACTTTTTGGGCAACCCTACACAGATTGTCCATATCGTGCTGAGTAAAAAGATTATTCGGCGGATTGTATATTGCGAACACGCAGGTGCCATCAGCGAGCTTCACTCCAACGTGTTCGATGGAGCTCTGCTGCTGTGCCACCCGCGTGTGCGCAATACCATTCCTGATCAAGATTGCTACTCCACCCGCTCTCACCGCGTTCGGTCTGTCGGCCCTGATGGTGGTAAAACCCCTGACGTGCAGCCTATGGTCCTGCCTGAGCTTGGTTTCGGACAGGAACATGATATCTAACCTGTGGAAATCAATGAAGTTAATAATACTGGGGAGTTTATTATTCACCCCATTGACATTGAGCATACACGCCTTTACAGGCATCAGAAGGCATAACCGCTGTTATCGGCCATGAAAGTGAACACGGCGCGAAACTTCTCTGAGCTGGTTCTTGCCCTCACCAGCTTCGCCTCGAGATCCCTGAGCGCTCTTTTCAGCTCTGACATATTTATCAGTCGGAAGATACGATCGAATCCCTCCATTACTTCACCTGCTCCGGGTTCTTCTCTCTCTCTACCAGCGCGCATGTCCTGCTCCTCTGGGAAAGCCGGGCTGCTTCAGCAGGGGCTCCCTGTTTGTGAAATGGACCTGTTCCTGTTGTGAACGAATTCTTGACCTTTCCTCCCAAACATTGTGTTTTGGCGAAGGAGCCGGTACATAGGTTTTCTTTGTGATCTTGGGGGTTTCTTGAGCCTCCTTTCTCTCATCAATGGCTTCTACCCTCTTTATATACACAGGGCAAGTCGTGGAGCTAGCTGGGTGATTCTCATTACAATTACAGCATTTTGCCGGTTCTTCTAAAGGTTTTTGACAGTCCCTCGTCCAATGCAACCCTGCACATTTCATGCAACGCACTGTGCGGTTGCAATTGGACGTGGCGTGTCCCCACGCCTGGCATCGGTGGCATTGTGTGACTTTTTTGTCGTTTTTTCTTCTCTCCCAGACTATGCGAGTATGTAAGATGATGGTAACATGCTTTCGGAGGTAGTTTAGAGTGACATTATTGTCAGTGACCACAAGATATAGTGGTCTCCCCCTTGTCTTCATTTTAAACACGTTTTTAGCTTTCACTTCGTGTTTTTGTTCCAGCTCTTGAATGATGTCGATGGGTTCTGGTTCGGAGTCCAAACCTCTGACGACGAATGCATGAGTTTTCTCCCCCGGCAATGTGAACGTATGAAACTCCGCTCCAAGGTGCCTAAGGTAGTCTGTCAGGAATTCGTGGTCATTTGTTGTTTTTGTATAGAATTGCGTCGTATCGCCTCTGTACTGGATTTCGAAACTTTGTTCTAAGTTTCCATTTTTCAGATTTTCCATATCAGCTTTGTCTATTTTTATAGTCCCCTGTATGACGATTGGTGGGAGTGCTTTTTTGTGATTTCTCTTTGCATTTGTTTTGGTGTTTTTCGGTTGATCGTCCTCCAGAAGTCGTGGACTGGCTTCGGTCTCTGTAGCTTCTTTATTCAGGCCCTCAAATCTATTTCTAATAGATGTCTTCGGTGGTTCATTTATCTGAAGTTTTTTAACTGTTTTCTTGGGGATTTTGAATTGAAATTCTTGATTTTCGTTGTTTACTTTCTTCGGACTTTCCTCAGGCGTACGGAAGAAGCGAAGGCTTTCTTTCAGACGTCTGAGTTCATCTCCGTACTTTCTATTCTCTTTTTCAATAAGAAACTTCCTGAGGCCCTCCATTTCCGCAAAAAACATGTCCTGGAGGGGGTAGTCCTTTAGTGCCTCCGGGGTCGGGATTGTTTTCTTGATTTTACAGTACTCCTGGATTTTGGCGTTGACAGTTTTGTTTATATTTTCTTCTATGACTTTGATTTTGTTTTGGATTTCCAGATATCCCATGTTTGGTTGTTCGGTGCTGTTTTCGTTGGTGTTTTCATTTATAGATGATTGCGTGTTGTCATCTTTCAGCTTCTTGTTTTTGCCCCTGCCGCCTCTCCGACCTGGTCTTCTTCTTTTGCGAAGTTTTTTGTGTTTTGCGATCTGCTCTTGGGGCGTTCCCTCTTCGCTCGAGCTTTCACTCGTTGATGAAGAGTGATCATCGCTACTTGTGTCGAAAAGGTTTTCCAATAGGGTTGTTTTCTTTTGTGTCCCTGATGTGGATGGTTTTGGGTTTTGTATTGTTTTTTGCGAATTTTCATTTTTAGCCTTTTCCTCGTGATTTCCAATTTTGGCCTTTTCCTCGTGATTTTCAATTTTGGCCTTTTCCTCGTGATTTTTGTTTTTCATCTCGAGGGCTTCAGCTTCTCGTTTTGCGACTTTTTCGGCATGTTCCTTTTTTGCTTGAGCTAGACGTTTTTGCAAAAGCTGAGTAACTTTCTCATCAAATTGTCTCTTGCCTTCCTCGTAATCCATTTTTTCCGAGACACACTACCGAGACCGATACATGTTGCAATGGATTATTTCATTTATTTGAAAAAATGAAAATTTAAAATTCTGAATAATCAATATAGATAATTATACATATTGCTTTGAGCAATGTAAATATCGGAAATCACTTCTGGTTTATGAGATATTCCATTGGAACATGTAGGTATACTGGGACAGTGGTAGGGTCCGAAATTCACAACTCACCTCATCTCAGTTTCCTTTAATTCATTTTTAACCCGTTCTTCAGCTTTAGCTAACCATCTCTTCATTTATTGGATAATTTCATATACACAGGCATTTTGTGTTCTCTTATTACATTGAACAGCATCTAAAATAGATATACAAGATATTATTCTATGAATAAAAAGAGCCGTGAAGAAAGCTTACCCTAACCTTACTTTTTTTTAGATAACTTCTCCACACTTCACTATCGGTATCGAATATATGCACAATCCACAATAGAGAACACTGAAAACACACTGATAAAATGTCTTCTTTGAAAATAAACAAGTTAACTGGTAAACTGATTGTAAATAACATTCAATTTCAACAAGAACAAAGAACAAGAAGCTTGGAAAATGGAAGCTCAGCTTGCGACTTGCCACGCACGCATGCATGCAGTGCTGCCAGGAAGATTTTAACGAAGTCGAAGTACCAACAGTTGGGATTTCAACCTAGCCAGTTTGTACTGAATGTCAAGTTGAAAATGTATTAGAATGTAATATAATAGATTCTGAAAAGTAAGGTTACGGGGTTGATTTAAGTGGTTAGTTCACAAAAATGTAAATGTTGAATTGTTATGTACGTATTTTTTGAAACAAATATTCTTTGAAGTATTTACGGGAATGTGTCCCAAGATCCCTAGAATATGCTACGATATTTCTAGACAGATATGATGAAAAGAACATTCATAGCAGTAAAGTACTTATGCTGGGAATATACTAGGGATATTATTTGGGGAATATGAGTTGAAACATATCCTCAGCATGTGCTCGAGTTATGAATATGCTTTTGATTGCTATGTGGGATGTAAGATTTCGAGATTAACTTGACCATATATTTTTTGCGACTTCAACAATTACATTTTCACTTTCATAAATAACATTACTTACTGAAAAATATCGAAAGAGAATACAGCGTATCATAACATAGAATCGGCAACTAAGTAAATGTCATTAGTGACTCATAAGTTTGTGGCATTTTTGTGATTGTCAATTTCCTCACTGAGACCTCACAATACCCGTAACTCAAGTTGATCCCTCCGGAAATTAAAATACCGGAGAAAATGTGCTCGGATTATTTTTTGCCGTTTCCAGCCCCAAGTTTTTAAACCTAGCTAATACGCCTCCGTGGTCTCGTTATATTCCCTTGTAATTAAATTCCATAAATAAAAATAAATTATCTGGCAAACGCGATAATAAGCATGCAAGGTAGTTTTCAAGAAAGTACCGTAAACTCTTCGCAATCTCTATTAACGACCTGCCCAGCCAGCGGGTCATTTGCATATTCAGGCATGTACATTGGATTGAAAATTGAAATATACGGGTTTGGTCAAATACGAGTATGTATTTGTTGATGTTATTCCATGAATAATCACTCTACTTTTGTTCTCTCTCAAATCGTCCAAAATGAGTGAGGCGAATGTGGAGTGGGGTTTACGTGAGAACTGAATTGGGCGACTATTCTCCAACAAGTTTGATACAGTCCAGACAGCGAACCAGAACAGACCTTCTGGTATATTTTCTTGAAGAATATTCCATATCTTTTTACAGTTCTGTTGACTAAATTATCCATCGTTGCGGCAATGAAATGTTATAGCCCAAATGACGTTATATCACTTCCAAAAGGTGCCGATATCGTTTATAGAGCTACTGCCGACTTTTTGAAATATTCGATATTTAAAACCTTCCAGAAGAATATTTCGCAGCTATCGGTACTTATGGTAAGATCGGGTGTTTCTTTAGGTTTGGCACCTGAAAATTGGCTGCCAACCTCATTAACTAGGTAGCTCTTGGTAGTTAATTTCTACCATTTCCAGAATAAGTGTAACTCATATTGAAATACAATGTGATGGTATAGAAGACAATATCAGCTACTCGCAATTGATGGAATTGGAATTTCAAACATGATTAATTCTGAAGTGAAATGTGGAAACTGCGTGAGAGAAAATGTTTGCTTTCCAATCTTTGCCTGGGGAAAATTTCGGTTATAGGGTTATGTTAATTTCTCACTCATCGAAATACAAACTTTACAACAACTGTAATATCCATTAAAATACAATACATTATGATGGTATGAACGATAATACTACTACTCAAAAATTCTCAAGTTTCTCACTGATGAATTTGAGGTTGGTATTCTGGAAGTTCATCTGTGGGTTTGTCAGTATTGAATTTCGATGTTTCGCCAACATCTCAGTTGGCATTTTCAAGAATGTTATTGCTCCTTCTGAATGTAACCAACGGTTGTTTGGAAGAGTTGTGCCAGTTTTCGAATAGTTTCTCGCCCGTGAATTGTATGATTCTGATTGTCTTCAACCGTCGGAAGTCGGATCGATGACGGTTATCGGACCATTGCCAAATGACTATTCAGACAATTGTTTGGGACGACCTGCATCCACCCAAGGAACACACATTATCTCAAATGTTTTACTTTTTGTTGATGAGGGATTCCGAGATATTTGGTATGTTTTGTTGAATTTTCTATATTCTTCATTTCCAAGGCAGAATCAGGCAGATTCTGAAATGGCTCACCAGCGCTATTTACTTTAAATCTATTTCGTGACCCATCTGGTGATGTTGTTTCGACTTCTGAGGGTTGAAGTTCGTCAGCTGGTTAACGGAACGAACAACAATTTAGAGGGGGAAATGTTTGATTTTTTATCATGCTATTTTTGGGTTGCTGCTCTCTAACTGACATCCTCCTACTCGTATGGCCTATGTAATGCTGATCACAGCCTCCTTGTGTGATGCTATATACTCGTTTTCCGGAAGGATTATCGTCCTTGGGGCTCGGTACGAAGGTACTGTCACGGACTTTTCAAGTTCCGGAGGTTCTTCTGTCCTATTTTCTTTTGGGTTAGTTTGTGCGTGGATTGCCCTTCTGAACGAATGTTTTCATGAGCATAGATTTTTATATACGAATTTTTTATTATATATATATATAGTTGTTGTTTTGAGAGTTTATCGGTGTTGAGTTTCAACGTCGTCTCGCCAAAATTTCAGTTGCCATTTTCAAGAAGGTTATTACTCCTTTCGGCTAGCACCCAGAAGAAACAATTTTTTTTTCATTTCCCTTCGTTGAACACTCTTACAAGAGCGCCTAGTAGGCGAAGCCTTGTGCGAGCAAGGGTTGGCGAATCATTTTGTGTGCCGAAGATTTCATCACGGAGGTAACTCCCAAATCACAAAGAGTTTTTCAAGATTTGACAAATATCAGAAGTGCAAATAAATCAGTCTCAACGATCAGAACAATTCATGCCTAAGGTAAATTTCTTGTCACAATGGTGGTCTCGGTAGTGTAGCTGTAAGCACGTCCGCTATCAAGCAGAAGACCGTAGTTCAATTCTCTGCCGGTCCACTGTGTTGGGATCCATACGTCAAAAGGTGAGGCCTCGTTAATCCGACTTCTGAGGGTTGACGATCGTCAGCTGGTTAACACAATTTTTTTACATAAGAGTCGACTATGGTCTTGGGCCACTCAAAACCAATTGACCAGATATCTTCAACTTTCTAAAATCGTCGTTATGAGGGAATGAATATCTAGTTATTACCTTCGGTAGTCAAAGAATCATTTCGACATCAACAATGTGGTATAGACATTTGAGATATCAAAGTGAAATTCCTGGACTATCAAATTACTGCTAATTGACCTAAAGGCTTCTTGGGGTGTAATTTTTAAATTTCGTGTCTGGCGGTCATGATAAATTGTGGAACGGCTGTTGGTGTTGCAAGAATACACGTAAATCCTGTGATATATCACTCCCTGCATTAGCGAGGATCGAGCCTGTTGAAGTCTCGAGAAATATAATGGATTTTTTTGAAGCGTATACAATCGTCTTTCACCACCAAGTACAAATGGAAATAGAATGCTAGACTGGCGAATTGCTTGTTAGCATAACCATGAAATACCCTGAGGTTTTAGTTATCCACATTTAACATGCAAATATATGACATAAATAGATCTATTTGGGGTACGGAATGTGAAATTGCAATACGAACGCTGTTTATTAATTATTACCATGTTTTGGAATTCGAAAAGTTCACGAAACAATAGAATGCTTGGATCTGGTCATGCATCTGTTTAGTGGTCGTACTATCAATTTTGACCATTCCAATTCTGAGAAACTAAGGAAGAGTCTACATCGCCGAAAGGAGTATCAACCCTGTTTGTGATTTTCAATCACTATGACTGATCAACATTTTTGTGATCCAACGTTTTCTATGATGTTCGTCTCTATTATTCATGCAATATGTTCAAATTTCCAGAAAAAATATTCAAAGAAATGCTGCAAAAACCATCGTTTTGGCCAGGTATATCAGTATACAGCTGATGTTAGAAATCGGAAGGGATGAATAATAAAATAGAATCAGTTCTAACTTTGTTTTTTCATGTCATGGCTATGATGGACGTTTTCATGTTCCTTTGAACGTGGACAAACAGTTGTTTCCAATTGGTTGATTGATATACAGTGCTTTTTCATGTACCTCCCATCATTTTATTTTTTGAACGGGTCATATCAAAACATTGAAACTTGGGATAATGAAAATGATGCCTAAATACTATATCTTGAGGTGAAATTTGACTGATGAAAATTTCAAGATGGCGACTGAGCGTCTGACCTGAACCCCGTTTATTTCCTTAAGGTATGAAGTTATACGTCGATGTATCCAGGCAATCATTGAATCTTCCGCCATTTTGTAGTTTGTGAAGATATTGACTTCATATTCTAAGGTTATGAAGTAATCGTCAGGAGCTTCCGAATGATGTATCACAAGATACCCTTTCCATTTTTTTTTTACAGATGGCGCGTAGTCGCCATCTTGTAATTTTCATTTGTTAATTTTACTTCGAAATATAGTATCTTTGCACCGATTTCATTATCTCAAGTTAAATTTTTTTGAGTTATTCCGTTCAAAACATGAAAAAGGTGGAACATCAAAGAAAAACAGTGATTATCAGAGCCATCTGTTTCGATACTGGCTGCACAGAAATGGAAAATATCAAATTCCTATTCACAGTAGAATTATCAGGAAAGGTCGATGAAAACTCTCTGCATGCAGACATCTCATGAAATTCAATCTTCTTTTGCATAAGTCGAGATAATGAAACTATAAATAGGTCGGTTCGAATGTGAACTCGATTCTTCGTAGTGATTTTTCAGGTTAGTTGTATTCTTGAAAATAGTTACATCACAAATACGGTTATGAATAAGCATATATCATACCAGCCCCTATTTCAATGATTTTTTTTTCACTTCGCTAGGGTAGAGATATTTCAATCATCATTAGTTGGCCTAGAAAACATCGCCATTTTGAGTAGTGGGTGTTTGTATAACGTTTATTACCATATAAGTTGGCTCACCAAAAACAAACCGGAAAGTGCACACTCATATTTTGCCCATCGAACCAATAACTTCTGTACCTATTTTGAGTGAAAGTTGAATTCATGTCAATTTCAAACTCGCGGAGGTTTTGAAAGTGATGAACAAGCACTAATTTCCAAAGCTATATTATTCGATACAGAAAAATATTCGACAGTTTTCCTGAGAAATGAAGAGCACAATTTGATGTGCTACAAAAACAAAGTAAATCTTTTCCAAAGTGAGTTTGCATTAGTTATTCAGAATCATGGAAATCTGTCTATATCTCCATCTTTAGAAAATTGAGTTTTGAGTTTATTCAACTTGAAAACCATATATAGAATCAGTTTTCTCATAGAACCTGAGGGATGATCCCAATAGAATGAAACATTGATCAAACACGGATTGTTTCCTCTTAAAATTCGATCAATTTCCGATCCTACATGAATAAATCATTACCTAGAGGATAATTTTGTTATATCATCTGTATCTGCAGAGTGGGGAGGGTGAGTGTAGACCCCCAGCACTTAGGCCACAATATAGCCCATTGTACAATTCTCCCAAGGAGTCGCCCTCCTAGGACATTGTCCATCCTTCCTTATCCAGGAAAGAAGACAGGTCACCAGGGGACATCTCTTCAATATCGTCAGGTCAATTGCACGTTGAATGAATATCGGTATTCATGTGTTCGACAGTCTCTATAATCATTATTATTGCAATAGTAGTCATACAGTGATGTACGAACGTACAATAATTTCATTGTGCTCTGTTAGTTCCATGGTCATTATAGAAATAGTCTATACTCTGGATTGCGACAACATGAACGTCGTTTGACATTCCTTTCACCTATCTCAACCTTTCGTCTAGGATTCAATATTCTCACTTGATTTGTATTCTTATTCTTTCTTCCTTAGCAACAGTTTTCAATAGAGTTGATAATATAGACAATGGAAGTCCGAACCAATACCATTCCCTTCAGATATCGCCTAGTAGTAAACTGTTCGTAAATAATGAATTCAGTGACTTGAAGGTAGAATGCGGTTGCTATTGTAATATGCATATAATAATATGCATTGCATTGCAGTCAAAACTAAACCACTTTATATCAAAAGTTTCGTATGCAACCTCATTATAACTGAACACGGCTCTTTGGTAAACAATATCGAGCTTGAAAGTGAAGGATTCAACAAGCTCTCCTGGGTTTATTCGGACTAGCCTCGAGTAAGAAATTTCGATTTGACCTGCGAAAACTGTTACCCAGAGCAGAAAAAATTTGGGAAGTTTCAATTAAATTAATGCTAGTATGGTATTAGATTTTTTTTTGTGCTTCCGAAAACCCTTTTCACCCAGGTAAAACTAGGACGTTCATTGTATATACAATGAATATACATTGTTATACGCAGTTGTTGGTGTCGCTGGTTTTATTCGGTGGTCTGATTTTTGTGAGCTGGCTGCGTATTGTGTTCCCTTATCGAAAATGGACTCTGATGTTATATTCCATAAAAGCAATGACACCAACAACGATGTATACCGGATATAATGCGAGTACGGCAGAGAAACCAGAAGACCATTGAACGTGAGAATGGGCGAACACAAAAAAAAAACCAACGAGGAGAAACTACGAAATCAGGAAGAACGAAACATGTTTGGACAAACCATCACAGCATTATGGTCTGGAGCCGAAATCATGCACAAGGAGAAGCACTGGTTCATGAGAATATCCAAGGAAGCCTCCTACATCCTCAACAACGACGCATTCATTCACCTCAGCGTGGAGATCCGGAATGTGTGGATCCGTTCATTCAAGGCATGGACTGATCAAACTATTTCATCGATTTCTTCATTCAAATTTTTTGACTAATATTTCACGTTCGATATCTCAGTTTTCTTGTCACAATATTATTCAATAATTTTCTTTCATCAATGAAATGTTTACTTTCACTTTCGACCAAAAAAACCATCTCAACCTTTTGTTTGGATTTGATTACCTCATGTTCAACCTCGACAACTTCGTTGTCGAAACACAAGTCGGATTGAAATATTTTTCCCCATGAACAAAATGATAAAAGGAGAAAAATCATAGAAAAAACATCTCAACTATAGAATGATGAATCAAACCAGATCAAATTTTCACTTTTTTCTCTGAAGCCTTCGCGAAATTTGCGATATTTCGACGGGTTATTCTTTCGCTTTAATATTAAGCGAACCTAAAGAATACCAAGCAGAAACATTCAAATGATTCACGAATTCCTCCTTCCGTAATAAATACTTTTCCACTCCTCCCGAGAGGCATTCTAACACAATTAAATAACCCGTCAGAAGTTGTTGCAGTCAGCATTGCCATCAGCACCGCTGCCATGCTTATCTGGTGGCACTCTGAGGACTCCAGAATGATATTCCAAGTGAGGGAAAGCAGACATGAGCATTAGCCGCAATTCCCAACAGTCACAGGTCATCAAGTTGGAATATGGCTCACGATCTGAACCTCTGGGGTGAAATATGGGGATGATAAATCAAGTGTGCCTTTGGTTGACGTACGACAACGACTTTCGCAATGCGTTTTTTACCCGCGGGACCGAAGTCTGGTGGAGATAGTGGGCTGATAGAAAATATGCAGAACGAGGCGGATTTTGAAGGACCCTAGATAACAATGTTTTGAGTGAGTTTGAGTTTCCAGGAAATTGATTCACGAACAAATATTGATGAATCACCCGAACGAATGTATTTAACCAACGAAACATCATATCTTCAAAATTATAGCTGCGTCAAATATTTCTATGTATTGAGAATAGTTCAGATGAAATAATGTCGATTCCAAAGGTAACTTATATACAGGGATCATAAATAGAAATACGTCACGTGTACACAAAATTGCGCCTCTTCCTGGTATTGAACGTTGCAATATCATTGAATATTCGAATAAACCTAGTTTTCACTTTCAAAAATGAAGTAGATAGCTGAGGATGATTTAGATGAATCTCCGATACAGCTTGATATTTCATTCTAATGAGGGAAACTTTTTCAGGAATAGTGAATTTGATTTCTCAGGAAAGGGAATCCTTCCATCGAGTTAGAGGAGCACGGCAGTGGTGTTTCATTCAAACTTCCAAACACCAGTTGCTTCACCCATGAGCTATTCAAATTCTGTTGTAGATTGATTCGAATGGGAACATTCGGTATTTTTTAGTGATGCAGGTGTAAGCTGGAAATGAATCTCATTCTTTATCGGCTGGTCTTAGTACCCAATTCCCATCATCGGATGAATGGTTTTTCGACTTCATCAGGCATAAGGTGTAGATACCAAACGAACAGTATATTCCATTTTGAATAGAGACACCCTGAATAACTTCTGGTACAATGCTCTTCGGGAAAAATTAAAGAACACGTCGACAATAGTATACGAAGAGCAAATTTTGGCTCATTTACATTTGATTTAACTTTCCATTTTGCACCAAGAGCATGTTACCTTTGTTTTCAACGAATCACCCTATATTGTTTTGCACTGTCAGATGTTCTATGATGAACAGATTCTAACTAAGTAGAATACATTAGGTTCTGAAGCTCATAGTTTGGAAGTTAAAATCATTCGAGTTCAAAACGAGCCACCCTGAATGATCTTCTGTACAATCTGTTACCTAGATTTTATATTTGTTCTTTGAAGTATACTTCACAAAGGTATTATTTTGCCTTGTTACAAGCAATGGTTAATACGCTTCGAGAACGGATCCGAACAGCGTTTTTCTATTACCAGAATGGAAATGATGCTAAAGCTGCTGCTCTGTATGTTCAATGATAATCATCTAGAGAGAAATGTACAACACAAATACGATGCGTCGATAGACGTATTCTTCTACAGAATTTGTTTCTCGAATGGAAATACGTTGATTTTGAATGGAGAGGTGAATCGTCAAAATTGTCGATATTAGAGGGTAACGAATCCTCATTTATACCATCAAATTCATACCCAAGAATCTCAAAAACTGAATGTATTTGAGCTGCAATTTCAGGTGACCACATCATAGGAACTTTATTCATCGATGATAATTTGACTAGTGGGGAAAATTAAGATATGTTGGAAAATCGAATAATACCGTATTCCAATAGGGAGTTGGATTTGCAGAAGAGGTCCTACAGAAAGGCCACCAAGGTCTCCGGATCTCACTCTTATAGATTTTTTTTCATGGGATCATTTGAAGTCCAAAGTGTATGAAGTAGAATCAACAATAGAAGATTTGATAGGAAATATCATGAGGGATTGCAAATAACTCCCAAGATTCTCAACCATGTGAGGGCGGCAATGGAAACATTTTTGAACTTCAACTATAGAACTTTTTTCTCTTCTCAATATCAAGACTTCAGATTATAATTCAAGAAATCAATGAAGAATATTTTCATTGCAAATCATTGTTCCAAAAGTCATTCAGGGTGGCTCGTTTTCAACTTTGTTGCAACCCACTCTGATAATGCGAAACAATATAGGGTGATCCATTGAAAAAATTGGTGACACCCCAAGAGCAGAGTGCGATGAAGAAAGATAGATCAGATGTGAATTTGTCGAAATGTGTACCCCTGGACGTGTATTTTTATTTTTGCTGACAGTCGTTGTACCAAAAGTTATTCAGGATGGCTCGTTTTCGATGGAATGCACTGTATATTCTCAAACCAGACTTAGAGATGTCAAGAAATGTTTGGTGTCTTTATAATTGACGAATTAATGGAGTTATAACGGCATTCACGGCGACAATGGTGATTCATCCAGCCATTTCGTTGCATGGGGTGCATATAATGAGTCAGTACAGTCAAGAATAACAATAGCATAATTGACTTTCGAAACCCTGTTGAACTAAAATACATGAAAATGAGTGATATAAAGATCAATTTATTGGTAAAAACTTCAATTTTCCTGTGTGAGAAAGAAGTTTTTCTTCACACTTGTATTGTTGAAATACACAATAAAATACGAAAACTGAAAAGATTCACTTCCTCGAATTCAACTGTCTTATCAGAAAATGAAAGAAATCCTTCTGATATTCAGTACATAATTTTTAGGCTCGATATAAACTATATTAACACGTGGCATTAACTTTTCTATTACACTACTTCCCTTAACAGAGCTAAATCATTTCGAGTGGTAGTCGTTTGAACTTTCATAGTCCGAACTATTCCACGCCTTAGGAATGGGATGGATCCCAATCGCTTGCATCAGCATCATTCCTCTAGCGTACCTGCGTTATCGCCAAAGGATGATTATGGATGCAAGCGATCAACTTCTTACACTTATCGAACGCGTTTCATGAAACTTGAATAGTATGAGAAATTTAAGTTCAAACTATTAGCTCCCAACAGAAAACACGGCTAACCAGATTGGAAAGGATGGCAAAACAAATTGCTCATAAGGTTGATCTGAATAGTTTCGTGAGGTGATATTTTTCGTTACTCCTCTTATCAGTTAGATATTTCAAAGACTTGAAAATGAAACAACCTATTTGGTGCAGATGAATATCATTCGGCTTGACTGAAGGATCAAGTTGACTCAGTCAAGTGAGGGTTTCTTCCGTATATTTCATAATTGAACGTCTGCGAACATTCTACCACACTCCCTGAACTTTCTTCTGGTTCCGAAATACTTGAATCCCAATGATTTCAAAGGGTTCCGATCTGAGGGAAAAGGTCGAGTATATCACTTATAGCATTAATGTCAGTAGTGACATCCGAATTCAAAACGGATACAAAGTAAATGGATGAGGTCCATGTGTCAACCCAGCCAATTATCGTGAACCAGATAACTCGATCTCCTCAACGAAATCTCCTTTCAACCAACCAACTATGAACTCGATTAGTTCATCCGAAATGCTTTCGTCACTCTTCCCACACCTGAGCAGATTTCCTGATATCAAATTACTCTCAAATAGAACTTCGTGAGTGCGAGTAGAAGAGTAAATCGCATGAGAAAATAAAGCATCGCACCATACGCTTGCCGTTCCGATTCTGCTAATAGATTTAATAATACAACAACTTCTCAAAGAGATAAAGGATGATTGCTTTATTTGCTTCCAAAACCTCTTGATAATTTAATTATTAACAGGAGGGTGGATTGTTGCTCCTATGAATTTCGCTCCGACTAGATTGTTAGGGAATCAGTGTACATGGGTTCTATTAGAAGTATGAGTTTAGAAAATACACTGCATCGACTGGAACATATAGATGAATTACACAGAACGTCACGATATTTTTCATGTTGCATCATTGCATTGTGTGCCAATTATGAAAAATTTGAGAGGGAGTCAGAGCAGTGTTCGAATAGTTGATAATCAATAGAGTTATCTCATACCTAATTCAGTAAATAAAATGCAGTGATTGCATAATCGAAGACATTCTTCTTGAGAAATTGTCGAGTGATTTGTTTTTTCCCGCAGCCTCCTATCCATAAGACCGAAAATTGCTTGCTTTTCAGTTCGACGATTAGGATAGACAAAACTGTCACAACTTACGCAGTCCTTATCATAGAAACTAAGTAGCCACATTGAACGAAGTTTCATTTCATCATGGAATCACTCTCTCTCTCTATTTTGGATGGTATTTGCCTCCTGTCGTCAGGCGGATATGAGCAATACTCCTACTGTTACGTTACTGACTGTTAGATAACAAAAGCTCCGTCGGAGGACAGAGCCTGTCTTGCAGCTTGCAAGTCTTTGACCGGAATGATGTACTGCTGAAGTTGGAGTTCTACTGTGCTTGTCTGTATGTATAGAGAATTTCGTGTTCTAGACTGACTGATCTGGACTACTGTGGTATGCCAAGATATAACGATGCGTGCGTCGTCTACTTGATTGTCGAGCGTTGTAGTGTACGCTGGGAACTGGGGTTAGAAAACACAGGTAGTACGTACATAGCGGTGGAGGAATTGGGAAAACAAAGAAAAAATATAAAGGATGCGGAAGAAAGGGAACCATCTCTCCCCCTTGAATGACTCATAGTTCGATATAGTCTAAGAGACCACACTAAACCTAAGATGATAGGGCTCCCAAAAGTAATTCATATAATTCGTCATTTCATTCATAGGAGAACACAAAATGACACTGCTGCTATTTTCAGGACCGGTCAACGCTATAAAAAAATAAACAAAACAATTTTTTCAGGTTTCAAAGATAGATAGAGAAACATATTATATGGGATGCCATGTCTCCCTGGAGCAGTTACTTTCTTGAAATTCAATGTCTGTCCAAGTTATGCTAGCGAAAAAGGTCGAATTCGTGAAGTATCAGGTTGTAGTTAGACGTTCGGTTCCACATTACATTGGGACAGCTGATCTGATAATGCAATTGCTGTTTGTGTATCTGGCACCTCATTTGATTTATGTTTTTTAAGTTTTTTGTCGGAATAGCTTCGAATTATGTTCCATACCTAAAACATGTTAGATTCTCGATTTAGGGAGCAACAAAAAATTCGAAAACTCTCCTTATTTTTCTTTCTCATTGTTGCCCCACCAGGGACAACGGAGTCCTTGTAAAGATTTGAGTGATAGGCAGGTATTGTTGTATCTACTACCAAATTCATTTAATTAGTTAAAGAATCGTATGAATCCAATGTGTGACTATCCGCTTGAATATCTAGCTGTTGTGTGTATATATTCCAATCTGCTTTCGCAAAGACTCTAACTTTGCTCGTATTGTTATTATGTACTTGTTATTATAAATGCATGAGGTGGGGTAGATATCACTATTTCCATATTCCTCAATCACCTTTCAAGAACATTTTGGTGCCATTGCACCGGACACCAAACCCAAATCCAGTGGACTTTTCCAATGAGTTTACAAATAGTACCTGTATCCATGTTCAGTACTACCCATTCGTCTAAAAATTGTTCTAAAATTGTTCTAAAATTGTTCGTTCCGTTAACCAGCTGACGAACGTCAACCCTCAGAAGTCGAAACTTGTGCGAGCAATGGATCAACGAGGCCTTACCTTTTAACGTGCGATTACCCAGCACGGTGGCCCGGCGAGGATTCGAACCCCGGCCTTCCGCTTGATAGGCAGATATGCTAACCACTACACTACCGAGACCACTGAAAAATTGTTTAAAGGGCAACATATCACAACACATAGGCGTTATCGTATTAAGACAATTATTTTAAACTTCAATTAAAATATATAAATTATTTTGCAAGGAACGATGAAAGAAAATGTGGAAGGAGTTACTCCTCAAAACGGACAGTGGAAATCATATTGTGAAATTCACATGCAGTGTCCCATTTTTAGATACGAAAGTAATCAGAAGATTTGACAACTCCATTATCACTTTATGGTATAATAAACCAGAGCCATCTGGTAGATACCTCCATTTTACTTCATACCATTAAGAAAGATATAATTACACTGTAATTCAACAATTCAACAATCTGGACCCTTGCCAATGTATTATTTATCGCCCTATATACCGCGTCAGCTGTGACACCCAGGACAAAAGTCCAAATTTTTCAGGGATCAAATTAGACCTCACAAGAGTGACAGTAGATTGCTCCCGTCTGTATTCAGTGAAAATGTCTCTAGGAAGGGACAATGTATGGACAGTAATACACTCAATGCGTTTCCATTAATATCACATCAAAGTCTCCCATTCGAATAAGAGTTCTCTCGAATGATGAAGTAAGCTAGTAGCTTGGACTATAGATAAATGATTTTTCGGGGTGTTATAGGTGTTTACTATATGTATTGTATGATATTGACATCGACTATTGAGCTTTGGCAATAATTATAACCATTCAACCCCTGTGTGTCCACAGTGAAGCAATGGCAGTCTTTGCGTACAAGGGTAGCAATACCCCATATCCATCAGTCCTATCAATGCGTATAGTATTATAAATTTTTATATTGAGAGTATGATCTTTTTTAGCCACGTTTTGTTCGAAAGGATCACATGAAGCATATGCTCCTGTAATAATAATATCAAGTAATGAAAGTTGGCCTAAACGTTTCGTATATTCCATTGTATGACTTCCATGGATGTAGTATCCACCCTAATCTCAAACTGTCTGGCCTTATCGCATGCGGTAAAGACATCAATTATTTCTGTAGTTGTTGGCAATTTGACAACATTTGCATAAAAATCTTTGACTATAGTTCTATCGTATTCGTCAGAAGTTAGTGATGGTAAACTGTGATGTGATTTGGTTTGATTTGTGCGCTGATTATTGGTACCTATATTTGTTTCTTTAATTGGTTCCGTACTCACAATAGTCGGTTGACAAAGTTGATTGTAAAGTTTTAACATTTGATGGATGTGGAATTATACCATCATGATAAATCAGAACTTCATTCAATGCAGCTCTGTCATGGCCTCTTATCTGGATTTGGAATGTGTTCGACAGCCTCATAAAAAATATTTCCGAATATCATTTTCTCCCAATTTTTTCTGACGTTCAAATTCCTTACATTTCCTATTGTTTGATCCATGTTCAGTTCATCTACAAAAAATGCATTTCACATTATTTCAAGTTTCATATATCTCTTCATCTGTATGACTTTGTGCGCAAAAAAAGCATTTTTTTTTACCTTTGCAATATTTCTCAATGTATTCATAAAGGAGACAATTAAAACATTGAATCACTGGAGGTACGTAAAAAGCAAATGTCAACATATCTAGGGATAATAGTTCCCTCAAAAGTCATTACATTCGTCGATGATGGAACGTATTGAATATTCTCATCTCATTCATTCATTCATTCATTCTCTTTAAAACTTAATTTGGAACATTTTTAGCTTCCAATCATCATTTTCAGTACCTCTTCTGGGAAATATGTTTTTATATTTTCGACTATGGCTTCACAGGTAACATCACTGTTAGAAATATTTAATTTATATGCTGAATTTTTTAGTTTATATTGGAAACTACGGCATTGGCAATTTCATGAGTATGAAATTCTACTCCTATAGTATGTCTACCTTTGATTTTGAGCTCACATACTTTTTCCAATTCCAAGTCACAAACTTGGCGATTTTGAGATGTAGCTATCGTCCTAAGCTATCTCCAGATACCTTATTTGTTCCTACTATGACTGAATTATCCGTAGCACCCAAACCAAATAAATTCATTTGGTTTTCCTGTCCTGATTCTGCTAGCTAACTTATCAATGCCCCATATTCAACTTTAGACCTCACATTCGCATAAAAAAGTGTGAGAATTGCACCAATGTTATTGGAATCCCTAGTATTTCTTATTATGAAACCTAAAATTCGATTAGCTGAAGAGGCGACTTGATTCATGTGTGGAAAAATTGAACTTTTGATCGAAAGTAATTGCGAGATCCCTCATTTCGTTGATCCTGTCAATAAAGTTTTCGTTCATTTCATAACGAAACTCAATAATTGTTTGTTTCCTAGTGAATAATAAAACATGAAATTTCGATATATTTACTTTCAGATGATTTTTTGAGCACCAATGGAATACTTGACTAATTGAAGTCTGTAAGTTTTCACATTCCTCACAGTTAGTGATGACTTTCAATATCTTTAGGTCTCCATCAGAGAGCTTTCAGCAGCTTATATCCTTCAATGAATAGTAGGAACAGAAGTGGACCAAGATTTGCACCTTGAGGTACTCTGAAACTGGGGGTGTATATTCCTACAAAGCCATGCTGATCATCGTAGATAATGTTATCAACAGATTGGTAAACGATTCTGTTCAAAATAATTTCAAATAGCTTGAAAAAGTTACACAATACTGGAATAGGTCTATAGTTTTCAATAATTCATTCCGCTTACTCAACTCTGTATTACGATTTCTTTACGTTGTTCCTATAATTTTCCTCTCTATCGGCCCGAGGAATCGGTTTTGCTTTTCAACAAAGAATTTCTCCCAAGAAACAAGGTGGACTCATTCATCTTTCGAAAACAAACAACGATATATGGCTTTTCTGGGAATGACAGAATTCACAACGAAATAAAAATTGCTTTGCTCAATTATATTCAAGTTTCAGGAAATTTAAGAGAATATCGAGTGATCGAGTGAAATTTTTAAATTGAGCTAGATGAATCTGAATGGAAATGCTTCTTTGCATCCACTGAATCGAGTCAATAGAATCATAATGAGCGAACAGTCATGAAATTCATTTGATGAATTCATATTTCCGAGATCTATTGAAAATTCCCAAGCATTTATTAACTATATTTACTGGTAGTCTCATTTATTCCGCTTATAAAAATCAATAGAACACCTTACCGTCTGCGTTAAGGAATGATTGTATTCTTGATATTTAGTATTATGATTATTATTTTCAGTTCAATGAATAGAGACGATGTATTTCAACAACATTATCACAATATTATCTTGATATAATATCTAATATCTTTTGTGTATGATACGATAAGGGGATCAATGTATGGATTTTTTTATTGTCCATATCTATTGAAGCTATTGGTGACATGGACGAGTGGCATCCATACCCTTTTCTCTCGAGTCTGCTTCTTCACCACTAACCAACCTAGCATCCTCAGGTTACGAAACCGGCCAATCAATTTTACTCATTTTCTTCACACAATCATGGTCCAATTCAAATGTATTTCGACAGCAGTAACGATGGGTTCCACAAAGAGGGTATAATATATAATACATATTAGGAACGTATATCTACAAACTCGCGTATATAAAAACCCGTCGCTAATGTCGAAGTGAACCAGATATCAACGAACGGCTCATTGCTAATTGCTGAAAAATCCCATTTCATTCCCTTACTTCAGAGGTACGATAAATACACATTGGAATCTCAAACTTTCTAACAACATAAAGCAAATAATTGGCAGCAAACACCTACAGAATCCCATTGTTCTAGCATTTATAATCTATCGTCGATCACTTGTCTCATGTCCAAAAATGATACAATAAATATTAAGAAAATCGCGTGTTATTGAAAATATTTCTTGAAGGGGAAAAAATCTATCTTTGTTGATTGCAATCCCCTTCGTTCATCATTTCATTTCCCTGATGCTACAAGAATAAAAAATCAATCAGAGATGGTATAATATATAATACATATATAATACATCCAGCAATACTGTCAGGGAATATGCAAAAATTCTGCATTATATCATTGGGAAAAAAAGTGTTACTTGTTGACGGACGATCTGTCAAGCGAAAAACCATGAGAGCCATCATACAGGAGACATCTCCTAACTGCATGTTATTATCTCTCTCAAATCGTGAGAGTTTGTGTTACTGGTGTCATAGCCATATCAACCCAGCTCCTTTTCAAAAATCACGACAGATATCACATCAACATCCATCTGACGAACCCTTACTTGAAAGCTTGATGATACTTTTATTGATAAGAATTGCCATCGATGAGGGCGTCAATGTGTTCAATGAATATGTATTGGCATCAATCGCTAAATACACACCAAATAAATATTACACAGTTGCCTGTAAGATCTTCACATACCGTGTGTCACAGACTCATGGTACACCCCCGTTTTCTCCTTTGTTTTTCTAGCTATATTTTTGAGATTCGGAACATCGAATAAGCTCACTGAACAGCATTTCTCGACATATCCGAAAGAAAAAAACAACTTCCAATTTTTCCGGAAATGACATCAACTTTCGATTCTTGAATGGGACACCCTGTATATTGTTACATGATCGGCTAGGGATGATCATGAGGAATCCAACGATACCAGGTTTGATGATGTTATCTCCAATGACTGCGGAGATATCGCCATTTATATTATCCATAAGCTCAACGAGTAGGAGAGAGAAACTTTACTGGCGGGTCAATCCAATTCTCTCTCCCACTCATTGAGCTTATGGATAATATAAATGGCGATGCAGTCATTGGAGATAACATCATCAAACCTGGTATCGTTGGATTCCTCATGATCATCCCTAGCCGATCATGTAACAATATACAGGGTGTCCCATTCAAGAATCGAAAGTTGATGTCATTTCCGGAAAAATTGGAAGTTGTTTTTTTCTTTCAGATATGTCGAGAAATGCTGTTCAGTGAGCTTATTCGATGTTCCGAATCTCAAAAATATAGCTAGAAAAACAAAGGAGAAAACGGGGGTGTACCATGAGTCTGTGACACACGGGATAACACACAGTTATTATCTGAACCGCTCTTTCATTAATATGGATATCGCATATATCAAAGACTCTTTGATAGTTATGGAAAAACATTTCTGTGAGAATAATTCGGAGTTTGTAAGATGTGTCCAAATAATCATTATATAATTTTGAGAAGAGAAAAAGATTTCTGCTCTCACCGCGAGATTTTGGTTGAAGATTGGGAAATACAGGGAAATTTAATATATCCTTTTGAGAAAGAGAAATACTATTGCGATTTCATTTTATCATCAAGAAATGATGCATTTCATCACAGTGTTTGTCACGATTTACTGATAAGATGTTTCCCGGGAGAGATAAGTGATATTAGGAGCTAGAAATCTACGATGTCGAATAAAAGCATATTTTCCTGACCCGATGCATATCAGTAAATAGAATAGAAGTTCGCCTTATCGAACAATGATTTTTAGGCTTATTTGAAAAAAAAAACGTTATTTTTGAAAATTCCCAATCCAACAATTTTTTCCTTCAGTTTTGTAGCAATGTAATCACCGGAAGTGAAAGAAAATAGACCGCGTTATGTTCTGAGCCGAATGACCCAATTCTTGAGCCAGGCAATGGATTCACTAGTGAGTGACATAGAGCGATCTTGCCTCGAAATGTTGAACTGCGACGCAATTTAACACAGTATACGGATGTATCTCAAAAATACAGACTCAGTTATTATTTTTTTTTTTCATTAAGTTGCATAATACACTAATAACACTTTCATCTGATTCCTGATGGTTAAACTATCTAAATGAAAAGTATCATAGTCTCGTCGTATTCTGGTTGGAGAGAAACGCTCTACTCTTTTACAAGCCGTGAAACAATATAATTTCATCAGTGGCAAAATACTTTTTCCAATTTTGAATGAAGAATAAAAAACAAAACTGTAACAAGTAGGGCTGAATTTTCAACGAATCTATCACATTTGGCACTACTGACCAAAAAATTCTTATACCGATAGAAATTCCAAAAAGGCTTGAAGGGGAAGTATAAGAATCTTCAAAAACTATTTTGATTTATTGTTAAAAAAAAATCGAAACGTCACTGACTAAACAGTGAGTCAATTTTGGTTTCTCATTATATTGCAGATACGTATCAAAACAAATAATACCAAAATACCCTAAAAAGAGATATTATAAGAACCTTTTCCAGGGCAATGCAAAATGAATAAAATACTACTATGGAAAAAATGTCATCAGATAATTATATCCAACACCCCTCTTTGGTATGCATATTACATTCCGATGATATTAATCTTTTTGGCTATTCAGAATCTATATCCAATTGATGACGATCTATTGGAAAGTTAGGTCGTATTCAATTGTGTGTTGGAATTGTGATCTTGGGAATATATTTCGGCAGTAATAGGTTTCCCAGTTCCAATTATAAAAACATCCATAGATATTTGTTTGGTATTGCTGCCATTGAGTTGAGTGTCTGCGTGCAAAATTCTGGAGTCTGGTTCAAGGTATCAGGCTGAAGTCATTTGAACGAAATCGTTGGTATTCTGAAACTTGTATCACCATGGAAAAGGAATGCGATATTGAGCGACTCTCAATCTCAGTTAGATATTCGTGAATGTAATTTGCTGCTATGGCACGGATCCAGCTAATGTGGGATAGTTATCTGATACAAGTTGAAAGATACAAGGAAAGTTACCGAATCAACCAAATCTCTGAATGATACTGTAGGTGAGTTTGCTCCAAGTCAGTTGAGAGTACAAGCTATCTCGTACTTGTGGGTTTGAAAGCAATTGTGATGAAAAAGTGAATGAGATCAGTTAGCCTTGATTGACCACGATTTATTTTCCATCACCCAGTGTGCCTCACTAAAACTGTTTAGATTTTTGCTGTGCAATATTGCTACTGCGCCCCTGTTCTTCTTGTTGGGTGGAAGATCATGTTCTCACTGGAAATGACGACAGATATTGTCAAGGGTTTGACAAATAGATTGACACACAAAAAATATTCAGATATAGTTTTTCAAAGATTTTATGCAAATAAAACTGAATAAATCAAATACAGTCCACTTATCGAGTCATTCAATCATTTATTGAAAATCGTCAAACATAAGTTTGGTCCAGACGAACCGGATTAGCAAGCAGATCTCCGCGTTGAAGCACGAAGTCACGAAAGAAAGACACGAAAGAAAGTCAAGAATCATCACGCCAAGAAACCATGGAATCGCCAAGTAAGTTCTCATACTCCTTCCTAATTTCCCTCAGTTTGGGGTAGGTCTCATTTAGTTGAAATCTGTGTACTCTCATTTGAAATAAATATAACAAATTTTGGACTGAGGTGGCCTTTACTTGATGGAAATCCATAGTTATTACGCTATAAGGTAGACACGATTAAATTTCCACAAAATTTATTGTCTTCGCGACATGTTTCGGTACACTGTACCTTTATCAAGCGAATGTATTTAAACACTAAATTATTCTTCGCTAAAAGCTCCTTAAATATATCAGGGCCTACTCTAATTATCTATGATTCCTAGAATAATACCACTGACAATGATGATGATTCCTAACTGATGCTGATAAATGATACTGATTCCTAATAATAATTATGATATCGGACCATAGTTACTACTTATTGATTGAATAAGTTCAACAAAGGGGAACTATTGAGATCCAAATGATCATTTAGCAAACAATTTGAATTTTTTAATTTATTGATTTCCAAAAATTCCAAATAATTAAGTCTAATGCCCTCATTTTCAACATGCAGAATTTCGAAATTTTTATCGAAGTCATGGCCTTCCTCCAAAATATGATTGGCATATGATGAATGAGTTGTTTTCTTTTCATAATTCATACGATGTTCACGTATGCGGTTTTTGAATGGTCTACCTGTCTGGCCAATATATACTTTGGAGCAAGATCCACAATTCAGGAGTTTATAAATTGAATTGTGGATGAAATTCATTAGACTTAATTATTTAGAATTTTTGGAAATCAATAAATTAAAAAATTCAAATTGTTTGCTAAATGATCATTTGGATCTCAATAGTTCCCCTTTGTTGAACTTATTCAATCAATAAGTAGTAACTATGGTCCGATATCATAATTATTATTAGGAATCAGTATCATTTATCAGCATCAGTTAGGAATCATCATCATTGTCAGTGGTATTATTCTAGGAATCATAGATAATTAGAGTAGGCCCTGATATATTTAAGGAGCTTTTAGCGAAGAATAATTTAGTGTTTAAATACATTCGCTTGATAAAGGTACAGTGTACCGAAACATGTCGCGAAGACAATAAATTTTGTGGAAATTTAATCGTGTCTACCTTATAGCGAAATATAACAAAGATGCAAAACACTCAAGATGAACTAAAAGTGTTGAAACATAGAAGGGGCATTATAAAATCGCAATTAACGAGATTCAAAAACTTTTTGGAAATTAAAGAAAATCAGAAACATATTGAACAAATTGACATCATACTTAGCAAAGTTAATAAACATTTCGATGAATTTGAAGAGATACAAGCTAGAATCGAATGTTTAGATCACGAAGAGGAAAGTGTTCGGGAGGATATTGAAAATAATTTCTATTCTATCGTGGAACAAGCAAAAAATTCGATAAAAGGTTCTCAAGTTTCATTTACAGCTATCAGTTCTCCAAACGATGATGTTCACAATACAATAATCAACATGAATGATCCATTGAGAAATGTTAATCTACCTAGGTTGAATCTACCGGTGTTTTCAGGAAGGTTTGAAAACTGGCTTACTTTTCACGATGAATTTGTCAATTTAATCCATAATAACCGAACTTTGACAAATATGCAAAAGTTCTTCTACTTGAGATCTTCATTGAAGGATGAACCATTGAAAATCATTCAATGTTATGAAGTGTCGAATGATAACTATAAAATTGCATGGGATCTTTTAATTGAAAGATATCAGCGAAGAAGACGTATCGTAGACAGCCATATCAATGCTTTGTTAGGAATTCCTAGCGCTACCAAGGAATCTGCTTCTATGTTGAGAGAAATCACGGATGGGTTTTATCGTCACATCAGTATATTACGGAAAATGCAATTGCCTGTCAAAGAATGGGATGCTTTCTTAGTCAATCTAATAACGTCAAAAATTGATCATATTACTCAACGCGAATGGGAAAACTCACTGGGCGATGAAGATACTATTCCTAAATACGAGGAAATTATGAAATTCCTAAACAAAAAATGCTTCACGTTAGAATCAGTTGATAGGTTTTCAGCTAAACATACATCAAATACAACTACATATGAATCAAACAAATTTAAACAAGAATACACATTGATTTCTTCTCATCAGAGTACATTGAAATGTCAATATTGTGATGAATCACATTACATTTTTAACTGTTCCGATTTCCTGAAATTATCAGTTCCGGATAGGTATGAAGCAGTCAAGTCGCGTAAATTATGTTTCAATTGCTTGCGTCCAGGTCACAATAAGATAGACTGCAGGTCTTCCAATTGTAAGAAATGCAATCTCCAACATAGCACATTATTACACAATCATTCATTCGCCAATAATCAAGCTGTAACTCTGCAATCGGCCGAACCTGAAGCAATCACGATAGAAAACGACTTACCCATTACTGCCAGTGATTCAGCAATAGCTCACACAAGGGATTCCCAAATAACTTTCTCTAAACAATTGGTTTTGTTGTCGACGGCAAAGTTGATAATTTTTGATATTAACAAAAAAGGTCATATATGCAAAACTTTATTAGATTCTGGTAGCCAAAGCAACATTATATCAATGAAATTGGCTAAAGATCTCCATTTGCATTTAGAAGGATTCTCTTTACCTTTATCAGGTGTTAATCAACATATCACCAATATCACACA
This sequence comes from Zygogramma bicolorata, assembly GCA_032362365.1. NCBI lineage: Eukaryota > Metazoa > Arthropoda > Insecta > Coleoptera > Chrysomelidae > Zygogramma > Zygogramma bicolorata. The sequence goes on from JAVJAQ010000151.1 coordinate 349,547, forward strand.
TAGAACTAAAGCAACAATTGAGTCTTGCTACAATTCATATACAACCAATTTATTATTTCTCGTTTCACCAACAATAACAGGAAAAATACCTTCAATAACATTCGACAACAAATCAATAAACTACCCTTCAGATATTGAATTAGCAGATCCACACTTCAACGTTTCAGAAGAGGTAGATTTATTACTAGGAGCAAATATTTTTTATGACCTACTTCGACCCAATCAAATTAAGTTGAGTGACTCAGTATTACTACAAGAAAGCGTTTTAGGTTGGATATTAGCTGGTACGCTAGCTTTAGGTTTGCCCAATATTCGTGAAGCTTTCAGTTCTGTTGCTATTAGTAATGAAGAACTAAATAACAACCTGAAAAGATTTTGGGAAATTGAAGATTTACCAAATGAAAATTATTTATCAAACGAGCAACAGTTGGCTGAAGATTATTTTGTACGAACAACTACACGTGACGAAAATGGAAAATTTGTTGTGAGGTTACCTTTCTTACAAGAGTTAGGTGATTACGGTGATTCTTACATAGTAGCTCAAAAAAGATACAGATCGCTTGATATTAAGTTTTTGAAAAACGTTGATTTGAAACATAGCTATAATAAATTTATGTCAGAGTACATAGATTTGAAACATATGTCTACACGTGGAACTTTCAAACAAGGTTTGATACAACAACCCTATTTCATATTACCACACCATGCAGTAATAAAACAGAGTAGCACAACAACAAAGTGCAGGGTTGTTTTCGATGGTTCAGCAAAAACTAACTTAGGGATTTCACTCAATGATAATCTCAGAGTGGGATATGTTGTACAAGACAACTTATTCGATATAGTAATGCGTCTTCGATTATATAAGTACGTTTTAAGTAGTGACAGAAAAATGATATTTAGACAAATTTGGATTCACGCTGATGATCGTATATACCAACAAATTTTATGGAAGCCTGGAATGGAAACAAATATGCATTTATTTACTCGTAATACCGTCACCTATGGGACAGCTTGTGCACCATTTTTAGCGCAAAGATGCCTGAAACAATTGGCCATTGAAAATAGAAATAGTTTCCCCCGTACTTGTGACATAATTTTGAACTCTTTCTATATGGATGATCTTCTAGTGAGTTTGAGAACAAAGCAAGAAGCTTTCGAAGTTTATAGGGAAATTACTTCAATTTTGGCACAAGGTGGTTTTGAGCTTAGAAAATGGGCATCAAACGATAGATCCATTTTGAATAACATTTTGTGAAATTCCGATGAAACAGATAAGTTGGTGGAGTTTCGAGAAACCACCGATCTCAAGACCTTAGGTATTGCGTGGCTTTCAAACTCAGATACAATCAATTTCTCGGTAAATATTGAATATAACTTTAGAGAGGTTACCAAACGAAATGTTTTGAGCACAATTTCTAAAATATTCGACCCATTAGGGCTTATAGGACCAGTAGTCATAAGGGCAAAAATTTTCTTACAGAAATTATGGCAATTCAAGTTAGCATGGGATGAACCTTTATCATCTGAGTTGTCATCAGTTTGGTTAACTTACGTTAAAGAGTTACAATATATCACAGATATAAAGGTAGATAGACAAATGCTTATTGAGGATGCAAATCTTATCGAAATCCATGGGTTCAGTGATTCATCTGAAGCCGCCTATGGTGCCTCTATTTACATAGTTTCAACCAATTCCATGGGCATTCGAAAAAGCACTCAAGCAAATCAAGGGTTGCGCCTCATAAAAGCTGTACACTTCCAAGACTGGAACTGTTAGCAGCACTTTTACTTACAAATCTAGCGCATTCGGTAAAGCAAATTTTGAAAGTTAATATCTCAAAATGTTGTTTTTATTCAGATTCTACGATAGTTTTATCTTGGTTGAAAATAGAATCGTTTCGTTTGAAGACATTTGTTGCGAATCGAGTTTCAAAAATTCTTATAAAAACATCACTTCATGAATGGAACTATATTAATACGAAATATAATCCAGCTGATATTATATCGCGAGGTATCAATGCAAAAGAATTGAAAGGTTCACGTCTTTGGTGGCACGGTCCTGAATTTTTAGTAAGTGATGCTTTTTCGGGTACAGACAAAAATTTTGAAACTATAAAAACAAATCTACCTGAACTCAAACAAGAAGTTCAAATAAATCTAATGATAACTAGTGATGACACTGTTGAGTTGATCAACAGATTTTCCAGTTTGAAAACATTACAAAGAGTGGCATCTTATTGCATTCGTTTCAAAAGACTTGCTCTGAAACAAGACACATTTTGTTCTCTTTCTCTTACAGTGAACGAGTTAGAATATGCACTGATCTTACTTTTGAAATCAGTTCAAAGACAAGAATTCCAACTAGAGATCGATGCACTAAACAGAAAAGTTAACCTACCAGTTCGTAGCAAACTTATGAAGCTGAATCCTTTCTTAGATAAAGACAATTTACTACGCGTTGGCGGGAGATTGAAACATTCTTTTGTCGATTTTTCTCAAAAGCACCCAATAATTTTGCCGAAAAATAATCGATTAACGAAACTCATTATTGAATATGAACACAAAAAACATTTGCATGCAGGAACACAAAATTTGTTATCTATTATAAGACTCAATTATTGGCCGATAGACGGTAAAAAATCAAGTGAATTCTGTAGTTAGATCTTGTTTAAGGTGTTTTAGAACCAATCCGAAAACTGTAGAATTTTTGATGGGAAATCTTCCAGACGCTCGTGTAACGCCTAGTAGACCATTTACAAGATGCGGCATCGATTATGCTGGTCCAATTTTGATTAAAGAAAGGGTCACAAGGAATACAAAATTAATAAAAACGTACATTTGCATATTTGTTTGTTTTTCAACTTGAGCCTGTCATATAGAATTGGTAAATGACCTGAGTACCGATAGCTTCCTGAATACACTCAAACGTTTCATATCGAGGAGAGGTAAACCTTCAGAAATCACGTCTGATAACGGCACAAATTTTGTTGGTGCGAAGAATCATTTTTCTGAATTACATCAATTGATTAATAATAATGAACATAATGAAACAATTAAAAATTTTCTTAGTTTGGACAAAATAAACTGGAAGTTTATACCTGCATCTTCCCCTCATATGGGAGGACTATGGGAGGCGGCCGTTAAGTCAGCGAAGTTCCACCTGAAGAGAGTTTTGGGAACAAATTCGCTTACTTATGAAGAAATGTACACAATTTTAACTCAAATCGAGGCTTGCCTCAATTCCCGCCCACTCACACCCTTATCCAATGATCCTGATGACTTGTTACCCTTAACCCCTTCCCATTTTCTCATTGGCGATTCATTGGCAACTCCACCTCAAGAAGATGTGCGACATATTGAGTGTAACCGCCTGTCAAGGTACCAGCTTGTTCAGCAAATAACCCAGCATTTTTGAGATCGATGGTCACGAGAGTATTTAACTCAGCTCCAGCAACGCAACGAATGGTGCAAGAACCCCCGTCAAAAACTCCAAGTTGGAAGTCTAGTGGTCCTTGTCGAAGAAAACCAACCACCGCTGCTTTGGCCAATGGCCAGGGTCACTGAATTACACCCAGGAACGGATCAAAAAGTGCGGGTCGTTTCTCTACGAGTAGGCAGTGGAAAAATTATCAAACGATCTGTTGCTAAATTGTGTGTTTTACCAATTCCAGACGAGGACTGTTAATTTCCGTCCATAGAAATGAACATTTATCGTTGGAATTTTGACTTTATGAGAATCATTCGTTTTCTGTATTCATTTTCATGTTTCATTGTTTTAATTAACGAATATTGATTATATTTGTATTGAAAGTGAGGCACTTTCAAGGGAGGCGGCATGTTAAGACTTTTGCTGTGCAATATTGCTACTGCGCTCCTGTTCTTCTTGTTGGGTGGAAGATCATGTTCTCACTGGAAATGACGACAGATATTGTCAAGGGTTTGACAAATAGATTGACACACAAAAAATATTCAGATATAGTTTTTCAAAGATTTTATGCAAATAAAACTGAATAAATCAAATACAGTCCACTTATCGAGTCATTCAATCATTTATTGAAAACCGTCAAACAAAAACTATCAACTATTCCTGCATCTTTTGAGTTGAAGTCATATTCAAAGACTGTAGATTCTCTAAAGACGAAATTACTTGTGGAGAAAAATAGCTGTGTTTATCCATTCAATAATTGAGGTTGAAAATATTCCATATGACTGTGCGAATACCTAAAAATTCTATAGAGTTGTTCGAGAGTGATTGAATTGAAAGAGTTCAATAAGTTTCTGGCGTTTGTGTAAGTGTTTTGAGGATATAGAAGAATATTGAACAGCACGGGTGGAGTTGAAGTGGTCATATTGTTTACTGGAAGGAAGATATTAATGGTGGAAAGTTTTTAAATATAGTATGTCATATCCGTCTCTGTTTAGGAGTGTGCAAACAATTAGGATAAACATAATTTATTATTGATTATGTTGATTTTTCTACCCCAACAATCTAAATAATTTTTTTCAGAAATGGGAATTAACTTCACTAGCAAATGGAGCTTTTGGGATTGTTCTTCAGCAATAGGTAAACAGATGTGATGAGTGTTGGATATAACCTCTATGAAATTTCCTATCGGAACAATATTCGAGATATAGATAAGTATTTCGAACAACTTTGTTTCATTGAAAGAACAGTTTTCTTTCATAACATCAAGCAAAATAGATGAGTAAGTGATCGGAAATAAAGTGGGAGAACATTTTCAATCTTCTTACACTTCGACATTCTTGAAAAATTATGCTGAATGAAATAATGTGGATATCTGAATTTATTAGACATTCCAGGAGCTACGTTAAGTTTCTGAATGACATTTGTCTTCCATGATATCATTACTCAATCATATGAGAATCACGACATATCAATTCATCTACATAAAAATTTTGTTTATATCAGTGAGTTCCATCATATATGACTTCAACTCTCTCTGTAGCAATCAACGATGATTACATAGAGTCAGGGAACATTCACTCCGAGAAATCTCATTAACGGAACTGAAACGTACCATGTACTCCCACTTATGATATACCCAATACTGAATTATTCATCGATTCTTCAATGTCAGCCAAGTACTCACCCACGCCAAGACATTCATGAATATCAGCACATATTTGATGACGGCAATCTGATTCTCCAGCTTGAGGATATTTCCCTCTCCCTCTCCGTCACCTTTTCCCGCCATCTTCCACAACACAGCAAACAAGAATATCCTCAATCACTGAAGCTCTTGAACGTCTCAAAGCTACCCGAAACCGCACTTTGTAGTAATAGAAAGCACACTGAACGCCGTACGTATAACTTCGTATTAGTTCTGCCTCACCTATTTCCAACTGATAAGATAATTTATCACTGATCAAACAAAGTTTCATCAAGTGATTCACCTCGCGTTGATGTTGTTACTTGGAATTCGGTGTCTGGGGCAATTCAATATGTGGCAAGTGTAACAATGTGAGGAAATATGATTACTGCTTTGTAGCACAGCTTGCAGGCTTGTTGGGTATTCATGTGAAGAAGCGTGTTCCTATAAATGCGCTTCATTGAAGCTCTACGTAACGTGATCCATAACTGAAGGTGGATCGAATAATATTGTGAAGTGGCGATTCCGGTTTCTAGAATTTTAATTCAATGGGAAAACGCGCATTATCTGCATGAAACAAATTAGGCTAGGCAGGTTCTATAATATCATAGTAATTACTTCTTGCAGTACAGAAAAATGCACTATCATAATGAAAATACTGACTAATGGGTAATTCAAGCAGTTGAAACACATGTATTGATCCGACGGCAATTAAGTGGAATTTGACACATGGATGTCTAAAAAATTAACCAGGTGACAATCATAAAATTCATTGATGAATATGAAGAGTCAAATCACATAGTGTTTCTAGAAACTTACGGATATATATCATGAAATTGCTGGAATTATCCAGGAAAATTCTTGCGGATATTTTTTATCTGTCATTTCGGAATGAAATGTTCAAAGCCTCTATTCCTTCAACCCCATTCGCTAGCACCTCAACTCTGGAGATTTAAAACACGAATTATTCCTTGCAAGTTCCCCATTGAAGTGCGTTTTCATACTGAATGAAACACATGTTATCGAGATTTATGGAATGATAACAGAGATTTGAACCAAAATATATTCAAGTGAAATATTTGAAAAACAATTATTCTTTCCCAATAATATTCACAACAAGAAGCTCGAATTATTTGCTAATGTGTTTGCTGTCTACTTTGGATTCATCTGGAAAAGATCCCTCGAATATCACGCCTGTCGACAGTCATATGCCTGAAATCATTTTTCCCAACAAAATATAAGAAATATTTCAATGGACCTGAATGCAAAAAAGGCTTGCGGATCCAATGGAATCCCAGCAATTGTTTTCAAAGTGTGTGCCTCTGAATTGACATCAGTACTTTATGAATTATTAAACCATCAATATAATATGAGAACAGCAGGAGTCTAGCCATTTCCTTGAAGAGGAAAAAAAACTTCCCCTTGCAACAATTGCATAACTTCCTAGCATTTCCAAAGTCAAAGAAGAAGCAACCAATATGAAGATTCCGCCCAACTTTTCTTTGTATATTCTATTATAGTAATGTGCTTGTATATGATTATAATCACCAATTCATTCATAATTTTTAGAATCAGTTATATTCACCAATATTTGGCTCACCGCGTAAAATTCACCCCTTTTGCGTGTGTTTGCCTTTAAGCGCGGCACTGACACTCTCTGCGAAAGAGACGGAAGAACGGCGATTCGGCATTCATATTCTATCGCTAAATATCTTCCCCGAATGGCAGCTGCTGCCATTTTCGGTACGATTTAGTGCTGTGTACCTCGACACCCCGCACGACTGGCTAGTCCATCGTCAACACAGATTCATCTTCAAGATCTCAAGAGAAGGAAAGACGGAGTTTAATGTAAGATCTTGAAGGCACGATCCAATTAATCAGTATCAACCACCATTCCATTTTCTCTCCTGAGTTTGACTCAGAAAGCTACAGCAAATATCTGGAGACATCTGGAATAATCAATGATCGACAATGCGGATTTCGACATCAAAGATCAACCAGTGACTTATTGACGTATAATTCACTTATTTGGCAGCATTACCTACATCGAAAAATTCGAAGAAACTTTAGCTGTTGCACTTAACTTTTCAAAGCGTTCAATAGGGATTGGCATCGGGGTCTCCTTTCTTAACTGCCATCTTATGGTTTGCCTCCTCAGTTGTGTGCTTTGTTGAAGAGTTCTTTGTCAGACAGGTTTCCCTATGCGGTTGTTGATGGAGAATCTCAAGAAATGCAGGTGTTCCACAGGTTCAGTTCTGGCGCCCACTTTGTTTCTGCTTCATATCAATGATTATCTGGAGAAAACATCTTATTCAATGCATAGTTTTGCGGACAACAATGCTCTCCATACCAATTTCTCTGAGTTATATTGAAGGAATGAAAAACAAACTCACATGGTACATTCATAAATTCAGAAGCTTTCATGTCATCTTTATTAGATAACAAATATCGAATTTTGATATAGCTGAGAAGTGAAGAGTACAGCTGAACTTTTCCGGAGAAAAATAAATTCGTGATATTACCATTGAACAGAAAATTGGATATGAGTTAATTTCGAGATATCATTATAAATTTTATTTGAGGAATAGTATGAGAGTTAAAAAAAAATTGGCTGAAAGGAAAATCGCAAGTTCCAGACAATGAACTGTGACGACACACAGCAACGAGGAGTTATTGATACAATAAGATTGTTTTCTGGTAGCGGATGGTGATAAAGTAAAATTGGATACCGGCGCCTGGCGTATTGAAAATAGGAAAACTGTAAAAAAAAACAGTAAAATCAAGTGCAATCCATGTTATATCGACAGAATAAAATATAATTGAAGATGAGAAAATGAAACCTACGCGTCAACCAGACTCCAAACAGGGGTTGGAAATTTTGAAGACTTCAGACCCTAAAGATACTAGTAGTTTTTCAAGGTATTTATCTGATGTAACCATCTGAGGAGAATTTCCTAGTATTCTACTGTAACTTATCTCATGATTCCATTTTTTGCGCATAAACTTCCATTTCCTCGCACAGAACACTGAGTGAACTTTTGAAACACCCTCCCAGAACTATCATTTCGTCTTTATTCAAATTTGTAGTTCCATTGTGAAAAATCTTAAACATAACCAAAGCCTTCTTTTTCGAAGGTACTCGACAAAGTGAAGACTGTCCAGATGGCACCAAGTCGCGAAGAAGTCTTGATAATGGCTCGAAAGTGGGAGCCAAAACGCCGACAGTAGAACGATTCCAGACGCGGTTTTGGGATGGATGTGGAAGTTTGTATTTGTGTTTTCACCAACTGATTTCACTTTGGTTTTTACAAAGATCATCTGATTATTTCCTTTGAGGTATCAATACAAATCGTTCTTCTTTCATCTCGACAGTATTGATGAATCAATTTGCATTATGTATTGTAAAAATATCACGGTAGATATCCAGACGTGAAAGTCAAAAGGGCAAAGAGAAGGCAACCCCCATTCCATAGAGAATAGACAATAATGAACGTGACTAAAAAAAATTTTCACTTGTCATGGGTTCTTAACTCACCAACGATTTCTCATCGGTTAATGGCTCCCACTTTCGAGCTATTATCAAAGTTTCTTTGCGACTTGGTGCCATCTTGACAGACTTCACTTTGTCAAGATGGGAAGTACCTTCGAATAAAAATTTATGGTTATCTTCAAGATTTTTCACAATGGAATAAGAAAATATAAATTCGAATATAGACGAAATGATAGTTCTCGGAGGGTGTTGTAAAAGTTCACTCAGTGTTTTGTGCAAGGAAATGAAAGTTCATCCGCAAAAGTTGCAATTAACAATTCGTAAAAATCGTTGTCGTCGATCAGGATATGAGATAGTTACAGTGGAATACTAGGAAATTCTCCTCAGATGGTTATATCGGATGAATACCTTCAAAAATACTAGTAGCTTCACGGTTTGGAGTCTCCAGAATTTCCAACCCCGGATATTTTTTTTTGGAGTTGACACGTAGGTTTCATGTTCTCAGCTTCAATTATATTTTATTCGGTCGCTATAAC
>JAVJAQ010000155.1:0-116072 GCA_032362365.1 Zygogramma bicolorata
AATTAATAGAAAGTTACTTAACAGATCGAACACAGCAAGTCGAAATCTACAATTACTTCAGCAATGAAAGAACTGTTGAATTCGGTATACCACAGGAGAACGGTCTTAGGTTTTTTATTATTTATTCTTTATGTCAATAATATCTTGAACATTGATATTTCTGGAGAAGTAATAAGCTTCGCAGAAGATACCGCCATTATTTTCGAGTCTAATAGTTGGGAAGGGCTGAAAGATAGAATTTAAAGAGATATATGATCTATAAAAAATGGTTTGAATACAAAGTACTAACCATAAACTTTGATAAAACGTTTTACCTGCCGTTCTCCTGCTATGGAAATACCCAACCCTCTTATACGGTCCTGAAAATTGACAAAAATTCAAAAATAAAAGAGAGTGATTCAGTTAGGTACTTGGGATTTACAATAGATGAACACTTGAGATGGAATGAACATATCACAAAGCTCGCCAACACGTTGAGAAGCCTCATATATATATATATATATATATATAGATTTGAATATCTCTCAAGATTTTTAGAAAAAAATCAAATGAAAATGATTTATCAAGTCTTGGTAGAGTCAAGAATAACGTATGGTATAATCGGTTGGAGGGTTGGAGGAGTGCAGTCGAACAGCATATCAAACATATCGAAATTCTGCAGAAAACATTTTTCAAAAAATAATTTCAAGAAAATCAATGCATTATTCATCGGATCTTTTATTTAGCGAAGCTGAACTTCCTGATATCCGTCAGAATTACTTTCTCACCACAACCTTATTTGAATACAACAAAAATCAGATTAAAAAATATTTGAACATACCTACTTATACCAGATCAGCAAAAACACAGACTTCTACAGGGCACCGCTTGCAATGAAGACAATCGAAAAACGGAGTTATTCATATGTAGCACCACGATTCTTCAATCTTCTACCACCTGAAATCAGAAATATCAGTCACTATCATCATTCAAAAACAAACTGAAACACTACTTCTCAATTAGTTCAGATAGGTATCAAATACATCTTTTGAAAAGAAAACATTGGGAGTAGTCACAATGAAGAAGATTTCTTTCAAATAATCAAGTCTCATACCTTTAACATCCACTTTTTGTAATGTATTGTAATCTCTGTAATTATTATTGTATTTATAAGGCATTCATCAACTGTTACATAATGAAAAGACATTGCTCCACGGACAGTCTATGACTTTGTGGATACAGATTTATTTGCGTATGTTATCTATCGAATGTTGAAGATTTAATATTGTTATTAATAATGAATGCTAAACATTTTTTGTTATGTGAAATGCATTAAAATTCATCAAAAAATTCATTCAATTCGCGAATCACTCAATCAATTGAAAAACTGTGGAATGACTACGATCTTCGTCTAGCACAAAAATATTGGAAACGAATTGGTGAAGCCTGTGTAAACGGAAATTCTCCACCTTTGTTACGATCGAGTTGCTCGTTTTCGAATCGACTGTTTTGTGGATTCTCTATTCTCATCGAAATCTATTTTCGTCGAAGAAGCAGAGGGAATCCACTCAAGAATGAATGTTTTGACGAACAGTTGCCGGAGTGATCATTGAGACTAAGGGATATAAAAAAATACATTATTCACGACAACCATCGACGTAACTGGATTCTTGGATTCATTATCTCTTTCTGCTCTGGGGTATTCGGATGTCAAACAAAAGGTCGAATAATTCTAAACGGAAATAATGTTTGGAATCCTGTATAACATTCTTATTTTATTGGTTGGCTGAATTGATTTCTGCCTCAGTGCAGAAATCATTTCTGGAAGAAATGTTATAAAACCGTCAATTTTCGACAGAAAAGGTTTTTTTCGTCATTAATGAAAGGAATGAATGTGCTGTAAGTCTGATATACTGTTTCAAAATATGGAGAAATGACAAAAAGAATATTTCCTTGGATATATAAAAAAAGGCTCCATGAGAAGCAATGCAATCTATGGAAAAAGGAGGGCCCAAATCGCATTGTATCCAGTTACCATAACAACAGATTCCAAAACGAATTGAAAAATGTTAGTGAACAAGGGAAAAGAATGTTCAGATAGACTTCAAAAACAGAAAAAGCATGCGCTGTAAAATTTACTCCTATACAATGGATAGAGAAAAGTGTAAACGAACAAAAAACTACATTTCCTTGAGAATTTCTTTATTCGTGCAACATTCCAATGAATTACATTCGTGCATGAAAATGACCAGATGATTTTGCATTCAAGCGTGATATATTATACAAATTGCATTCGGTTATTTTAATATTTTGTAAAAGAGCCCATTTACGCCAAAATATGAAAATAAACTTGCAATTTTTGATATAGCTACTTGCAAAATTATAGGTAATTTTTATGCACTCGTGCAATTATAACCGATAATAGGATTATTGTAACTAAAAAATGTAATATCAATCGAAATGGATGGGCTGAAAAATGCAATGTTTTCCTACAACAACATGTCTACTATGTGTACTTGGAAAAGTATCGAAAACAATTAGAAAACTTTTCATTTTCCTGAACTATAGATGAAATTACGCCTTTTTTCTTCTCCAGTTGATAACACATCCTGAGAACAGTATCTCTATTTGACATATAAGATAAAGTTCTAGGTATTGTACATAAACTCAACTATGAAATTTGTTTCAACCAATTTTCAAATTCTGTAACTATATCGTCAGGCAGTTCCTTATCCCAGCCAAGTTTATATTTCCAAGTCTTTGGCAAAATGAGTTTTGGTAAAAAAGCTACTGGACAAACACGCCGCAGAAAGAGTTACTCAGGGGAGGGTTCAAAGAAAAGACGATTGCTATATACTCTGATAGCCAAGTAGTTTTAAAAGCAATGAACTCCATGCAGGTTAGGGGCAAACTGGTCTGGAACTGCCTAGAAAAGGGACAAAGAGCTAGGCAGTCAAAACAGACTGTCTCTAGCTTGGTAAAAAAGCCATACAGTATACAAGGGTAAGTTAGAAGCTGATTCACTAGACCGAGAAGGAGCATGATGCTCCCCCATTGGCCCAGCACCCTTTTGTGCCCCACCAAAAGCGCTGCGAAAAACTCGTAACAGCACCTGGAAGGAAAAAGAAGGGCAAAAATGGTGAAATGGGGGGCCAGGTGTGAGAGCAGGCCAAAGAGTTCGAAAGGAACCATCGCCAAAATTCACGGAGTACCTTTCCTAAGTCTAAATAGGCATTCAACTAGAATTTCTGGTTGGGCCATCGACAGGACACGGCAGACTGGAAGGAGAGCTGTACAACATCGGACTGGGAGGCAGCCACAACCTTATGCAACTTCTGTGAAGAGGATGAGGGAAACCTCAGCACACACACCCTGCGACTGCCGAAGGTCTGTCAAGGCCAAAGGTTTGGCCAACCTTGTCTCAGGGGGAGGGATATAAAAAAAAAAAAAAAAAAAAAAACGATATCTCCAAATATCCCGATGGAGAATCCTGTTCAGCACATGAGCCCCATATTTTAATATTAATCTAACTGGACAAACAAATCCAATGGGGTCAAAAATTCGTTGTGAAATCGACAATAATCCCCTCCGTGTTCTAGGAATGGATATCACTTCGGCTAGAGAATCAATATCACAGAATGAGTTATCATTTTTGAAATTCTAAAAAAAAAAAAAAAACCTCCAAACATTATCTTTGCAAGTTACCTCATCATCAGCGTTTCCGAAGGAATATATCCAACCCCTCAATACAAACTGTGAATTCGATAATATCAAACTCGATTCCTCTGTGAATATATGTAACTCAGAAATATTTTCCACGCTTGAAACGCAATTATCAACATAAAATGATGTTTTCAGTTTATTTGCAATTCGTTTCAAGATTTCTGGTACGTGTTCTAAGTGATATAAAATGGTCGCTGCTAAAAGAAATGGACTTGAAGAGACTCCAAAAACTACTCTACGATGACGATGTACCTTTTTTGTAGATCTCTCTTTATCTTCCCACCATAGAAATCGCAAAAAATCTCTCTTTGAAGCTGGTTTACTTTCTCCATTACTAGTCCTGTCACGGTCGCCAATTAATGTGAGATATGGAGAAATTACAAAGAAAATATACTATTTGGACTCAAAAATGTAATATCAATCAATTCTGACAAGTTGACAGAGTTTTTTGTGTTTGAAACAACATGTCTACTAAGTGAAACATTTGTACCGACATTATTATCGGGAGTTATTTCCAACAATGCACCCTCTTTCAATGTGGTTTTCCAGAGAGCTCTATGGGTAGGTAAGTATTTTCAGAACGAAAACATCGACATTCTGCTCACAAGTGGCAAAAATGCAATAACGATAACTAACAAGTAATTGGTGCTGTAAACTTGAAGTTGCAATTTTTTGATTGATGTTTTCTATTTCCTTGATAGTAAAAGTATTTTCCTGAATACTAAAAAAACTTCTCCCAAATTTTCTTCTAAGCAGAACTTGTCGAAAAATTCATCACTTTCGCGTGTTTACATTCACCAGTCGTCAGTCAACAAAAGGTGTCAAAAACAACAATCTGTCACTTTGACATACAGTTGCATAGTTTTCTATCTTTCAGGCTGAATTCAGACAGATCCGAAATCCCATCGTACGAACGATCCCACAGCTCTTCTGATTGGTCTCCTAAATTTGAATCCTTCTCCATTTCGGTGTGAAGAATTCATCAAAAATTTTTCTTTTTTTCCGATGTCGAATGAAGAGAATGCATTCCTGTCAAATGCAGCCGTCCTGGAACTCAACGGATGCTTCTGCACTTGGTGGCATTATCTTTAATTGTGGAATTAGCTGACGGAAACGTCGTCCTGTGATCCGATGTCGGATAGAGATGAAATAAATTCAACTTTGTCCGATAAATGTACCCACGGAACTCAAAGGACACATATATTCTGACAGGAACTTGACGTTGTGGCGGTTTGTAGTGAACGTTGATCGGGGAATACCGAATAACTTAGTATCACTAGACTCTACAAAGTGGTGAAAACCAGGAGAATTTTTTTTAAATTTAGATAAATCGCAGATTTTAAAATGTCGTGAATATAATTTTTGTTTATCTCAGAATGAAGAAAAAGGATACAGAAATAGGATATTTTCAAAATTTATTACAGAATACGCAACTCTCATCATAATGAAAAATATATCTGTTTGAGAAGTCTGCGGAAACTTTCCTTAAATATTGCTCAACGTAGTAGTAGCTAGAGGGTGGCGAGTAGGAAGATTTTCTCATTTCAAAATCACTAAAGAACTATGTGATCTCAAATAAGAACATATTTGAAAAAAGACTTAATCTCTTCATTATGAATATTCGTTGTTTCATAGTATCACTATGGATCATCAAATATCATATCTTCTTTGATCAAACATTGAGTTGTGCAAAAAGGATGGAACTCCTTTGTATTCAAGTCATGTCTGTTATGGATTCTGTGGGGAGGTAGTTTTCTGAATATAAAAAACTGCAATTTGCATCTATGATAAGAATGTATTTTCATTTTTAAAAACACATTACTTGCGCCCTGAAAAAAATTTAAGCTAGGTCCTCACCCTTCCATAAAAAAAAGTTAATGCACTGTAAATGCTATGGGGATTCCACCTAACCCCATGTCTCACCTGTAGAAGGGCACTTTATTCTTGCACCTCGAAACCTCCCCTGTTTCAATTTGCGAATATCATGTTTTGTGATCACGCAGAACAATAAATTCTGGAATTTCGTATCCGAATAACAATCGGGTCTATGTGATTCGCCCATTTTGTCCGATGATACGAATACGAATCGGACGTCGGATATCGGATCTGTCTGAATTCACCGTTATAACCTCTTTCGAAGATGCAATTCGTCGCTGCAACTCAAGAAAATTGCACGTATTCATGCAAGTTTTTCGAGATGCAAGAATCTTTTTTGATGCGATAAGTGACAGCGACTTAGTTATTTCTATGGTAAATTGGTTGCCGCAAACCACAAATATGTGGTATCATTGTGAAGTAATTTTGAATATTTCAATCAACTTTCAAAACTGAAGGAATAATGTGAATTTATCATAATAACAACTATTAGAAATGAATTAAATCATATACCAGTTGTGATAAATTATGCGTTTATCTTGGTAACAATCAGTGCTATTTTTCGATATTGGCAATGAAAACTGACACATGGATAACATTTCTCGCAGCAACAAGTTGCTGCGAGAAATGGCAGCGACAAATTGCATCGTCGAAACAGAGTGTTAGAATACCTTCGTTGGTTCTACATCTGTATTTCTTTTGAAATCAATGGAATGGAAATCCCAGTCATCCCAATGGAGCTATTGGGGATCAATATTGACTTCATTTCATGAGAAACAATTCACAACACTTTGATAGAAGTCGAAAATTGTATAAACCCCTTTTTCACCCCTTTAGGCGACGAATTTCTATAAAATAGGAACATGTCCTCCATATAATTCTGTTAAAGAACGTTTGCTCATAATTTGATGTGTATTGGACCTAAGAATCACGTCCCATACAAACTTTGCCCCAGTTTTTCACATCCTTAGCGGTAGAATTTTCCCTTTTTTTTTTTTTTTTTATAGATATCCTTAGCGGTAGAATTTCGAAACAAGGTTATCGGATGTCTACGACATACGAAGAACACACCCTCTACACTCCAGGTCTCTACGATTAGCGTTGAGGCTGAGCATTCATTAACCCCCAAAATAATTTCTACCCCTATTGAACCCGTAAGGCGATGAGTTTAAAAAAAACGATATTCTCTTTTTGAGAACGTTTATGCAAAATTTCAAGTTGAATGGACCTAGAAATCACGTTTTCCCTTACATACTTTTCTCCTGTTTTCCACCCCTTAGGGGTAGTAGAAAGTCCTTTGCTAACGCCATACAAAGCACACAACCTCCAAGTTTCAGGTCTCTACGATTACCAGTTGAAACTGTGTTGATTAACTCCCAAAATAATTTCCACCCCTATTTAACCCACACGTTTTCACATGCATATTTTGACCCCTTTTTCACCACCTTAGGTGTAGAATTTCGAAAAACCCTTTCTCATCGGATGCCTACGTCATACAAAGAACAAACCTTCAAAGTTTCAGAACTCCACGATCTGCGGTTTGGGCTGTGCGTTGATCCACCACCAAAGTCATTTTCTACCCCTTTTTCAACCCCGTTAGGCGATGTATTACAATGAAATACGAAACACATTTTTCACCAATTCGGTTGAGAAATGTTCATGTAAAATTTGAAGTAGTAGGCATCACTTGTGTCATACAAAATTTGACCCTGTTTTTCACCCCCTACGGAATGGAATTTCGGAAAACCTAAAGCTTATCGCCTCCCTACGATATAAAAGGAACGCACCCCTCAAGTTTCAGGTCTCTACAATCAGCCGTTTAGGGTGCGAGCGTTGAACCGTTAGTCATTTATTCAGGACAAAGCATTTTATATGTATAGATTGTAGATGTATAGATAAGCTGCAGTATATACAAAATGGCGTCTATGTAGGTAACTATAATATCCTGACGTTTATTTGAACATTTTCATTTTTAAATTCCACATTCTGTTTCAAAGTGATATATCTTTGCACACTTGAATCAATATAAAACTACAACATGAAACATGAAAGTAATGAAAGATAGTACGCAACGCTGTTCAGTTAATTGAATAAAAACCTCACTGTTTTGTTTTCAATACCATGTTTTCCTCATGACGAAACTGTAGTAACCTTAGTTACAGTTAAATATAAGTAAATCTTATTTTTCCTACAAGCGTGCGTGATTCACCCTCTACCCGCACGCAGTTCAGTTTGGAAAGTGTCATTTTCCCACACTAGTGCGGGACAGTTTTCCCACCCTAGTGCGGGAAAAACATTTATATGATATCCTCGTAAAATATAAGTGATGGGTGACAAAATATAAAAGTTCAAGCTTTTTTGTTGCATTACTGAGTGGGTTTGTTCAAAATCATCCATCATTTTGCACTATTCATTGAAAAAATGAACAAATATTGATAAATAATTGTTATGAAAATCACCCTATATATAGGCTTTGATTGATCTGATAACGAGTAGGTAACAATTGATGTTGTCATGCCGATCAATACACAAATTTGTTTGTAATTGTCAGAGTGACAGACAAAGCGTTACTTATATAAAATTTTCGATTCAGTGAAATTGCCACAATGGATTATTCATCTGATGAAGAACTTCCACAAGAAATCGTGCAAGCAGCTACAGATGCGAACTTAGAGTTATTGCCAACGAAATCTAAACAAAGGTATGAGAAGCAATACACGAGTTTTATTGAATGGTGCAACAATAAAAAAGTGAAAACACCAAATAAAAAGAAGTATTCTTGGCTTATTTTCTAGAAATGTCTAAAACATGGAAGCCGAACACTTTATGGGCAAGATATTCAATGTTGAAGAGTGTATTCTTTCGATAATGTATTGCCCGAGTTACCTTCTTCTTCAGGAAATCAGCCATCTTCAAACAATATGCTGGCTTCCGCTATAAATTTACATAATGCATCAAATTGTACATTTACAATAAATATTACGAATAATTAGTGGATAGAAAATGTTACTCTTGTTAGTTGTTTCCATTTGCATGAATAAATAATTGAAAAAATGAATTTGTTTCCTATACTTGTAGAAAAAGTATTGTTCCTAACTCATGCGGAAAGTGTCTTTCCCGCACTCGCGTCGTTCGGGTTAACGGCAGTCGCGTGCGGGAAAGAATCACTTTCCCGCATTTTTTAAAAAAATCACTATTTCCAGATTGTGGTAGGTAATGAAAAGAGAGAAAGTTTTATTTCTCAATTTTTACGATGATCTACTACCACATAATAACGGCAACATCCGTCAAGTTATAGACAATTCTATTCTTTAAGAATGATGACATAATATTGTTTATCAGAATTAGGATCTCGCTACGCTCGTCTCGCAGAAATCGCGTAAAAATTGTTACTTTTTCATCTGGTTAAAAAATGGCTATTTTTCAATTCTGACCTGCAGCTTATATATGCAACAATAAAAATCTGTTCTCTTTTTTCCAGGATTTGAAGCAACCAGTATATCCGACCAAATATTGAATGCAGTTTCGCTGGAGTGACTTCTATTGAGATATACTTCGTTATAGAGAAAGAGCCCGCGTCCGCCAGACCTTCGTTATTTTATAAAAGCTGAAAGTTTCTCTGCGTATTCTCCTAACATAGGTGAGAACGATCAGCGACTATGAAGTTTGGATGATAGTTACTTCTTCAGATACCAGGTAGCAAAGGCGTATAAAATAGTACCTCACTTTCGTCAAAGTATAAAGCTCAGCTTTTTCATATCTTCTTCGGAATGATATTAGAAAACACATCATCCATTGCCAGACACTTACTCTGGTTTCAACCCCCTGCCAGACACCCCTCAACTTCATTAAATCATAATTATACTTACGTTTGACAGTATTTGAAGGGTTTTTGTGACGCCATCTTGCCTATAATGTCGATATTTCTGTTTACTTGTCAATGTAGAGAAATTTATATTTTCTGAAGGGTAAAGTAGGTGCAGATATCTATTTGTCAGTTTGATAAAATGGTTTGACTGAAATATTGGCAGAAAGATGAAGCTTCACAGGAGTGTTAACAATAAAAGTTTATACGGAAAATAATAGTTCAATCCTGAAAGTACTTATGAAAATATGAATGATCTAAGATATTGATGAAATTATTTCACATCTGTTGCTGAATTGCTTGCCATCTTTTGACGTTATGTATAAGTAATCAAGAAAATGTGCGCTTGAAGCTACGACATCCGTAAGAAATATATAAGAAAACACATGACTTGGATAAGAATCTTTGCTGTCTGTTTCCTGGCCAAGCAACCAAGATCCAAACTCCACAGTCGCTGATTGTTTTCACCTTTGTTGGGGACACGCGCAGATGAACTTTCAGCTTTTATAAAATAACGAAAGTCTGGCGATCGCCGGCTCTTAGGCTATTATCAAATTTCAATAACAAAGTTGACAGATGACGTTTCGAGGCAGGGAAATTTCCACGGTCATTTTCTGGCCGGGTAGAAGAATTTGCGGTAGGAATGTTGTAATAACAACTAAATGCGAGCGTTCCATTGGCTCGAATTCACAGGCAAGACATTTTCAGCTGTAATATCTCGAGAAAGTTGATAATTAGCGAAATAATTCCATCACAGTTTTCGGAATTATTTCCGGAAATTTTCTCGAGCTCACGAGTATTTTGAAACTCAATTGATTTTCGTGAAATATTCGTGAGCAAGAAAAACTTTACATTGATAATTCAAGTACGCGTGGTATTTGGTAAAAAAATTTCACGCCATATTGAGCACGAATAATTTGGAATTCATTTTATGGCCATTCATAGTCAAGATAGGCTACCGGAGTTATTCATTGTACAGTATTTTCCACAGTAAATGGTATTGGCTCATTAACTGCAATAAACTACTCGATTCAATCTCATTGTGTAAAAAATCATCTGGTAAAAGATGCAAATGTGCTACAGGGTCGAACTCAAGAAATTTGAATTTTGCATAATGTAGGAGATATACAAGTGATTGATTCACTGCTAAGCTGTAATCCTCTACAATCCCTCTCTGAGAAACAAAATTACCTGAATCCGGGTCCTTTTACATTTATGATGTGTATCTTGGATTTTACAAATGAAGGGTCTAATTGGTTCATGACAATCCTTCAGTCAATACCATTTATTGTGAAAACTACTATACAAACTCCAAGTGCATAGGAATATAAGCAAGACACGCTGTCTTCATGTTGGGTTCGTTGTTGAAAAGGCCACCGCCGCCTGCCACCTCCTGGTATTCTTGTGAAACATTTCGGTAAACATGGACGACACCGATACACCTTGAATCAATCCAATCCAATCTAATCACAATGACGACTTGGTCATCTGCTAAGTATCTTAGTTCATTATAATAGTAATCCCGCTTACACCTTCAGTAAATATAACCCTAAATAAGTATTTATTTTAGGTTCACCCTATTCGAAAAATAACAAATTCTCTGCAAAGGGGGAAAATGAATATCACCGGAATATATCAATGCCCTGAAATGCAATGAAACCACAATGCCTCATAAGATCCGCATTCAAAGTAACAAAGAATACATATCTTTTTTTCAAACATGATAAAATAGTGATCTGTCAGTTGCTCGTAAATGAAGATGTAGATTAATATTGTATTTTCATCAGTCTGCTAAATTGATTTAGTGCTGAATTTTAACGTTATATTTTGTTAAGTTCTGCTCAAAGTGGGTGAGTCACATGTTGTGTCAAACATAATATTCTCTGCTCGTATCAAAAAATGTTCACTATATTACGCTGTAGGTTACCCATGCGGGAAAATTTCCGAAAAAATACCTGAGTTTTCATTGGTTGCCATGGCAATGCGAAACAAAATAATACGCATTTCATTGGTCTAAAACTGTTGGTGTGGAATTTTCACCAGAATTTCAGTAAAGCTTTCATCAAACAAAATGTATTTTTTATCAAAGATCTAAGCATATTGTCACGACCCAAATAGCTGGGTCTATTTGGTATCAAATTATCAATTTTCACTTATTGGGGGTTTCACTCTAAATTTTGTTTCTTCAATTCATCAACTCAGTTCATGAGGTAAGGTGTTGAGTAATTAAAACAGTTGTATAAAATTAATACATCTATTAATTGAAAGTAAAAACAATCCAATCGTCCTGACAAATAAATCATAATTATCGATAGTGTGTCACACCTTCCCATACAGCACACGATATCCTATGGACGTCCAATTCATGTCGGAATAGCCTTGGGCCAATTTAGGATATCCAAATTTTGGATATCCAAAGTATTCCCAGTAAAAAATATCCATACGATGTACAAAATGGATATCCTTTCGGATATCCACGATGGATATCTTATGGACATCCATTTCGTACATTTATTGTATAAATAATTAATGTTTCTTCCGCAGTGGCACCCTACGAATTGACAACGTGATTGGGCCATTGACATGGACATTCCAGCAAAAAAGTTGAAATATTCAACTTTTTATCCTTTCGAATAATATTTGAATATAGCGTCACCTCAGAAGACGTGACGCGCGATGCGAAATGCAAATCGCTGCATTGTGAACTCACCTTGACTCGAGTTTCTGCCGTGCAACCGTCTATGGCGTCTGTCAAATGTCGTAATAATGAGAGTCGTTGGTTGTTGGGTCGGTTTGAACAAATTATGTTGAACTGAGTTGAAGCGTTGTGGTGTGCATTGTGCAATAATTGTGTTCATAAAGAAACGAAAACTAGTGGTGTGTTAGTTAATAATTGTAAACTGTGATCATCAGCATTTACCGTGAACGTGAACTTTTGGAAGCAAGTGAATTGTCCAGTACTATATTCATATGTATTCAAATGGAGGACGTATTTAAATTCATGAGTGACTTTTCTGTTGTGAACGCTTGGAAAATTCTGAACTTCTATCAAGTATTTTGTTTGAAAAGTAGGCAACGAAAAAATAAAAAATTCTTATTAACGACATAACTTTTTTAATCGTTCGTCTACCACTCTACAGTTAATCTCAGCTTGTCTGAATTTTTTTAATACAGCGAAACCAATCTAGCAGAACATTTTAAAATGTACATACGGTCACGTTGAGTGCCTTATCACAGGGTATATTACTGACTATAATCCGTCAGTGTGCAGCACTTTTTCATGTCTCAAGCTAGGTTGGTTTCTCTGTAACGAATTGCACAAATAATTGTGTAGAATTATGAACCATATCTTATGGACCTTATTCTAGGATATCTCATGGGATGTCCATGAAGTATATCTTGTAGATATCCATGATGGATGTCATATGGGTATCCATGAAGGAAAAGTTAGGGATGGCCATAAGGGATATCGTATGGATGTCCATGAAGGATGTTTCATGGAAGTGCAGGTTGGTGGCCTAAGAATGTCCATTGGATGTCCACGGAGAATTCTTTGGATGAAAAACTGTATGTCCGTTGGATGTCCAAAATATCCTTAATAGATATCCATTAGATATGGACTGGATGTCCATGTGTTGTGTGGGTTGGGGACCGCCAGCAAGCAACTAACTTCTTATCATCTCTCAATCCCTCCGTTTCAATATCCAGGTGAAAAATCTCTGTCACCAAATCCGATTCCCATCGTAAAAAGCCAACATTAGCCGAAGTAGCAGTCTCAGCAATTATTATGAATGTTAGTTAGTATTATAGTACTTTTCACAGTTAATGGTATTGGCTTATTAACTGCAATAAACTACCCGATTTAATCCCATTGTGTAGAAAATCATCTGGTAAAAGATGCAAAAATGTGCTACAGGGTCGAACTTAAGAAATTTGAATTTTGCATAATGTATATAGGAGATATACAAGTAAATTATTTAAATGTTACAATTCTATTCTATATTTAGTTCAGTGTCGCTATCGCTATCCTCATCTAAATTAATTATAATTGGCGCAATTGATTTTACAGAAAGGTACGAGTTTTCAACATTTATAACATGACTAACAGAACTTTTCCAACTCTCGGTAGGAATGTCATTCATACAGTTCCTAATTAATTCTACCACACTACCACTTAAAGTCGGAGAAGTATTTTTTTCCCGCACGCTCGATTTAAGTTGGTGCCACATAAGCTCTATGGTATTGAACACGCAGTAGTAGGCAGGTAGTCGTAACACTGTATGTCCCAATTCTTCTGCAATTGTATCACAAACATACGTTTTTTTTTTAAGAAAATGACTGCAGCACTTGTAAAAGTTCTTTTTTGTATAATTTTCCTCAAAATATATGTCATTTGCAGCCATGAAGTTTTGAATCTCCAATTTCGTATTACAAAATTACCTGAATCCGGTCCTTTTACATTTATGATGTGCATCTCGGATTTTACAACTTAAGGGTCTCATTGGTTTTATTTTAATCCTTCAGTCAATACCATTAATTGTGAAAACTACTATACTTGATACAATGTGAATTGGATACTTCCGGATATGCCGAATGATATTCGATGAAGATAAAGAGGAAATTATTGTGTTTCTACTAATGGATTTGGATTTTATTGGTTTTCCCCAATAATGTGACAATATTACGATTTTAGGAAGTTAGGTATTTTTGTAGAGAAAATTAAGTTTGATGAATTATTATTTTGACTTTCTTCTCTGAATCGAAAAATAGAAATCACACATTCTATGAAAGGAGTTAAATCAAAGAGGTTGTAATTTCAATATTTTGATTCGGAGAGGGAGACCCTGAAACTAATTCATCATATTCCGATCTGACTGGTGATTATCGTTTCCTACAGTTGTTTCGAAAGAAGACATATCGTCACCTGTTGCTTTTGATTCTCATGGAAGAGGGCAAGCGCGAAAATCTCCGTTTGAGTGGAAGCGGGTAGCGGGTAGTGGACATGTATGAACCTCAGTTTCGGCGCGTCTTTGGGGTGCTATAGACGGGTTATATCACTATAAGAAACTGTGGTCTAACTCGCGATAATAAATATAAAGATGATGCTTCCAAGATTTCGTGCGATGTCGATTTGGAAATGAATCTATTCACAAGAATCAATTGGCACAAGATGTTCATGATTTTTTTTTCAAGTTGTGAAAGTATTTATTGTTTTGGTTCTCACTGAAACTGCAAAATAAGGTAGACCCCTTCTTCCACTTTTGTTTAAAGCATTAGATAACGATAATCAGGAATTCTATGAGTTCCCCTTTGATGCATGATAAATGTTTGTTCAATCATGTAAAATGATATGAATATGTTATTTGAGTTTTGGTGAATCAAAATGATATCTTTCATTGTCTTACAGTAACAGCATAGTTTTATCAAAGATAAGCAAGAATATTTCTCTCAAGCTCGCTCCAATAACTTCACCAAACCTTTTCATATACAATTCTCTAATTGAAATGCGTTAAAATTAGACACTAATATCAAAAATAAGCATCTTCATATATATATCACACACGAAATAGAAACATGTTGACGGCTCCCAAATTTCGTCTTACAACTTCCCAAAAAATATTACATAACAATAATACATTAGTCTCCGAAATTATTTCAGATTGGCAATCACTGAAACAATGTTTGCTCAAGCGCAGTGTATATTTCATTGATGAATACTATGTATAATCGATGAGATTGAAACCTTCGGTGAAAAAGTTGAAAGTTTACATAGAAATCAATTACCCTAACACCAAACCGATACTTTTGCACACGACGGCGTCTCGCTAACAAGCTTAGCATCTTCAGGCCAAGAAAATTAATACTGAATCTGAAGACTAGTTTTACTTGTAGTTGTTTATATACCAAAAGTTTTCCGGTCCGATATGGACCATGTTTTTTACTGCTACTTATTCCAATCAATTTCTCGATAATGAACCAGTGGTTGTTATTATTGATTAATCTGATTACTTTCTCAACAAAAGATCAAAAAGCGGGCTAAAAGAGATAGGCTCTCTGCCCTATTCATGCTGTTTTTACATTTTGCTATTTCTAGACTCTCACATGCATCGAGTAGTCTCAAAAAGTTTGAGATTGCTTTCACTAATTTTGTGGTCATTGTCTAGAGCGTGTTAGGAAACATTGGGTTCTTCTACCCTTTCGTATTTCATGTGTGCAAAATTCTCCTTGAAACGCGTTTTAATAGCTTATCGGCTCTGGCCGATGTATTTGTTGTTGCAATCTTGACAACTGATTTCGTTAATTCCCGACTTCTCTGAGTTTTGTAATTTAACTTTTGGGTTACCAAGAAGCTGTTGTAATTTGTAAGATGTTTTATTTGCAACTTTCATATTCACTTTATCGAATATCTGTTGAAGTCCTCTAGTGTATTGAGGTTCATATGGGATTACTATAAACTTTTCATTTCTTCCATCTTTTTGAAAAGTCGAAGATTTTCGAAGTGTTTCCCAAAATTTACATTTTATAATTATCTTTTAAACTATCTCGGGGTTAAAACTGTTCACTTCAGTTACGCACCTAATTTAATTATTGTACTTATATTTTTTCAAAGGAAAAGTTGTTAACCTATGATCAAGGAATTGCAGTGCCGCCAGTTCATGTTGTGGACAATGATTAGAGTCATTTGGAATGTATCTGAACATGTTCGTGTCATTCCTGTGAATGTCAAATTTTATTTCATTCTGTTCGTTCCTCATAACCAATACATCTAAATCCATGATATTGAAAACAATTCTGATCCATACAAAGCTTGGTGAGTTATAAATTCTTCAACAGTTGGCGAATGAAAACTTCAGCTGTATAAACAACTACAACTGAACGTAGTCTTTAGATTTAGTATCAATTTTTTCCCCCTGAAGATGGTAACCTTGTTACCGAAACGCGCTTCGATTGTAAAAATATCAGTTTGGTGTTAGGGTAATTGATGTCCAGGAAAAGTTTAGAATACTATGCAGTCACTTCTAGAGAAACTTTCCTCCATGTGCCTGCCTGTCATCATCATTAAATGCAATTTTTGAATTTTTTCGCTTCAGACAACTCCACTTTGTTCGTTTTTTTTATGATTATACTCATTATTGCTTTTCCTCAAATTGTTAACTCATTCTCGGTTAATTATTTGTCTCTTCTTGATACTTTTTGATTGAAATATGTACATTTGTCTCTATTATTGAGTAAATTGTGAATATATGTTATCGACCTCATATATGTGTGCATCCAAGAATGGAATTACTTTTGATTCGATAACTTGACAAAAAAAAAAAAATATAATTATTGACTACTTTATAAATTGTAACTACTGTACGAATCCATGCAGAGCAGGGTCGTGGAATATATTCTTTTTTTGAAATTTTCAAACGGTGTTAGACGTCAAGATCGAACATAAACAGAATTCTTAGACAACAAAGTACCTACTGCGGAGTTATAGAATCCAATGTCAAATCCATAAATGCATCGTATTTCTGTTCGAGAAAATTTTATTCTCAACTATTACTATACAGGCCCCGCCTCAGTTGACCCATTCCCACCTCGGGGCTTACACCAGCCGTGCGCAATCGTAGCATGGCCATTAGCGCAACGTCCCTGACGTGCAGGTCCAGAGGTGTCAGACCAGTAACTAATTCCATTCCCGCGGTTGGTGTTGTTCTCAAGGCTCCTGGGATGTTCAGACAAGCCATTCGCTGTATTTGATATAGTTTTTGGATGGCCGTTGCTTTTAGAGTTTTCGGTCTCCATGCAATGGCTCCGAACGTTAGCATACGTCTTATTATTGCAGTGTAGATCCAAGTGACTACACGGGGCGAGATAACCCATGTACGTCCCACTGTCCTCCGACACTGCTCATAGGCCACATATGCTCTTTTTGCTCTGCTCTGAATGTGCGAGTTCCATGTTAACTCCCTTTCGAGGGAATTACCGAGGTATTTCACCTCTTCAGAGAAGTTTAGTTTGCTTTTGAAGATTTCGGTGGGTTTCGAGCCCGATAAGCTTCTTTTTCTAGTAAAAAGGACCATCTCCGCCTTTTTGAGATTGATCGACAGTGAGTGTTCTTTACACCATGTTTCTATTGATTTGAGACCATCCTGCGCTCTATCGCAGAGTGTGTTCACAAATTAGCCGGTCTGCAAGATAACTATGTCATCTGCATATGCAATTGTGTAGAGACCATTATTGTTGAGGTGATTAATCAGGGTGTCCAGGACTATTGTTCGTTCCGTTAACCAGCTGACGAACGTCAAACCTCAGAAGTCGAAACTTGTGCGAGCAATGGATCAACGTGGCCTTACCTTTTAACGTGCGATCACCCAGCACGGTGGCCCGGCGAGGATTCGAACCCCGGCCTTCCGCTTTATAGGCAGATATGCTATGTTCCAAAGAAGGTGTGATAAGACCCCTCCCTGCGGACAACCCCCCATGAATATGGGGAATATTTTTTACCTTTCCGCTCAAATCTTTGAGTCACATCGAACGCCAATTCTTTGATTATTTGATTCATTCCATTGAGTACCAAATCTTCAGATCAATTATTTGCGAAACATTTGAATCATCTAGAAATTTGAACAAATCTAGACGAGAGCAAACATTCCGGTTCTCCGGAGTGGTTTTCAGTTCTCTCCATGCATTAAGGTAGAATAGGACGATGGGCTCTGGCTCGGAATAATGTTTATCGTACTTTTTCACTGAATTCCAGTAACTAATGGCATTCTGAAGAGGCGGCCCTACTAGTACCTGATTAGTGTTACTCCTGATAATGAAGATTTCAAGTTTATATTTTTTGATTTCCATTACCATGGCGGCATCTCGAGTTCAGATAAATTTGTAGAGAGATTTCAATTTTAATTATACGTGGAATTTACTTGATTGAACAAAATATCAAAAATTCTTCTGGGAAAAACAATTTTGCTTTTCGTTAATCATTACGCAGGTGCTTGAAACGGACTCAATAAACAGTCTGGTTGAGATAATTCATCTCATGTTTTCAGTGGAGAAGCATACCCATGATAATATCCGAAGAATGTCTGAAAAATGTTTGTCATCAATTTGCACACTGTTTGAATAAGAAGTCATTGGAAAATGTGTAGGGAGAATAATTGATTTGAGAAAATGTCCGAGCCTAAAGAAATATGTTGAAAAAATTCTCATTCAGGCTATGTATGATGATCTCGAAAAATAAATGAAATTAGAATATTTCCTATGAAATACATTTTTCAGAAGTGAAACATATTAACAAACAAGAAACAGAAACTCTTCCACGGTGTACAGAACAATTTTTGCTGATGAATATGAAATTTGAATGGAGATACGAAAACCAGAAATGCAATGAGAATGAAAAATAGTTGAGAATAAGATTTTCTCGAACTGAAATACGATGCATTTATGGGTTTGACATTGGATTCTGTAACTCCGCAGTAGGTTCTTTGTTGTCTAAGAATTCTGTTTATGTTCGATCTTGACGTCTAACACCGTTTGAAAATTTCAAAAAAAGAATATATTCCACGACCCTGCTCTGCATGGATTCGTACAGTAGTTACAATTTATAAAGTAGTCAATAATTATAATTTTTTTTTGTCAAGTTATCGAATCAAAAGTAATTCCATTCTTGGATGCACACATATATGAGGTCGATCACATATATTCACAATTTACTCAATAATAGAGACAAATGTACATATTTCAATCAAAAAGTATCAAGAAGAGACAAATAATTAACCGAGAATGAGTTAACAATTTGAGGAAAAGCAATAATGAGTATAATCATAAAAAAACGAACAAAGTGGAGTTGTCTGAAGCGAAAAAATTAAAAAATTGCGTTTAATGATGATGACAGGCAGGCACATGGAGGAAAGTTTCTCTAGAAGTGACTGCATAGTATTCTAAACTTTTCCTGGACATCAATTACCCTAACACCAAACTGATATTTTTACAATCGAAGCGCGTTTCGGTAACAAGGTTACCATCTTCAGGGGGAAAAAATTGATACTAAATCTGAAGACTACGTTCAGTTGTAGTTGTTTATACAGCTGAAGTTTTCATTCGCCAACTGTTGAAGATTATATTCAACTCACCAAGCTTTGTATGGATCAGAATTGTTCTCAATATCATGGATTTAGATGTATTGGTTATGAGGAACGAACAGAATGAAATAGAATTTGACATTCACAGGAATGGCACGAACATGTTCAGATACATTCCAAATGACTCTAATCATTGTCCACAACATGAACTGGCGGCACTGCAATTCCTTGACCATAGGTTAACAACTTTTCCTTTGAAAAAAGATAAGTACAAAAATTAAATTAGGTACGTAACTGAAGTGAACAGTTTTAACCCCGAGATAGTTTAAAAGATAATTCTAAAATGTAAATTTTGGGAAACACTTCGAAAATCTTCGACTTTTCAAAAAGATGGAAGAAATGAAAAGTTTATAGTAATCCCATATGAACCTCAATACACTAGAGGACTTCAACAGATATTCGATAAAGTGAATATGAAAGTTGCAAATAAAACATCTTACAAATTACAACAGCTTCTTGGTAACCCAAAAGTTAAATTACAAAACTCAGAGAAGTCGGGAATTAACGAAATCAGTTGTCAAGATTGCAACAACAAATACATCGGCCAGAGCCGATAAGCTATTAAAACGCGTTTCAAGGAGAATTTTGCACACATGAAATACGGAAGGGTAGAAAAACCCAATGTTTCCCAACACGCTCTAGACAATGACCACAAAATTAGTGAAAGCAATCTCAAACTTTTTGAGACTACTCGATGCATGTGAGAGTCTAGAAATAGCAAAATGTAAAAACAGCATGAATAGGACAGAGAGCCTATCTCTTTTAGCCCGCTTTTTGATCTTTTGTTGAGAAAGTAATCAGAATAATCAATAATAACAAATGATGGACCAACAAACTTTGCAAGTAGTGACGGCACTGGTTCATTATCGAGAAATTGATTGGAATAAGTAGCAGTAAAAAACATGTTCCATATCGGACCGGAAAACTTTTGGTATATAAACAACTACAAGTAAAACTAGTCTTCAGATTCAGTATTAATTTTCTTCACCTGAAGATGCTAACCTTGTTAGGGAAACGCCGTCAAGTGCAAAAATATCAGTTTGGTGTTAGGGTAATTGATTTCTATGTAAAGTTTCAACTTTTACACCGAAGGTTTCGATCTCATCGTTTATACATAGTATTCATCAATGAAATATACACTGCGCTTGAGCAAACATTGTTTCAGTGATTGCCAATCTGAAATAATTTCGGAGACTAATGTATTATTGTTATGTAATATTTTTTGGGAAGTTGTAAGACGAAATTTGGGAGCCGTCAACATGTTTCTATTTCGTGTGTGATATATATATGAAGATGCTTATTTTTGATATTAGTGTCTAATTTTAACGCATTTCAATTAGAGAATTGTATATGAAAAGGTTTGGTGAAGTTATTGGAGCGAG
Source organism: Zygogramma bicolorata (assembly GCA_032362365.1). Classification (NCBI taxonomy): domain Eukaryota; kingdom Metazoa; phylum Arthropoda; class Insecta; order Coleoptera; family Chrysomelidae; genus Zygogramma; species Zygogramma bicolorata. The sequence goes on from JAVJAQ010000155.1 coordinate 20,955, forward strand.
CTTGAGAGAAATATTCTTGCTTATCTTTGATAAAACTATGCTGTTACTGTAAGACAATGAAAGATATCATTTTGATTCGCCAAAACTCAAATAACATATTCATATCATTTTACACGATTGAACAAACATTTATCATGCATCAAAGGGGAACTCATAGAATTCCTGATTATCGTTATCTAATGCTTTAAACAAAAGTGGAAGAAGGGGTCTACCTTATATTGCAGTTTCAGTGAGAACCAAAACAATAAATACTTTCACAACTTGAAAAAAAAATCATGAACATCTTGTGCCAATTGATTCTTGTGAATAGATTCATTTCCAAATCGACATCGCACGAAATTTTGGAAGCATCATCTTTATATTTATTATCGCGAGTTAGACCACAGTTTCTTATAGTGATATAACCCGTCTATAGCACCCCAAAGACGCGCCGAAACTGAGGTTCATACATGTCCACTACCCGCTACCCGCTTCCACTCAAACGGAGATTTTCGCGCTTGCCCTCTTCCATGAGAATCAAAAGCAACAGGTGACGATATGTCTTCTTTCGAAACAACTGTAGGAAACGATAATCACCAGTCAGATCGGAATATGATGAATTAGTTTCAGGGTCTCCCTCTCCGAATCAAAATATTGAAATTACAACCTCTTTGATTTAACTCCTTTCATAGAATGTGTGATTTCTATTTTTCGATTCAGAGAAGAAAGTCAAAATAATAATTCATCAAACTTAATTTTCTCTACAAAAATACCTAACTTCCTAAAATCGTAATATTGTCACATTATTGGGGAAAACCAATAAAATCCAAATCCATTAGTAGAAACACAATAATTTCCTCTTTATCTTCATCGAATATCATTCGGCATATCCGGAAGTATCCAATTCACATTGTATCAAGTATAGTAGTTTTCACAATTAATGGAATTGACTGAAGGATTAAAATAAAACCAATGAGACCCTTAAGTTGTAAAATCCGAGATGCACATCATAAATGTAAAAGGACCGGATTCAGGTAATTTTGTAATACGAAATTGGAGATTCAAAACTTCATGGCTGCAAATGACATATATTTTGAGGAAAATTATACAAAAAAGAACTTTTACAAGTGCTGCAGTCATTTTCTTAAAGAAAAAACGTATGTTTGTGATACAATTGCAGAAGAATTGGGACATACAGTGTTACGACTACCTCCCTACTACTGCGTGTTCAATCCCATAGAGCTTATGTGGCACCAACTTAAATAGAGCGTGCGGGAAAAAAATACTTCTCCAACTTTAAGTGGTAGTGTGGTAGAATTAATTAGGAACTGTATGAATGACATTCCTACCGAAAGTTGGAAAAGTTCTGTTAGTCATGTTATAAATGTTGAAAACTCGTACCTTTCTGTAAAATCAATTGCGCCAATTATAATTAATTTAGATGAGGATAGCGATAGCGACACTGAACTAAATATAGAATAGAATTGTAACATTTAAATAATTTACTTGTATATCTCCTATATACATTATGCAAAATTCAAATTTCTTAAGTTCGACCCTGTAGCACATTTTTTGCATCTTTTACCAGATGATTTTCTACACAATGGGATTGAATCGGGTAGTTTATTGCAGTTAATAAGCCAATACCATTAACTGTGAAAAATACTATAATACTAACTAACATTCATAATAATTGCTGAGACTGCTACTTCGGCTAATGTTGGCTTTTTACGATGGGAATTGGATTTGGTGACAGAGATTTTTCACCTGGATATTGAAACAGAGGGATTGAGAGATGATAAGAAGTTAGTTGCTTGCTGGCGGTCCCCAACCCACACAACACATGGACATCCAGTGGATATCTAATGGATATCTATTAAGGATATTTTGGACATCCGACGGACGTACAGTTTTCATCCAAAGAATATTCAGTGGACGTCCAATGGACATTCTTAGGCCACCAACCTGTACGTCCATAAAATATCCTTCATGGACATCCATGCGATATCCATTATGGCCATCCCTAAGATTTCCTTCATGGATACCCATATGATATCCATCATGGATATCTACAAGATATACTTCATGGACATCCATGAGATATCCATCAAGAACGTCCATAAGATATCGTTCATAATTCTACACAATTATTTGTGCAATTCGTTACAGAGAATCCAACCTAGCTTGAGACGTGAAAAAGTGCTGCACACTGACGGATTATAGTCAGTAATATATCCTGTGATAAGGCACTCAACGTGACCGTATGTTCAATTTAAAATGTTCTGCTAGATTGGTTTCGCTGTATTTAAAAAATTCAGACAAGCTAAGATTAACTGTAGAGTGGTAGACGAACGATTGAAAAACTTATGTCATTATTAAGAATTTTTTATTTTTTCATTACCTACTTTTCAAACAAAATACTTGATAAAGTTCAAATTTGCGAGGAGTTCTCAACAGAAAAGTTATTGATGAATTTAAATAGTTCTCAATTTGAATAACATATGAATATAGTACTGAACAATTCACTTGCTTCCAAAAGTTCACGTTCACGGTAAATGCTAATGATCACAGTTTACAATTATTAACTAACACACCACTATTTTTCGTTTCTTTATGAACACAATTATTGCACAATGCACACCACAACGCTTCAACTCAGTTCAACATAATTTGTTCAAACCGACCCAACAACTCAACGACTCTCAAAATTACGACATTTGACAGAAGTCATAGACGGTTGCACGTCAGGAAATCGAGTCAAGGTGAGTTCACAATGCAGCGATTTGCATTTCGCATCGCGCGTCACGTCTTCTGAGGTGACGCTATATTCAAATATTATTTGAAAGGATAAAAAGTTAAATATATCAACTTTCTTGCTGGAATGTCCATGTAAATGGCCCAATCATGTTGCCAATTCGTAGGGTGGCACTGCGGAAGAAACATTAATTATTTATACAATAAATGTACGAAATGGATGTCCATAAGATATTCATCGTGGATATCCGAAAGGATATCCATTTTGTACATCGTATGGATATTTTTTACTGGGAATACTTTGGATATCCAAAATTTGGATATCCAAAATTGGCCCAAGGCTATTCCGACATGAATTGGACGTCCATAGGATATCGTGTGCTGTATGGGAAGGTGTGACACACTATCGATAATTATGATTTATTTGTCAGGACGATTGGATTGTTTTTACTTTCAATTAATAGATGTATTAATTTTATACAACTGTTTTAATTACTCAACACCTTACCTCATGAACTGAGTTGATGAATTGAAGAAACAAAATTTAGAGTGAAACCCCCAATAAGTGAAAATTGATAATTTGATACCAAATAGACCCAGCTATTTGGGTCGTGACAATATGCTTAGATCTTTGATAAAAAATACATTTTGTTTGATGAAAGCTTTACTGAAATTCTGGTGAAAATTCCACACCAACAGTTTTAGACCAATGAAATGCGTATTATTTTGTTTCGCATTGCCATGGCAACCAATGAAAACTCAGGTATTTTTTCGGAAATTTTCCCGCATGGGTAACCTACAGCGTAATATAGTGAACATTTTTTGATACGAGCAGAGAATATTATGTTTGACACAACATGTGACTCACCCACTTTGAGCAGAACTTAACAAAATATAACGTTAAAATTCAGCTTTAAATCAATTTAGCAGACTGATGAAAATACAATATTAATCTACATCTTCATTTACGAGCAACTGACAGATCACTATTTTATCATGTTTGAAAAAAAGATATGTATTCTTTGTTACTTTGAATGCGGATCTTATGAGGCATTGTGGTTTCATTGCATTTCAGGGCATTGATATATTCCGGTGATATTCATTTTTCCCCTTTGCAGAGAATTTGTTATTTTTCGAATAGGGTGAACCTAAAATAAATACTTATTTAGGGTTATATTTACTGAAGGTGTAAGCGGGATTACTATTATAATGAACTAAGATACTTAGCAGATGACCAAGTCGTCATTGTGATTAGATTGGATTGGATTGATTCAAGGTGTATCGGTGTCGTCCATGTTTACCGAAATGTTTCACAAGAATACCAGGAGGTGGCAGGCGGCGGTGGCCTTTTCAACAACGAACCCAACATGAAGACAGCGTGTCTTGCTTATATTCCTATGCACTTGGAGTTTGTATAGTAGTTTTCACAATAAATGGTATTGACTGAAGGATTATAATAAACCAATTAGACCCTTAAGTTGTAAAATCCGAGATGCACATCATAAATGTAAAAGGACCGGATTCAGGTAATTTTGTTTCTCAGAGAGGGATTGTAGAGGATTACAGCTTACAGTAAATAAATAACTTGTATATCTCCTACATTATGCAAAATTCAAATTTCTTAAGTTCGACCCTGTAGCACATTTGCATCTTTTACCAGATGATTTTTTACACAATGGGATTAAATCGAGTAGTTTATTGCAGTTAATGAGCCAATACCATTTACTGTGGAAAATACTATACAATGAATAACTCCGGTAGCCTATCTTGACTATGAATGGCCATAAAATGAATTCCAAATTATTCGTGCTCAATATGGCGTGAAATTTTTTTACCAAATACCACGCGTACTTGAATTATCAATGTAAAGTTTTTCTTGCTCACGAATATTTCACGAAAATCAATTGAGTTTCAAAATACTCGTGAGCTCGAGAAAATTTCCGGAAATAATTCCGAAAACTGTGATGGAATTATTTCGCTAATTATCAACTTTCTCGAGATATTACAGCTGAAAATGTCTTGCCTGTGAATTCGAGCCAATGGAACGCTCGCATTTAGTTGTTATTACAACATTCCTACCGCAAATTCTTCTACCCGGCCAGAAAATGACCGTGGAAATTTCCCTGCCTCGAAACGTCATCTGTCAACTTTGTTATTGAAATTTGATAATAGCCTAAGAGCCGGCGATCGCCAGACTTTCGTTATTTTATAAAAGCTGAAAGTTCATCTGCGCGTGTCCCCAACAAAGGTGGAAACAATCAGCGACTGTGGAGTTTGGATCTTGGTTGCTTGGCCAGGAAACAGACAGCAAAGATTCTTATCCAAGTCATGTGTTTTCTTATATATTTCTTACGGATGTCGTAGCTTCGAGCGCACATTTTCTTGATTACTTATACATAACGTCAAAAGATGGCAAGCAATTCAGCAACAGATGTGAAATAATTTCATCAATATCTTAGATCATTCATATTTTCATAAGTACTTTCAGGATTGAACTATTATTTTCCGTATGAACTTTTATTGTTAACACTCCTGTGAAGCTTCATCTTTATGCCAATATTTCAGTCAAACCATTTTATCAAACTGACAAATAGATATCTGCACCTACTTTACCCTTCAGAAAATATAAATTTCTCTTACATTGACAAGTAAACAGAAATATCGACATTATAGGCAAGATGGCGTCACAAAAACCCTTCAAATACTGTCAAACGTAAGTATAATTATGATTTAATGAAGTTGAGGGATGTCTGGCAGGGGGTTGAAACCAGAGTAAGTGTCTGGCAATGGATGATGTGTTTTCTAATATCATTCCGAAGAAGATATGAAAAAGCTGAGCTTTATACTTTGACGAAAGTGAGGTAGTATTTTATATGCCTTTTCTACCTGGTATCTGAAGAAGTAACTATCATCCAAACTTCATAGTCGCTGATCGTTCTCACCTATGTTAGGGGAATACGCAGAGCAACTTTCAGCTATTATAAAATAACGAAGGTCTGGCGGACGCGGGCTCTTGCTCTTTAACGAAGTATATCTCAATAGGAGTCACTCCAGCGAAACTGCATTCAATATTTGGTCGGATATACTGGTTGCTTCAAATCCTGTAAAAAAGAGAACAGATTTTTATTGTTGCATATATAAGCTGCAGGTCAGAATTGAAAAATAGCCATTTTTTAACCAGATGAAAAAGTAACAATTTTTACGCGATTTCTGCGAGACGAGCGTAGCGAGATCCTAATTTTGATAAACAATATTATGTCATCATTCTCAAAGAATAGAATTGTCTATAACTTGACGGATGTTGCCGTTATTATGTGGTAGTAGATCATCGTAAAAATTGAGGAATAAAACTTTCTCTCTTTTCATTACCCACCACAATCTGGAAATAGTGATTTTCCTAACAAGTGCGGGAAAGTGATTCTTTCCCGCCCGCGACTGCCGTTAACCCGAACGACGCGAGTGCGGGAAAGACACTTTCCGCATGAGTTAGGAACAATACTTTTTCTACAAGTATAGGAAACAAATTCATTTTTTCAATTATTTATTCATGCAAATGGAAACAACTAACAAGAGTAACATTTTCTATCCACTAATTATTCGTAATATTTATTGTAAATGTACAATTTGATGCATAATGTAAATTTATAGCGGAAGCCAGCATATTGTTTGAAGATGGCTGATTTCCTGAAGAAGAAGGTAACTCGGGCAATACATTATCGAAAGAATACACTCTTCAACATTGAATATCTTGCCCATAAAGTGTTCGGCTTCCATGTTTTAGACATTTCTAGAAAATAAAACATGAATACTTCTTTATTTGGTGTTTTCACTTTTTTATTGTTGCACCATTCAATAAAACTCGTGTATTGCTTCTCATACCTTTGTTTAGATTTCGTTGGCAATAACTCTAAGTTCGCATCTGTAGCTGCTTGCACGATTTCTTGTGGAAGTTCTTCATCAGATGAATAATCCATTGTGGCAATTTCACTGAATCGAAAATTTTATATAAGTAACGCTTTGTCTGTCACTCTGACAATTACAAACAAATTTGTGTATTGATCGGCATGACAACATCAATTGTTACCTACTCGTTATCAGATCAATCAATGCCTATATATAGGGTGATTTTCATAACAATGCATTTTTATTTATCAATATTTGTTAATTTTTTCAATAAATAGTGCAAAATGATGGATGATTTTGAACAAACCCACTTAGTATTGCAACAAAAAAACTTGAACTTTCATATTTTGTCACCCACCACTTATATTTTACGAGGATATCATATTAATGTTTTCCCGAACTAGTGTGGGAAAACTGTTCCCGCACTAGTGTGGGAAAATGACACTTTCGAAACTGAACTGCGTGCGGGTAGAGGGTGAATCACGCACGCTTGTAGGAAAAATAAGATTTACTTATATTTAACTGTAACTAAGGTTACTACAGTTTCGTCATGAGGAAAACATGGTATTGAAAACAAAACAGTGAGGTTTTTATTCAATTAACTGAACAGCGTTGCGTACTATCTTTCATTACTTTCATGTTTCATGTTGTAGTTTTATATTGATTCAAGTGTGCAAAGATATATCACTTTGAAACAGAATGTGGAATTTAAAAATGAAAATGTTCAAATAAACGTCAGGATATTATAGTTACCTACATAGACGCCATTTTGTATATACTGCAGCTTATCTATACATCTACAATCTATACATATAAAATGCTTTGTCCTGAATAAATGACTAACGGTTCAACGCTCGCACCCTAAACGGCTGATTGTAGAGACCTGAAACTTGAGGGGTGTGTTCCTTTTATGTCGTAGGGAGGCGATAAGCTTTAGGTTTTCCGAAATTCCATTCCGTAGGGGGTGAAAAACAGGGTCAAATTTTGTATGACACAAGTGATGCCTACTACTTCAAATTTTACATGAACATTTCTCAACCGAATTGGTGAAAAATGTGTTTCGTATTTCATTGTAATACATCGCCTAACGGGGTTGAAAAAGGGGTAGAAAATGACTTTGGTGGTGGATCAACGCACAGCCCAAACCGCAGATCGTGGAGTTCTGAAACTTTGAAGGTTTGTTCTTTGTATGACGTAGGCATCCGATGAGAAAGGGTTTTTCGAAATTCTACACCTAAGGTGGTGAAAAAGGGGTCAAAATATGCATGTGAAAACGTGTGGGTTAAATAGGGGTGGAAATTATTTTGGGAGTTAATCAACACAGTTTCAACTGGTAATCGTAGAGACCTGAAACTTGGAGGTTGTGTGCTTTGTATGGCGTTAGCAAAGGACTTTCTACTACCCCTAAGGGGTGGAAAACAGGAGAAAAGTATGTAAGGGGAATTTTGCATAAACGTTCTCAAAAAGAGAATATCGTTTTTTTTAAACTCATCGCCTTACGGGTTCAATAGGGGTAGAAATTATTTTGGGGGTTAATGAACGCTCAGCCTCAACGCTAATCGTAGAGACCTGGAATGTAGAGGGTGTGTTCTTCGTATGTCGTAGACATCCGATAAGATTGTTTCAAAATTCTACCGCTAAGGATGTGAAAAACTGGGGCAAAGTTTGTATGGGACGTGACTTAGGTCCAATACACATCAAATTATGAGCAAACGTTCTTTAACAGAATTATATGGAGGAAATGTTCCTATTTTATAGAAATTCGTCGCCTAAAGGGGTGAAAAAGGGGTTTATACAATTTTCGACTTCTATCAAAGTGTTGTGAATTGTTTCTCATGAAATGAAGTCAATATTGATCCCCAATAGCTCCATTGGGATGACTGGGATTTCCATTCCATTGATTTCAAAAGAAATACAGATGTAGAACCAACGAAGGTATTCTAACACTCTGTTTCGACGATGCAATTTGTCGCTGCCATTTCTCGCAGCAACTTGTTGCTGCGAGAAATGTTATCTATGTGTCAGTTTTCATTGCCAATATTGAAAAATAGCACTGATTGTTACCAAGATAAACGCATAATTTATCACAACTGGTATATGATTTAATTCATTTCTAATAGTTGTTATTATGATAAATTCACATTATTCCTTCAGTTTTGAAAGTTGATTGAAATATTCAAAATTACTTCACAATGATACCACATATTTGTGGTTTGCGGCAACCAATTTACCATAGAAATAACTAAGTCGCTGTCACTTATCGCATCAAAAAAGATTCTTGCATCTCGAAAAACTTGCATGAATACGTGCAATTTTCTTGAGTTGCAGCGACGAATTGCATCTTCGAAAGAGGTTATAACGGTGAATTCAGACAGATCCGATATCCGACGTCCGATTCGTATTCGTATCATCGGACAAAATGGGCGAATCACATAGACCCGATTGTTATTCGGATACGAAATTCCAGAATTTATTGTTCTGCGTGATCACAAAACATGATATTCGCAAAGTTCCACAGGCGAAGTTTCGCCTTTCGCTAATATAGCCATCACAAATCACAAACAACAACAACCTAATATTTTTATTGTTGATTATTTTTTTTCGATGATCGAGTGAGATCGTAGCAAATGTGCTTCATCTGATAAGTAATGTGGAAGTGAAAATGAAAATACATTCGTATCATAGATGCAAATTGCAGTTTTTTATATCCAGAAAACTACCAACCCAGAGAATCCATAACAGACATGACTTGAATACAAAGGAGTTACATGTGCTTTGCACAACTCAATGTTTGATCAAAGAAGATATGATATTTGATGATCCATAGTGATACTATGAAACAACGAATATTCATAATGAAGAGATTAAGTCTTTTTTCAAATATGTTCTTATTTGAGATCACATAGTTCTTTAGTGATTTTGAAATGAGAAAATCTTCCTACTCGCCACCCTCTAGCTACTACTACGTTGAGCAATATTTAAGGAAAGTTTCCGCAGACTTCTCAAACAGATATATTTTTCATTATGATGAGAGTTGCGTATTCTGTAATAAATTTTGAAAATATCCTATTTCTGTATCCTTTTTCTTCATTCTGAGATAAACAAAAATTATATTCACGACATTTTAAAATCTGCGATTTATCTAAATTTAAAAAAAATTCTCCTGGTTTTCACCACTTTGTAGAGTCTAGTGATACTAAGTTATTCGGTATTCCCCGATCAACGTTCACTACAAACCGCCACAACGTCAAGTTCCTGTCAGAATATATGTGTCCTTTGAGTTCCGTGGGTACATTTATCGGACAAAGTTGAATTTATTTCATCTCTATCCGACATCGGATAGCAGAACAACATTTCAGTCAGCTAATTCCCGCTTAAAATAATGCACCAATCAGAACATCGTTAGTATTGGGCATTGCATTTGACAGAATGCATTTTCTTCTTCCGACATCGAAAGAAGTGAAAACTTTCGGATGAATTCTTCGCGCCGAATGAAAATTCAAATTTAGACCAATCAGAAAGCTGTCGGATCGTCGTACGATCGGATTTCGGATCTGTCTGAATTCAGCCTGAAAGATAGAAAACTATGCAACTGTATGTCAAAGTGACAGATTGTTGTTTTTGACACCTTTTGTTGACTGACGACTGGTGAATTAAACACGCGAAAGTGATGAATTTTTCCAATTCTGCTTAGAAAAAATTTGGAGAAGTTTTTTAGTATTCAGGAAAATACTTTTACTATCAAGAAATAGAAAACATCAATCAAAAAATTGCAACTTCAAGTTTACAGCACCAATTACTTGTTAGTTATCGTTATTGCATTTTTGCCACTTGTGACAGAATCGATGTTTTCGTTCTGAAAATACTTACTACCCATAGAGCTCTCTGGAAAACCACATTGAAAAGGTATTGTTGGAAATAACTCCGATAATAATGTCGGTACAAATGTTTCACTTAGTAGACATGTTGTTTCAAACACAAAAAATCTGTCAACTTGTCAGAATTGATTGATATTACATTTTTGAGTCCAAATAGTATATTTTCTTTGTAATTTCTCCATATCTCACATTAATTGGCGACCGTGACAGGACTAGTAATGGAGAAAGTAAACCAGCTTCAAAGAGAGATTTTTTGCGATTTCTATGGTGGGAAGATAAAGAGAGATCTACAAAAAAGGTACATCGTCATCGTAGAGTAGTTTTTGGAGTCTCTTCAAGTCCATTTCTTTTAGCAGCGACCATTTTATATCACTTAGAACACGTACCAGAAATCTTGAAACGAATTGCAAATAAACTGAAAACATCATTTTATGTTGATAATTGCGTTTCAAGCGTGGAAAATATTTCTGAGTTACATATATTCACAGAGGAATCGAGTTTGATATGGTCGAATTCACAGTTTGTATTGAGGGGTTGGATATATTCTTTCGGAAACGCTAATGATGAGGTAACCTGCAAAGATAATGTTTGCTCAGTAATGGGTTTATCATGGAATTTCAAAAATGATAACTCATTCTGTGATATTGATTCTCTAGCCGAAGTGATATCCATTCCTAGAACACGGAGGGGATTATTGTCGATTTCACAACGAATTTTTGACCCCATTGGATTTGTTTGTCCAGTTAGATTAATATTAAAATATGGGGCTCATGTGCTGAACAGTTCTCCATATATTGAGAGGGTTGTGGTTTTTCCTCCCCTAACGTTGCAAACCTTAGCCTTGACAGACCTTCGCAGTAGCACAGTATGTGTGCTGAGGTTTCCTCATCCTCTTGGCAGAACCTGCATAAGGTTGTGTCTGCCAGTCCGATGTTGTTCATATGTTTGTTGAGTCTACAGTGTCCTGTCAATAGCCCAACCAGAATTCTAGTTGAATGCCTATTTTGACTTAGAAGGTACTCCGTGAATTTTGGCGATGGTTCTTTTTGAACTCTTTGGCCTGTCTCACACCTGGCGTCTTATTCCACCATTTTTGAGATTGATTTTCCTTCCAGGTGCTGTTACAAGTTTTTCGCAGCGCTTTTGCTATACCACAATAGGGTTCTGGGCCGATGGGGGAGCATCGTGCTCCTTCTCGTGCTAGTGAATCAGCTTCTTCGTTGCCCTTGTATCCTGTATGGCTTGGTACCCAAGCTAAAGACAGTCTGTTTTGACTGCCTAGCTCTTGTAGCTTTTCTAGGCAGTTCCAGACCAGTTTGGAGTTAACCTGCATGGAGCTAATTGCTTTTAAAGCTGCTTGGCTATCAGAGTATATAGCAATGGTCTTTTCTTTAAACTCTTGCCTTAATAACTCTTCTGCGCAGTGTTTGTCCAGTAACTTTGATACCAAAACTCATTTTGCCAAAGACTTGGAAATATAAACTTGGCTGGGATAAGGAACTGCCTGACGATATAGTTACAGAATTTGAAAATTGGTTGAAACAAATTTCATAGTTGAGTTTATGTACAATACCTAGAACTTTATCTTATATGTCAAATAGAGATACTGTTCTCAGGATGTGTTATCAACTGGAAAGAAAAAAGGCGTAATTTCATCTATAGTTCAGGAAAATGAAAAGTTTTCTAATTGTTTTCGATACTTTTCCAAGTACACATAGTAGACATGTTGTTTTAAAAACAAGAAATCTGTCAACTTATCAGAATTGATTGATATTACATTTTTGAGCTGAAATAGTATATTATCGGTTATAATTGCACGAGTGCATAAAAATTACCGATAATTTTGCAAGAAAGCGTGATATCTAAAAATTGCAAGTTTATTTTCATATTTTGGCGAAAGTGCTCTTTTACAAAATATGAAAATAACCGAATGCAATTTGTATAAGATATCACGCTTGAATGCAAAATCATCTGGTCATTTTCATGCACGAATGTAATTCATTGGAATATTTCACGAATAAAGAAATTCTCAAGGAAATGTTATTTTTTGTTCATTTACACTTTTCTCTATAGATTGTATGGATAAACACGAAATGTTTTTCTATTTTTGAAGTCTATCTGACATTTATTTGTGTTGTTTACTGACGTCTAGCAATACGGTTTCAAATGTGTTGTTATGGTGACTTGATACAATGCAATTACCGCTGTAAGTTTTCGATAATTGCATTGCTCTCATGGGACCTTTTTATATATGAGGGAAATATTCTTTGTAATTTCTCCATATTTTACAGGTATAGACCGAAATGATTTGGTAACTTGGCTCCCTGACGAAAAAACCTTTTCTGTCACTTGACGGTTTATAACATTTCTTCCAGAAATGATTTCTGCACTGAGGCAGCAATCAATTCAGCCAACCAATAAAATAAGAATGTTATACAGGATTCCAAACATTATTTCCGTTTAGAATTATTCGACCTTTTGTTTGACATCCGAATACCCCAGAGCAGAAAGAGATAATGAATCCAAGAATCCAGTTACGTCGATGGTTGTCGTGAATAATGTATTTTTTTATATCCCTTAGTCTCAATGATCACTCCGGCAACTGTTCGTCAAAACATTCATTCTTGAGTGGATTCCCTCTGCTTCTTCGACGAAAATAGATTTCGATGAGAATAGAGAATCCACAAAACAGTCGATTCGAAAACGAGCAACTCGATCGTAACAAAGGTGGAGAATTTCCGTTTACACAGGCTTCACCAATTCGTTTCCAATATTTTTGTGCTAGACGAAGATCGTAGTCATTCCACAGTTTTTCAATTGATTGAGTGATTCGCGAATTGAATGAATTTTTTGATGAATTTTAATGCATTTCACATAACAAAAAATGTTTAGCATTCATTATTAATAACAATATTAAATCTTCAACATTCGATAGATAACATACGCAAATAAATCTGTATCCACAAAGTCATAGACTGTCCGTGGAGCAATGTCTTTTCATTATGTAACAGTTGATGAATGCCTTATAAATACAATAATAATTACAAGATTACAATACATTACAAAATGTTAAAGGTATGAGACTTGATTATTTGAAAGAAATCTTCTTCATTGTGACTACTCCCAATGTTTTCCAAAAGATGTATTTGATACCTATCTGAACTAATTGAGTAGTATTTCAGTTTGTTTTTGAATGATGATAGTGACTGATATTTCTGATTTCAGGTGGTAGAAGATTGAAGAATCGTGGTGCTACATATGAATAACTCCGTTTTTCGATTGTCTTCATTGCAAGCGGTGCCCTGTAGAAGTCTGTGTTTTTCTGATCTGGTATAAGTAGGTATGTTCAAATATTTTTTAATCTGATTTTTGTTGTATTCAAATAAGGTTGTGGTGAGAAAGTAATTCTGACGGATATCAGGAAGTTCAGCTTCGCTAAATAAAAGATCCGATGAATAATGCATTGATTTTCTTGAAATTATTTTTTGAAAAATGTTTTCTGCAGAATTTCGATATGTTTGATATGCTGTTCGACTGCACTCCTCCAACCCTCCAACCGATTATACCATACGTTATTCTTGACTCTACCAAGACTTGATAAATCATTTTCATTTGATTTTTTTCTAAAAATCTTGAGAGATATTCAAATCTATATATATATATATATATATATATGAGGCTTCTCAACGTGTTGGCGAGCTTTGTGATATGTTCATTCCATCTCAAGTGTTCATCTATTGTAAATCCCAAGTACCTAACTGAATCACTCTCTTTTATTTTTGAATTTTTGTCAATTTTCAGGACCGTATAAGAGGGTTGGGTATTTCCATAGCAGGAGAACGGCAGGTAAAACGTTTTATCAAAGTTTATGGTTAGTACTTTGTATTCAAACCATTTTTTATAGATCATATATCTCTTTAAATTCTATCTTTCAGCCCTTCCCAACTATTAGACTCGAAAATAATGGCGGTATCTTCTGCGAAGCTTATTACTTCTCCAGAAATATCAATGTTCAAGATATTATTGACATAAAGAATAAATAATAAAAAACCTAAGACCGTTCTCTGTGGTATACCGAATTCAACAGTTCTTTCATTGCTGAAGTAATTGTAGATTTCGACTTGCTGTGTTCGATCTGTTAAGTAGCTTTCTATTAATTGCAAGACGTCCAACCTCTGAGAATGATTCACAGTATCGAATGCCCTAGCTAAATCTAAGAAAACGCAAAGACAAGAAAACACAAAAAAAGAGCTAGAAGTTAAGTGATAGAATCAAAGCAAAATGTGATTGTGATTTTTTCGCTGAGTAAAATTCGTACCTTGCACCAAAAACACTTTCACTAGGTTTGAAATAGTCATCAAGTAACCGGCTCAGTTCCGAGTAACTTTTTGATTCCGGTTCCTCAGGTATACAAAGATTATACACTAATTTATATGATTCTTCATTCAATAGGTTCAATATGATAGTACGTTTGCGTTTATCGTCTGTGATTTTATTGGCCACGAAATAACTATCCAATCGTTTTTTGAATATTGACCACTCCGAATTTGCGGGGTCGAACTCCCGTAAATGTCCGATATATTCGGTATGTTCGGTAGCCATGTTTTAAAAATCACCGTTCCAAAATATTCACTCACTGAGTCTATAGATTGGTTCGTTGAACTATCCTCGTCGCCACTTGTAACGTTTCGACTTTCCGTGAGGGACTCTTCTTGGGAAGCAAACACCTTCACACTATATACAAAATATATTACAGCCAAAAATATACAGAGACAATCGATCAGTGCTCAATCGCCATGAACGCGGTGAACTGTGTCCCTTCAACGATCGGTCATCGATCATGCGCACTCGTAAACTATCAGTGTCTACCTATTGATAATAATAGTAATAATATTATAATACACTACAAAGTTATAGAATTATAGCAAAACTGTTGTGGTCGGTTAATAGTTGATCGAATTGAATATATTTAAGGAAAAGTTCATGACATATTTTCACATACATCACAGCATCCCTTCCTGGTGATCCTATGAAGGACTGCAAATAACAGCAAATTCACAAAAGGAAACATTGGCTTTGTAAACATTGAATTGAACTGGCCGATACTTGTTTAACAATCATGTTAACAAAAATATCACAGTTTCCTGTACGATTCTCACAGCTAATGGGTTTGCAAAACCGCTACACTTGTTTCACTATGTAATAGATTGAATAAAATAATTCACCGTGGTGGAATACGTTACCGGTAAATTTATTAATCTTGCCCATTCCTAGTCATGATCCTAGTAATTGGTTTTCCAAACACTAGGACCCATGAATTACGAATTGAATATCGGACCTGCTTTGTTGCAGAGAACGTCGGACCTTTTATTACCCACGACGTCCGACTGTTGTATTTTCTGTTTTTTATTGCAGTGCTTTGTGTGATACTTGGGAAAACATATATGTGTTTCACATTCACATATTCAACATTAACATAGAAGAGTACTCATTCGAACATATGGGATTTTTCTTCTCAAAATTTTATGTACAAATTTTGGAGAAATTTTCACAAGGCAGAAACTAGGGAAATTATAGGAAGTGAACACATATCTGAGAACATTTTATTGTATCCATTTTGATATATTGTTTTTATATCTTCTCAATATCAATTCATTTATGAACTGTTTGGATTCTCAATTCTATTGTATTCTTTTTTCCAGGCATTTCAGTTAATTATTATTTCCGATGACTTCGAAGAGAGGATTTTGACAAAACTTCCGACATTGCATGCATGTTGTTTGTGGATGCACTAGTGGTAGCAATTTAATTTTGGTATGAGAGAATTTTATTCTAGCACTCCTGATAAGGTGAAAAGGTCCTCCAAACGAAGAAATTTCAAACCTTTCATTTCTACGTGGTACTGCTGCTATACGTCAAATTGACATAGCATATGATAAAGATTTAAAAAAATCCTGGTGTTGGAACTGATGCCATATTGTTCAGAATTTTATGGCGATACTTTTACAATTGTACTTGAACTACCTATGTAGTAGGTTAACGCTAATGTATTTACCATTGGAAGCAAATTAATATGAGCGCTAAAGCGATAAAGTAAGATGTAACAAAAAAAAAGCGATTCTCAACCTCACAAACGTCTGCATTCATCTACCGTGCTGTCATCCACATTTCTCTTCCATTATCTCCAATGATTAGTCCATGAGGGTATCTTAGCAGGTAGTCTGAATGATACAGCCATACAGAAATATTATTTGAAGACATGGATATCACGGATAGAAAGCCCAATTAGTGAATTCGTTTCGAAGTAATGTCTTTTTTTATATTCTTCTGAAGGACGCATTTATACATAATGGCATTTTTTGTCAATGTTGTAGATCGTTTTTATTCAGTTACAGAATGGTGTGCAGCTAATAAAGCCACTTTCAATTTTAATAAAACACACACGTTGACCTTCAAAGGTGGACAGCGGGACATTATTGTAAATGACCATATAATTGAATCCAAACTATGCAACAAATTCTTGGGAATGCAAATCGACAGTAGACTGAATTGGGATGATCACGTTGTGGCCCTTGCAAAAAGAATTTCGAAAGGTGCCTATGCTGTAAGAGTTATTGTGAGTGAGCTAGGTACAATAGCAGCTAGACCCGTGTATTTTTCACTTGTGGAATCTCACCTTGTATACGGTATACCCTTTTGGGGAGCATGTAGTCGATATCATTTCAACATGATTTTTGTTCTGCAAAAGAGAGCTCTCAGATACCTCTGCAGAGCAAACTGCAGACAGACATGTAAACCCCTTTTTGTTAAAAACAGAATATTGACCCTTCCAGCTCTTTTCATCTTTGAAACAGTATGCATCATCTATAAATATAAAAGTTCATACCCTACTAGAGATCATGTTTATAACACACGTCAGGATAACAACATAAGACTCCCAATTCCAAAATCAACTCTCGTTAAGAATTCTTTTATATATAGCGGATTAAAAATGTTTAACCACTTGCCAGAATCAATTAAAAACACTGAAGCCTATTGCAAGTTCAGGAGGGCAACAAAAAAAATACTGGTAGAACATCCATACTATTCTGTCGAAGAGTTTTTCTCATCCTCTCTCTGAAATCTATATTCCTTCTTTGTTCTGTTTTGGCTGTCTTTTTTTTTAAATAGATTTATATATACCAATAATTGTGTGTCAGTGATTGCGGAATGGTATTGTCTATTATGTGTTTACTTGTATGTCTATTGACTGCTCTGCTGGAAGAATGTATGTGTATATGTGTGTATATGTATATGTATGTGTGTATATTTTATTTTTATTTTATTTTTAACAAAAACTATGTGGAATAATGTGTTAATCAGGGTTTTACTTAGGTTCCTTTGACATGCTTTGTTACAAAAATTATATTTTTAAACAATAAAGCTATTTTTGACTTGACTTGACTATTCTGAAGATTATTTTAAACTTTCATTTCCTGAAGTAACATCCGTCATTAACTCTATTATCGTTATTATTTTTCTTCCAACATTCAGTTGAACCGATCAAACAGAATTTTCATCGAAGGAGGAAACTGTCGTGCGATGTCAAGTGAAGGGAAATATCGACATTATGGCGTAAGAAAAATCCTCTTTATACAGTCATTGACTATTCTATTTCTCTATCTACAATGGTATTACTGTTTATAAGTCGAAAGGGTAATTCCATGATCAATGAATGAAGATTCTTGCACAACATCAGGAATTGCCAATTGAATTGCTGATGTTTATTGAGTGGAGGATTCGTCTCAAGTGGCTGTTTATAATTCGTGTATTCGTGTGCCATGATCATAAAACACAATAAAAATATAATAATCGATATCTAAATTAGTTTTTCTTTGGAGGGTGGCGATTTGCATTTATTCGAAGGTTATGGATGCATCCATACAGGAAAAATTCGTCGTGGAGAGCATATGAGGTGGGGAAAATTGCGTAGTGAAAACGGCCAGCGTATTCTGAGTGAAAAATGCTTATAATTCGGTTTGATGAAGAAGGTGTCATAAATTGTAAATGGCATCTGACGAATAGAAAATAGGTTGTATCGCTACGTCAGATAATCCCTACATCGAATTTTTCACTGCGGGTTATACGACCCATCATTGAAAACGTTCGTGTTTTTGAAGTCAGTGGAGGGGACGTTTTTTATCATGTTTCACAGAAACTCGTATTTTGATTTGTAAAGAATACGAATGCAGAAACAAAACACAGCCCTTTGATTCAGAATTATCGCCTTGTCAAAGGGGCATTTTAATCTCTTTTGTGCTATAAGGGCGGTTACTTACGACCTGATTAACTGTCCGGTGCTCAGGCTGGGCTTTCAATCTAGCAAATGAAAGGATGTGGTGTCCATTCTCAGCAACGATTATTTTAACGGACACTTAATCAGGTCGTAAAGTCCCCATCCTGAAACTAGCGGAATACACCTTAATTGTCACGTTTACAACTTTTTCTGCCTTCTTCTATCTACCTTTTTCTGGAATAGTTCCATATCACATAAAGAGAACTTCGATTTGCAATTCCTTTATCTCCAATATTTGTATGTGGGAAAACGGTTAAGAAATGTCACGAGGTCATTGGCGAGGGGGTACTTGAGGCTAGAGGACACATCTGGGAAAGGAGATTGGCAAAAGAGTACAAAGGATTAAATCGCCAAGAACTTCAAACAATCTGAAAGACAAACTGATTGCTAATTCAGGAGATTGTAACGATTTCTCTAGGTGTCAGATCTTATAGTTAAAAATGGAAATTTGGGAAGAATAATTCCAAATCAGAAGCATATTGTTCGAAGACATTTAGATGTATTCTTTAGGGCTAATCCAAAATTCAAGGATATCAACATGATCCTTACGAAATGCTAGCACAACTTCGAGTAAACATTGTATTCCAGTCACTTGATTTGAAAGAGATTAGGATAACATTGCATGTTCGTTAATTTTCCGAAGAAAGTTCAACTATATTGTAGTCATCATTTTATTTGTAATGCAACATAAAGCTAGACCAATATTGCACTTATGAGAAGATGGATTGTTTCTGATGAATTATATAGTGTAAGAGCCAGCTTGAATCTGACAACACATTCTTTACGGTATCTGAAATTTCGTCCAGTGAGACTTCTATACCCAGTAAACAAGCAATGAGTACTAGCTAAGCCCGGCCGCGGTAGGTTTGGGGTCCCTCAGGTGAGTCAGGTATGAAAATTGAGTAAATTTTCAAAGTATTTTACGGCGTCTGCCGTTTTAATATGTTATAACGCACCTCTAGAGAAATTGAAAAATAACTATGGCTGCTGATTTTTAAGGTTGCAACAGCCACTTTTCAAAATTCGAAAAAAAAATTTTTCAAGTATTTTACGGCGTCTGCTATTTTGATATACCTATTATTTATTAAATCACCCCTCTTGCTCAGCATGCAGCACGTTGGGAATCCAAATTTTAATCTTTTTACAATGTTTTATTAGTAAAATTTCAACTGTCAACCCAAAAGGGCACTGACTTCAACTTTGATGTTTATTCAGTGTAATGTCTCACGATTATTTGTGATTGTGAAGATCTTCCTGTGAATACCTAGAAGAGTATAGCACTGAAGATGGCTTAATAGCCGAAAGCGCTCTGCGCTTTTTAAATAAACTTATTTACACGAAATACGACTTTTCCTGATTCATCAGACACGTGTATGCAGCACCAACAAATCTCACCCTATTATTTATTAAACTATTTTGAGCTAATGATGTGGGCTCTTTCGATGAGCATTTTTCCAAATGCTGGAAATATAATGCGTTCTTGAAACTCGTTGGTACAGTTCAAATTCACAAGGAGGAATCAAGCTTGCATCAAAGCTCCGGACTTTTTTATTGAAATTTTCGTTTTTATCTACAGCCTTGTAAGAATCAACGAACAGCTAAAATCTCCCGTCATCAACATCGATGGATTTTTTAGCATTGTACATACTGCAAGTGTACTTTTGGATAACATTAAACAGTTCATGTAAGGTATCCTCAGTCAGGCCATTGTCACCGAAAGCAGCGAATATATTTTGAAATTCAACGTTTTTTTTTGGTAACGTCAAAGTTTTTTTTTTGCCCCGATTATATAAAGCTGAATTGAAGTCACAACCAGTAAAAGCGTGGAAGCCCCTTAAGCTTTCAGCTAGAAGTGGACCAAGTTATGTATATATTTACAGTAATATATCTCAGTTCGCGCCGGGACTAACACAGGCGGGAACTATTGCATCCCTTCACGTTCAGTTTCGCCCTGAACTGATGAACTGACAGTTCAAAACTGACGGAAAACTGTACGTGAAGGGGTACCTTTAGAGTCAGGCTGAAAGGTGGAAGGGAGACAACTGTGTCACTGAGACTCTTGACCCCTTATGGTGGAAGCAGCACGCAACCGGAATCTCTAGCGATCTCAAATGATGAAACAAACCCGAACCAAGATCAATCAAAGAGTATTTCAGATGCCGAAGAATCTGGAAATCAATGTGATGAAACTATTCCAATGCCTTCTACCGACAAATACAGTGTTTTTCTCAAAGATCATGCCCCCTCTGACTCATACCTCGAATCTCCATCGACTTCTCAGTACAGCAACCGCAATCGTTTGACTGGGTATCATCGTTTACTTACCAGAGAGATTCAGAGAGTACGAAATGAATTATGATTATTAATGTGAGGAAGAGTGTGGTGCTAGTACGGTTCTGGTTTGTTATTATGACAAGTACTTTCATGAACTTTCTCCATATGTTATATTTTTTGTCCTGCCACTATAGTTTTGTGATGAATAGAGCTATATAATTCAGGCGCCCTAGTTAAAATGCCATTGAAAACTGACATCGAATCCAGTAGAGATGATTGTTGGTGTACGGATAGTCTTCAAAAGGTACTCACAGAAAAAAAAAAGGTCTGCGTGCGAGCATCTATGAAAAGTGGGGAAAATTCCCGGAAAAACTCGTGCTGATTTCGTGTTGTAAGTGGACTGAAATCAGATCCGCATAGTATTTGTCTGTTCATTTGCTAGTTATAAATGATTGATAGTTCTAGTGATTATTTCGTCAATTTTGAGAGCAGAGAGTTGCAAACATTCAACGATGTTGTTATCAATTCGCAACAGCATTCAAAATTCACAAGACAATCTTTCATCAACCAGCATCTGACATCGTTATCGCAACAATTTGTCATCCACTCGTCTATCTTCCTTCTCTCCCCTTTTCCTTCTACTATATTAATTGAGCTACTTCTGTTGGTAGCAGTTAAAATAATACTTTGCTTAAGCAGCCAGAAGATCTGCAGTAATTATCCTTCTCTTAACGTTGGAGGCGAACTGAAAATATGCAATACAAAATGAAAATATTTTGATGTTCTTTTTTGGCCAATTCTGCTCATCCAAGTTTTCACCACAAAAGCAATGTTGTTAATTTTTTACAAATATAACACATTATGGAATATCACACATAGTATATATATATATATATATATATATATATATATATATATATATATAATATATACATATATATATATATATATATATATATATATATATATATATATATATATATATATATACTAGCTGACCCGGCCACGCGTTGCTGTGACTAAAGTTTTTGTTATATTACATTATAGTAAACAATCTAAGAGGAACAATAAGAGAACATCAGTCACGGAGTCCACTATGCTTTTTCACACAGATGGTATTTGTAAAAAAATATGGTGATCTTTTTATTTGACTTTCTACTACTATAACCCTTTAGTACAACAAAGACGAAAATGTTGATGTTGGTATACAAATTCACTGGATTGAGATTTGAAGGGGAAGTACGTTGAACACAATTAATTAAAATGTTCTTACACTTGATATTGAGCAGAAATCAATAGGTACGAAATAAAAATTTATCAGATTTATTATTTCCATTTAATTTTATAACAAATATAAGTATATTACAGTATAATACAGTAAATAACATGTGACGCTTGAACTCATGAATGAGGTAGGCAAGGCAGACAGTCTTAAACTTTTAAACATTAATATCTATTTTTTTGAATTATAAATACTATCAATTTCAATTTAATTTAACACCAATCGGTGCACAATGTTTTTGGTTAACCTGTCTTTAGCTAACACAAATAGATTCGACGGTTTCCCAACACGTGAACACGCAACATATAGTTGCCCATGAGAAAAACATGGATTTTCCAAATCTAAACCATTTGTGGTTGTGCATGACCTTCTGCTGTCCTGATTCTTTGAGCTGGATTTCTTGATTCAATTTGTTCTGCCAACTGATGGGCTCAGCAGCGCCATCTATTGATTACTTACTCAACCTAGTCGAAAGGTATCGACATCTTGATTCAATTTGTTCTGCCAACTGATAGGCTCAGCAGCGCCATCTATTGATTACTTACTCAACCCAGTCGAAAGGTATCTGTTAGAATCATTTGGAGTTAACAGATAATTGTGACTGTCAAATAATAACAGACAAATAATTAGCAATAAATTAAAATTGCGACTATAATTTGAGATTTAAACTATCCTATCTCTCAAGTTGGATCGAACTGCACATGGTGTGCGAATTTTATTATAATCGGTTAAGTGGTTTAGGAGTCCATTGAGGACAAACATTGTGACACGAGATTTATATATATATATATATATATATATATATATATATATATATATATATATATATATATATATATATATATATATATATATATATATATATATATATATATATATATATATATATATATATAAGAGGAAGGGTAGTCGTTGCTGACTAGTTAAGAATAAAACCAGTGGATAGTGGGGTGTTTCAGCAAGTAAAGGAATACTCTTTTAAGTTAGTCCAAGCTTTTATTTCCATCATCAGGGATAATCTTATTTGAGGATGGTTACATTGATGTTAGAGATGAATTGATGGGACATTGTTGACGATGAAACATGATTCATAATTAAAACTTTCATTTCTAGTTGTGATTTTATAGGAATACTCCTCATTTTCAATATTCTGTATTTCATTTTGCATTTTTGCACTTTGCACAAATGCCGCTAGGAATAATTTTTGAATCGGAATTCTCTTCTTCAAATGACGATTTTATTTCATAATTCATTTGGTGGAGTAACAAGATTCTATCGGAACAGGTACAGCTTTTTCAATCCATCTTGGCACAAACTCAGATACTTTTCCAGTTGCACACACACAGTAGTGTAAACCAAGACGAATCACAAACAATCAAACAAACGAAACAATCTAGGAATAAATTTCAACACAGTGAACACATATAATAGGTGTTTTTTCACCTCAGTATACTTTACACAGATCGCTGGGCATATACGTTATTAGTTCTGTGCCAAGAAGGATTGGAAAAGATGTACCTATAAACGCCTGACCGGATTTATATCTGATTGCGGATGAAAACGGATGATTTCAATTCATTTGCATATTTCACCTGTTATTTTTTCCAACTCACCATATGATTCAACATACTGATCGAAGAAAAATATTTTCGTACTGAATTGCATACAAATATGCACGTTTTTGTTTGTCGAGGCTCCCAAATCATGCACAGTTCGTGTATCACGTAGTGATTTTTGTCAGTATTAGTCAAACATGTTCATGAAACATTTGTTTCATTTCTCTATTCTGGTGTTGGGAACCTTTCAGATTCAAAACATGAACGGTGAGATTTAGTACCTTAGTTTCCAAGATGATAGTGGATTTAACAAGCGAAACGTAGTGAGTAAATATCGCTTTCAAAGTGTTTGTAGAATCCACTCCTAATTTTTTTCTATAGGAAATCAATTACACAATTTTAATCTTGCTCTGTGTGAATATTATATGTCTACTATCGAAACAATAAGGAAAAATTCTTTATATCTCTTTATAATTTCTGGGTGATCAGAAACACATAAAGAGTAAATTATTTATTGCCTTATCAATGATAATGAATACCAAAAAAAACCAAAAACATAACTTCAAAAGGTAGACAAATTGCGTCCAAACGAATTCGATATACGGTTTTTTTTGTTATTATGGAAACTTGTTTCGTTTCTATTCGCCTTGTCCTCTACTCTACATATGTCGCTGAATTTTCAGTACGTGTTACGAATTATTTTCAATTCATGCATAGTTAATTCTCTTGGAGATCCATATTTGAATTCATGATACATGGTTATATTGTTAGGACTGTTCAACTATGCGTTCTGTTCCCTACATATTCTTTGTTCCTTCTAGTGAGATATCCTCCCACATTTTCATACTCGAAATGAATATTTTCAATGCACAATCCCATGATAATGTGCTCATTATTATGTATTTATTTGAAGTTGGAAAGTAACCAATTCATTTTGTAGGAAAATGAAAGGTTGGGAAATCATTGCGACACACTAACGAAGTTATGCATAACAAGCTAACCATAACACGATATTACTCACTATATCTCTATGGAATGACAGAACAGATACAGAACATCAGTAATTTTCCCAAACGGTGCTATTACTTCGATATCTATTATCTCACACTAATTTCTACAAATGAAGTTTCACTGTTTATCCGCCATTTTGTCAACAGAAGCATTCACCTATGTTTTTGACGTCAGTCTGTCTTGCTCAGAGCCTATTCATTTCTGAAGTACACGTTAATGATGAATTGTTAGGTGTTTTCGAGTTCCTGAGCCGTGATTTGCAGATTTCTGAACTCGACGTTTCGTCTGCATCTTATCACTTGAACCACATTCAATGGTGGTACAATCCAAGGTAGAAATTTCATCAAGGAAGAAAAGGCCGGGAAGAAAAGTCAATTCCAGCAATTCTATGGTTCAGAGTTCTGAAATTGGGTTTCACATCAAGTTGGAAAAAATAGAGCTTTGCCCTATTATTTCTCTAGTTACGTTGACTTTACTATACAGATCAGCAAGAGTTATATCTGAGCCGGAAATTGCACAGTAGAACTCGATGGAAACCTGGATTTGGTGATTATGAAAAAACATTTTGGCAAAATTTCTGAAAAAAATATTGAGTACCAGTAGAGACTTAAGAATCAGGTGGTGAGATTTGAAAAATAAAAACTTACCATTTTCGATAGACCTCTTTTGAATTCCTAGAAGGTAAATCGCTTTATCGAGAATTCATCAGAAAAATTTCAAATTTGACAGGTCCATGCATCTGAATAAAGTTTACTCTTTATTGTACAATTCTCTTCTACTCGATATGAGAGTAACACCTGATTTCACGATTCAATTTGTCGCGGCAACTTGTCGCTACAATCTGTCAGTTTTTATTACCAATATGGAAAAATGGCAATGAATGTTACCAAGATAAATGCCTATATTATCACAACTAATATATGATTTTATTCATCACTATAGCTACCCAATCCGGCTTCTCACGAATGAAAAATGGTTATTGTGGATTATCCCTTAGAGATAGACATATACCATTGCGGACTTTTTTGTAGAGCTTTTCAAGGTGGACAATACTGTAGTACATTATTTTGATCTATCTCGTAGGGTTTAGCAAGCGTTTGCATGCATGTATTATACATATAAACCTTCCTCTTGAATCACTATCTATTGAAAGAGCGCATCAAATTCCGTTGCATAGTTTTCAAGATCTAAGCATACATAGGAATAGGCAGACAAAGGAAAGCGATTCTGTTCAATATGTAGTAAAGTGAAGATAGTGATAAAAGATCCATGCAACTCCAAAAACTTACATGAATACATGCAATTTTCTGAAGTTGCCACGACAAATTGCATCGTGGAAGTAGAGTGTAATAATAATGATACTGATTGTAGAATTTGTACTCATTTTGTGTTTTTTCATTGCAGAATGTTTGGAAGGAGAGACGTGGTATGAGTTCTGTGAAGAATGCAAATGTTTAGGTGAAGGAAATTACAGTTGTGAAAGTAATAACTCCAACTGTATCAGATCGTTATTTTTGGACCAGCTTTTGAGGAACGTTACCATTTTTTTTGATGACAGGAGATGTCATTACTCCTATGAGAGAGAAAGGACGATTTGTGTTGAAATGACCTATCAGAAAGGTGAAGTATGTGCAATGTCCAAGATGCATAAAAACCCTGATGATTTTGATAGATACATTCTGTCCAATTGGCATTGACCAGGCAAATTTTCTCAAATCACAAACAGACTCTTTATATTTTTTTCGTGGACCTCTACAATAAATAACGTTTTCGTGCAACCGGATGCAAAACAAGCTTTTCGTAGCCGTAAAAGAGGCCGCAAAATGATATTCTCTCTCTCTCCCCCCCCCCCTCCATCTTCTCTCTCCGATGGTTAACCGTCAGAGATTTATTAAATGATTTGATAAATACCAAATTGATCACTTTCATATCAAATCAATAAAAATGCGCGTCATGCGCCATCTGCTTGGATGTTTCCAAAATACATTCCATTGGGCCATTTTCGTAGATTCACGATTAAGATGTCTAGGAACCCTGGTGTTTCGACTTATACCGTCACTCGTATCAAGAGGTAGTCAAGAGTTCATTTACGGAAATCATGTTCATCAGAGAAAATATTCTGATCATACAAATTTTTCCGTAATACTGTATGGAAATCATCATTATTTTGTGATTGGTGAAATTTTCTTCTTACTCACTTGTATAGATTTCCTTTTAAATCAAGATCCTCAATCTCTTGAATATAGTGGATCGAGGAAGAGTAATTGAAAATGAAACTGAATGTGGCATGATCTTGCCAGAGTTTATAACATCATATCCTGTGAACTAACTTCAGTGCGATAACTTGTAACGTCTCAATTTCCTCACATTCGGGGTTCTCCTGGATATATGAATCAAAGTTTCGTCAATTCTGCATAGTTGCAAATAATTGATGATAAACGTTGTGAGCTTATTCAGAAAGTTCCTTCGATAATTTTCTGAAGTTTTCCTGAGGTATTTATAGCAGTTCCCAACAAGTTAAACGGAGGTAGTATCTGTTCATCAGAAACTCTCTAGTGGGGAGCAACTGATCGACGTTGACAAGCTTTAATTGGTGAAACTGGAATAAATTAGTTCTGCTAATCAGCGAGTTGAAGTTTTGACAGCGTCATTCCTAGAGATTAGCTCCAATTTTCCAACTAGTGGAGGGCCGTGAGGCGTAAAAATTGCAAAATCTCATTATCCAGGCCACGTCTATCAAATGAAAGAATAAAAAACAAAAAAATGCGATCTTGGTCAGAAACAATTCACTGAAAAATGATAAGGGACAATGAAATTTATGCATGAAATCTATATTTGGAGTGAAATTAACAAATGAAAATTTAAAGATGGCGACTGTGCGCCACCTGGGAAAAAAATAAAATGGAAAGAGGGTGTCTTCTGACGAATACTGCACAACCCTAAAATATAGAGTCAATATCTTCACCCACTACAAAATGGAGGAACAATTGCCTCAATACTAATCTACTTTTAACTTCATAATTTGAGAAAATGTGCTAAGTTTAGTTCAGAAGATGCTCGAAATGATTGCCTTGAACTTCTTGACATAAGAACAGCGAACACAGGAACGTCGATATTTTTACAAATACTTATTATTCTCTGCCGTATCTGCAATACCGAAGCAGGTTAAGTTTAGTACACCTCCTGCTTCAAATAACCTCATGAAAAAAGTCTGAAGGTTTCAAATCTAGTAAGCGGGCTGACCATTCCGTAGGACCGAGGAAAATATTATTATTATTATCCAAATAGTTTCATACTTGTCATGTCATATTGAATTCATTAGGATTCGCTTCGACGATTTCGGTGATTAGAGGGTTCACAGTGGTTTCCAGCATATTCGAATACAGTTCCCCTGTTGAATTTTGTTCAGTTGATAGATTTCCAATATTTCCGCCCAAACGTTAATATTGTCTGGATAATGGTTGTGAGTTTCTCAGAAAACGTAAGGGTTGGTAACGGAAACTTTGTCTACGAACATTGCCGTTGGAAAAATCTACGTCACTGAAACAAATATTGTGGAGTTAGATAGGATGCCGTGAAATGGTTTCCGTCATAATTTCGCAGAATTCTGTTGTTTGATCATGCTCATCTTCAGTTAACTGGTGTATCATTTTGATTTTGTATGGATGATACTTCATATTCCTCTTCAAAAGTCTCTACACAGTTGGACACACCTCACAAATATTCTACGGGATGAATATTTGAAAAAAATCGGCATTCCTGTGTTCTCATGTCAGAAAGTTGAAGGCAACCATTTCGAGCATCTTATCAACTGAACTCAGCTCATTTCCTCAAACCATGAAGTTGTTGCAGTAGGTGAAGATATCGACTTTATATTCTAGGGTTGTGCAATATTCATCAGGAGCTTCAAAAGGATGTGTCACAAGACCCACTGTTCCATTTCATCTGGCGCACGGTCGCCATCTTGAAATTTCCATCTGTCAATGTCAGGGGGTAGAGTATAAAGAAAGTCACTGAATAACATAGTTTAAAGTAAATCTGTTGCTGTAACTCGTAATAATATGCGAAATATGAATGAATTTACATCAAAGTTACTATGCAAATATCATGAAGTTATTAGGTATGAGTATCTGCTCTAAACAACTTTTCCTTTGTCCTCATTTCTCAATGAATCAATGTTGAACATTCATTTTTGTAATCAAGATCGGACAATTTTGCTCCTCAACTATTCCATTTGAACTTTGAACAATGCAATCCAACAGCTTTCATGACGATCCATTGACTTGCCCTGGATTCGGAGGTATCAATCTTACAGCGCTACACTAAATAGACAAACAAATATTCATCAATGATTGATCAAGTATAGTTTGAATCTACAGTTACAATTATGTCAACAGAGTATAAGTGATTCCTTCATATCTCCTAAGCGGAAAAAAATATTTAGATTCATTACAAAATTGGATACATTTCTATCTAGTCAAAGACAAATGAAGGACGTAACTTGGTTCGTCTGGTATTTATAGCTTCTCCCCTCTTGGTGTTCTTTGGTCTCAGAGATAACACCAAGGTGTGTCAAAAATGCTTATATTTGCTAATTCCATTACTTGAAGCGTACAGCGCAATGGTTTGAGATGATGCAATGTTTATCAAAGGGCCATTGGGTATGTAGCTTGCTAATTGAAATTCGGAGGAGGAAAATGGACTGGTGGTTGATACCCAGACTGATTACTGGGGTCGTGCCTTCAAGATCTCACTTTCAACCCCGCTTTTTCTTCTCTGTGGTCGTGAAGGGTGTCCAGGAACACACCACTATATAGTAACAAAAAAGGCATCAATTGCTATGCGGGGATAATTTTGAGCAATGAATACCGAATCATCGTGCTTCTACCTGTCTAATACAATGTATTAGTTGATTGCTGTTGAAAGATTTCGCGCGAGTTTTTATCTATGAGTTATTGTAGTTACCAACTGAAAAAAATGGTTTGCTTGAAAGTGGTTGACAATGTTCCTTGCTGAATGGTAATGGTTCGGACTTCCATTGTCTATATTTTTAACTCTATTGAAACCTGTTGCTAGGAACGGTAAGATTAAAATACAAATCAAGTGAGAAAAAATCAAATCAGAATCAAATTTTTGGTCAATGATGAAATTAGGGATTTATTGATCAAAGAAAACTCTGTTGTTACAAAAAATCGAGATTTCGAATATGGAATATGAGTCAAAAAAATTTTTTAAATAACGAAATTAATGAAATAATATTTTGACGAGAAAATTGAGGTATCGAATATGAAATACTAGTCAAAAAATGTAAAAAAAGAAATTGAATGGAATATTATGAAAAAATGTTGAAACCAAGTTTCAAGTTGAGTTTACTTGGGGTGATGACTGTCATCACCCGAAGACGATTGCGGATACCAGCAATCGAAACGTCGTCAGTAAACTCAACTTGAAACTTGGTTTCAACATTTTTTCATAATATTCCATTCAATTCTTTTATTTACATTTTTTGACTAGTATTTCATATCCGATACGTCAATTTTCTCGTCACAATATTATTTCATTCATTTCGTTATTAAAAATTTTTTTTTTGACTTATATTTCATATTCGAAATCTCGATTTTTTGTAACAACAGAGTTTTCTTTGATCAATCAATCCCTAATTTCATCATTGACCAAAAATTTGATTTTCATTTGATTTTTTCTCACTTGATTTGTATTTTGATCTTTCCGTTCCTAGCAACAGGTTTCAATAGAGTTAAAAATATAGACAATGGAAGTCCGAACCATTACCATTCAGCGAAAACAATGGTACTATTATGACCGTCAATGAAATGATTGTATACATTAATGACACGAAATTATCCTGCATTTCAAAATTTTGAATCTGACGTTCTCTAATAATTATGACACTAACCGCTTTCATGTAATTTAAATGTTGATGAAATTTAATTTTTTTTTTCAACATTCATATTATGGGTACGAAAACGAACTGCCTTGTGTTATATACAAGTTTGTATTCACAACAGGTATACATATGTATACTATGTGAGAAATTCTCTCAGGGTATAAATATGTACTCAACATCTAACTATTCAGTACCGCATTGAATTCATAGACCTGAAAATTCATTTCATAGACTTTCATTGCTCGAGGTAGTACGAATAGAAAATACTAATTGTGATGATCAGAGGTATGCAATTTGCAAGACACTGAAGATCTCGCCAAATAAATCCAAAGAAATGAATCCGTGGAGTTATTATAACTTTAAATTTATTATGTACCTCTCTCGCAAATATTGCATGGATATTATATGGCTTAGGAACATGTGACGCCATAAGTTGCCACCACTCTCCCAACTCCTTTCGGATTTCAAACATTAGATATTTCTTATTTTCGAAGTTATCTTATAAATAATGTCATTGCCACATCTTCGAGTGAATATGTTTCCATTTATATAAAAAAAATCAAGAATTCGTATTGCTCATCTTCCGGTGTATAACTTGAGTAACCATATTTCAGGACATCTGTGGGATTATATAATAAAAAAGTTCAGTGTTTCACAAGGGTTCGAATATAGAAGAAATAATAAGACAAAATAATCAGAGCGCTAAACACAAAATAGGCAAGTAGTGCCAGTAGTGGCCTGACTTCTAGGTCGTAATTTTGTATTTTTCGGCTGAACACATTCGTTTCAAAATATCAGGTCTTGTTTTTGGATAAGTGTGGGACTCAGGAAATGATTTATTCATATTCATCTTCGTAATTGAATATCTTTCATTAATGAGACACTCAACTGTGTTTTATCACTTGTCCATATTTCGTTTATTTAAGAAAAAACTCTTCCGACAGGTGCGTTACTTCCAGGTAGACGAATAATATACCCAATAACTGTATAAAAGTTTATTGAATGAAGCTTGTTTGGTGCGAAATTGCTGGGATAATTCGATCCAACGGTTTTCAATATAATCGTTCCCGGAATTCCAGCAGGAGTCATTCATCTGTCACAAATAAGTGGAAACTCGTCAAATACTTTCGTATCCTGGCTGTTGCTAATGAACCCCTGCGTGATCGGTGAATCCAATAATATCCGATGGCTACTCTCGTAACTTGACTTTCACGCCTTCGTTTGACAAAAAGTAGCGGTTCAAAACTGGAAATGATTTGACTGAGCCAGGGTTTAAAGCATCCGTTAATGAAGGTATGCAGTGGGTTTTGTGTAAATGCTCTTTTGAGTCTTCGGTTGTCATAGTTGACAGCACATTCACAACAATAGCTTGATACTTTGAAACATGCTTGAATTGGAAGAGAAGAAAAGTCATTTGAGCGAAAACAGTCTGGAACTCCCACGTACCATTCCGCTTTATACTTAGAAGTCTGCGAATTGTTTAAAAAAAAAAATAAGCATTGACGAACTTGAAGTTGCAGCTTGATGGCAAGTCTGTATTTCTAATTTTGAATGTTTTTCTATATCACCAGCACCACTATGCCCAACACTAAAATCAGTACGACACCTTTCACACGTAACTTTTGCTGTATCATCTTTTCTCCGTTTCATGAACGGATACTTTGCTTGCGAACTAATATTGAAGGTACATTTGCGTTTAGGGATTATTATTGGGTTACAAATCACTACATTCCGTTACACGATCCTAGTTTCGCCAGTGCTGTCGTGATAATGACTGAGTAATTTTTTTTTAATTCTTTATTAGCAGATGTTATAGCAGATGTATGTTAACTGTTATATTATATTTCATATTGTACAGTACTCATTATTACATACAAACTGAATCTCGCCCTGACTGTATAAACAAAATGTGATTTATCTTTAGAATTGGTAATAAAGACATTTATTATTATTATCATTTAACGTCGGCCTATTTCCGCTACCAAGGCCAATCACCGACGCCGGTGAGCACACTTCCCCCAACCGGAAATTTTGCCGAACCCTCTGGTATTTCAACCAGAGGTAGGGATCTTTAACGAGCCCAACATCCATGGAGTCGGGACCGACGGCTTTACGTCCCCTCCGAAGGACGGCATATTCTCAATATATCTTGTGCTCATTGATATATTGTCTGCGAGCTATGATATACTATTCCGCTGCAGCTGTACGGGCTTTCGACACGGTATTTTCCTGTATGGTCACCCATCCAAGTACTAACCGCGCTCGGCGTTGCTTAACTTCAGATATCGAATGACTGTCAGTCAACCTGAAGAGCTGGGCCATGCCCGACTGAGTAATTTGTCCAAAATACATGTACATGCACTTACATTGTCAGAATTGTTTTGCTGTTGTACCACACTGATAAATCCTAACTCTGATAGTGCAAATGCTCTTCTTGATAGGCAGACCATAAAATATTTTTTCTACAAACGTGTTAAAAATGCCATTTTTAGCACTCCATAGAAGCCTTAAAAATGTCACTTCAAGGCACTGAGTGCCTTAAAATCACTGTATGGCACTGAGTGCCTTAAAATGTTTATGGCACTGCTGTCAAAAGTGAATTGTCAGATTTTGAAAGAAAACGTCAAAATATTTAGATTTCATTTATTAACATTAATATCAATAGTACAATTTGTGCAATTTGACAAATCAATTTCTTGCACTGCTGTTTTACCATTTTTCATGGCCAAGAATGATGCGTAGAAATAATTGAATTTCCAGTCGAAGTTGAGGCCACAATTTCTTTAGATGTTTGTTGTTGGATTGATGTTGTTGGTAATGTTCGCTGCACCGTTGAAATTTAATTCAAACTGTATAATTACTTTATTTGAACGTTTGTAAAAAAAAATTGGATGATATACGTGTTAAAAGTAACTTTTAAGGTACTCATGTGAATTGCAGAATTCGCTTCGCTCATTCTGCAAACCTTCACTGGCGTGCCTTAAAAATGTACTCTTAACACTTATATCATGATTAACTATTATTTACAACCATATATGTAATGCTGTCACTACTAACGTCATTGAAGGTTGGGAAGTGTCACATTACACACCTCTACTTCCCGCCCTCATTTCATCTATTCTAGACTTCATCTGTCATTTATTGACTGTATCTGACATTTATCTATATTGGTGACAATTGTATACCCCGTAGTCACGGTAACAATATATCTACTTGATTATTCTGAGAAAACCGCGTTCTTGATAATTTCTCGTTAAAAGTAATGTTTTAGATATGTTCAGAACGAAACAGAGATTTATTAATTTTAATCGAAATATGATGGTTGTGAATAAAATAGTAAACAAACCTCGGTAGGAAGTTTCATTCCTGTCTCGAGATCAACTAACTGATCTCACGACAGGAATGAATCACTTCCCACCTCGGTGTGTAATATACTAATAAAATCTACCTTCCCGTGCGGGGCCATCCCTTGTCACGAATTTTGAGTGGAAGAATATTAGTTTGTACTACAAGAGTGGATATGGTGGTCATATCGCACGAGGACGAAGTTTGAGCACTATGTCCTAGGCGGGTGCTCAAACGTTCATTTGTACAGTTGTACAGTAGATTTTTTCTTCGATCAGGTTAATATTTCAGAACTTCCTTTTGAGTTTCTTATTGATAATCAGTTTCAGATATGGAATATCCTTTCGATATTTAAGAAAAACTCAAAGGAAAGCCACTTTATTCAATTCAATATTGAACGATACAAATTAAATAAGTAATGTGAAATTAAACAAAGGCCAATGAAAGTCGGTTTTGGGTGAGATTCGAACCCACGACAATATAGAAGATCGTGTCAAAGGGATAGCATTTTAACCACTATGTTACATGGACTGTATAATTCCAATTGATTATCGGTAGGTGTGGAGAGTAGATGTAAAACCTTCAATTCCTCAGAAAAAAACATCAAATGTGACAATTCAAACTTGACTCAATAAAACAGGAAATATTTCAAATATAAGTACATTTATCTACACCCGTACTCTAATAATACACTCATATGCCCACAACCCGTTTTATAATGAAATCCATTACGATACAGATTTTTCATTACGATACAGATTTCCAACCAATATAAACCCATTATTTTCCAATCAAGCATGATGTGCATTTTCTACATTTGACGTTTGTCAAGTCAAAATCGGTATTGAATTTTTTAAGAATATAGCCAAACTTCGATGATCATAAAAAAATAACTGATACCAGCGATATGGGAGAATCACCTTCGACACCTTCACCGGCAGAAATACAGTCAGAATGATCAAATTTTTCATTTGACAAATGGATGATTTATCTCTTGATTTTTTCAGACAAATTTTCTGAGCTCTCCGTAGGCGATCGGTCTAAGGCGCTGATATTATATTGGCTAGTTGGACTAGTTGGAAGATACATTGGTTCGATTCCGGCCTCGAGTCATCTTTTTTTTCAATTTTTGATCTTTTTATTTCTCATCGTTTTATTTCTCGACGTGATACCATTACAATTTTGTAGAATTTTTCAAAGAAATGCGTTTAATTAGTATTGTTGCGTGCAAAAGAAATATAAATATAATATTTGTAGTCCTTCACTATTTATTGGGTGTAGATAAAATAGCGTATGCAACTCTCATGTATTGGTTATTAATACACTCGTATCAACCATACGAAACTCACCTTCGGCTCGTTTCGTATACCGGTTGATGCTCGTGTATTAATAACCATCATTACATGATCGTTGCATAGTATACTATTATTATTTATTCTTAAATGAAACACCTAGGATTTCGAGTTTGTTGGTAGAGAGAGATCAAAATTGTGACGTTTCTACAAGGTTGTTTCTGGTGACCAGGTATTTTGTTCTCTGTGATTGGTGGAATTCATATCCATATGAAATCATATCCATTCAGTTTATTGGAATTCAGTTGTTTAGTGAACTATAAAGAAATTAGCATATTTACGGGTGGAAGTAGAAAAATACATTTGGACTTATCAGGTTGCAAAAGCAGGACCATGGTGACCTCGCTGGGAACAGCGGGACAGGCTACCTTGAAGCGGGACTGTCCCGCCCAAAGCGGGTCTCATGGATACATTATAGTCGGGCTGTTCAAAAGATAGAATTCAAGGATGCGTGAACAGAAAATGCCTGCATAGCCACGCCTTCTAAACTGAAATAAATGAAGAACTGTTTACACTGTACTGTACTCATTTGTGCTTTGTATTCACGTGTGTTACGCTAATTAAATAATATGGATGGAAACACTCTTTCACCTCCAAGAAAAAGATAAAAAAAGACATTTAACTGTAGAGGAAAAAGGTGTAATGATGAACACTTATAAAAAAGCATCCCAAGAGTTGATGGGAGGACGACGCGGCGACGTTTTTGTTGAGTGGTGTAAATCGGACTTGTAACATTGGGGAGAGGAACATTCAAAGAGTGCGAGCCGTTCACGTGATCATTCTATCTTTTCAGCGGCTACACTATAGTTATGAACCCCAAATCTGGGGGGTTATGAGATGAATCTGATAAATTCATGCGAGAAGGGATAACTGAAAAAACTCCTTTTTGAGATATGATACTATGGACGACAGAAAATCAAACAAGAATAAATAGAGAAATGAATCTAATATCGATCTGTTGAAATTTTACATGAATTTTTCAGATTTGAACGGAACTCGGTGTATGGAAGATTCATATTTTTACGACACCTGTACATTCTGCAAATGTGATCTTACAACTCTGAAATATGTTTGCAATTCAAATAACAACCAGATGGAAACGAGTGGTGGTAAGTTTTGAATGTATCAAATAATTTCCCCAAAATTCGATACGGACAACTTTTAGTGCACCATACAGTTCTTTTTTGTCGAGAGGCTCATATGTTGAGATGAAATGAATTTTATGTGGATTAGATTCTGAGACCTATCTTTATAGACTAATCCAAAAATTTTAAAATTTTTACAACAGCATTGTGTGACATTAATTCATTACTTTAATTTTCAGGAGTTTGCAATCCAGAACAGAAATTTATAGAGAACATTTGCTACGAGTGCATCTGTACTTTTACACGATTCAGATTCTGCAGGCCACTGAAACCTTGTTTTGACAGAAAAGGTGAGCGTACTTCGATTTGTGTGATGAAAATTCAAGCTTCTCTGGAATCAAATTCTCAATATTTCATGAATAATTTACGATACAAATCTGACTTGAGACGACTACAGCCTATCGGTTTTTATTTCCAAGATAGTAGGCAAAATATTTTACAACAGAAATATCTGAGGAGACTTACATTGAGTCTCTTCCCTGTCCATTCTTCAAGTGGGATCATACCGTTGATACTTCCAGTAGGATTTCTGTTTCTGATATAGTTGGCAGTGTTAACGGTTTCTAAAGTCCAGGAAGATGGATTAAGACCTGACTGCAGAAGGAGACATCTAGCAGTATCTAGTAGAATACGATTTTTCAAGCGATTCTCTTTCGTGAAACCGTATTTGGTGAGATAATCACTGAATTATTTGCTTGTGTACTATCCATTTATGTCCGTTTGCAAACAGTTCACTCCTTCACTAATAGTGCATTTCTCGAAAAAAAAGTACACAGATAGTTTTCTTCAATACGTTTTGGTACCTTGATGTAAGTTGTCGAAATACCATGGTGTTGAGACTTATATATCTGCTAAACTTTTGTGGTCAAATTGGTGACACATACCCACTATGATAATAAGCCTCAGGGCCTCTTCCAGTAAATCATTCATAGAATTCGGAGCAAATTTTCTAGGAAATGTACGGTTAGCAGGTCATACCTTTACTTTTGGACGCTGACCGATCGGCAACCTATATTATTTGTCAAAATGTTGAGCAATTCCTTACAC
Source organism: Zygogramma bicolorata (assembly GCA_032362365.1). Lineage (NCBI taxonomy): Eukaryota > Metazoa > Arthropoda > Insecta > Coleoptera > Chrysomelidae > Zygogramma > Zygogramma bicolorata. The sequence goes on from JAVJAQ010000155.1 coordinate 58,721, forward strand.
AGGTGTTATTTTCAGTTTCCTTCGTTTTTCGTGAATATATAACTTTAAGAAATGTAAAATGATTTTTTTCACGGAAAATGAAAATATTTGTGGAGAAAACAGATCGAAGTAGGTGAAAGGAGGTGTTGAGGTGACGAGTAACTTGCGTTCCACTGTTTTCATAACTTCATAAACAGCTCAACCATTCCATCTTGGCGAGGAAATTATGACGTTTTCCGCAGTGCAATCAATTTGAAAACCACACGAAGTGGAATGCGCAACCAGAAGTGACACGAACTTCCATGCCTAGGTGGATTGGATAAGCTGTAACAAGTGGCTGTTCGATCAGCTTTTTTCAGCAGTCTCGGTAACATATAGATGAGGTCTCATTTGATCCGGAATAGCATGTAGATGATTTTTGAATAAAATCAATTGCCACTCGCAATCCCAAAGGTTATAAACAATTGGGTGAAAAAATATGTAATAGTGCTTTGTTTTTTCTCAAATATTTCAAAACCGAATATTATCCAAATCTGAAGAGAGAATCGAAAGGTGGAGAAAATATCCCGAAATATATCTCAATTCTCGAAACTTCAAGACCAATATTTACAATTCTATCAGTGGGATTAAATGCGGCTAAAAATGGGTGTTCTGGCTTCCGCAAGCCAACTCCCACTTTGGACACTTGAACAATAATGTTTTAGACATATTAAATATTGGAATTGAGGAATGAAACCATCAAGGCACTAACTGGATAGAAGGAAAATAATTCAACGGATTTATTTATCGCAGTTTCACAAATAAATATACAATAGTTCATGTTACTCCAGTCTATGTCGGTGAAAAACTGTGTAAACTGTGTATTCATCCCATACAGCACCGATTCGTATGAAAATTTGGATATAGGTTCTACTTACCCTCTATTCCAAAATCTACCCCGTGCCGAGGGTTGCTTTCACCCTGGGGGTGGATGCCACCCCTTCTTGGGGGTGAAAATTTTTTTATTGGAAATAAGTGCGGAAATCAATATATTGACTGATTCTAAGCACTTTTCGTTCAATGGAGTTTTTTCTGAAAAGCAATACTTTTCGACTCATTCGCGAGTGAAATTGTCGGTTTTCAGTCAAAAAAAACACATTTTCAGATCCTTTTTCGCGAATAACTGGAAAATACTGCATCTAATCGAAAAACATGTGGAGAGCAAAGTTATAGCTTTTGGAAAAACAAAGGCGATCGTTCATTAATGTTGCATGCAAACCCACTACAAACTGAATAATTGCTTGTTGAAAGTTGATTGGTATTTTCAAACGCCAAAATGGAAAGTTTCTACGTACAATAACCAAAAACCAATGCATTTTTCGGGAAAAACTAATTGGACTTTTTCTGAAGTCCTTCAAAAATCCCTTATTTTTGTTATTCATGAAAGTTTCTAGCATCAAAACTGACCTAGGTATGAAGGAAATAATGTTGAATCCTATTTTTTCGTTGAAAAAAAATTGTGAATAACTCATCCTCTCCTCTCCCCCCTTTGAAAAAAATCGTTGTTACTCCATAATTCACTTCATTCATGTTCTTCCAATGAGTTCTGAGTTTTTCATCGATAGAAAGTACGTAGTTTTGGAAAAAATTGAGATTGAAGAGAAAAAATCATATACGTAATTCAGCGAAAAATCACAGTTTCTTCGAAATAACTCGAAAAGTATTGATCACATGCAAAATTTTCTAGAGTACAAAATTGAAGGCTATTCTTCTAGAAATTTCGGTGTTTCATTTTTTTCTGCAGGATGAAAATAGAGTAAGATATGGCCAGTTAAATATTGTGAGGGTTCGCGCAAAGTACCTTTTTTGAGCCCTTTCAGCATGAACCATCTCAAAAATATAATCTGAAACGAAAAATAATGTGAATGAGCTTATAGCTCTTGAAAAAAGCTACAAAATACTTCTTTGGTGGATTTGATTGCTGAAAAACTAAGCGAGTTATGGGAAAAAACCAAAAACACTATATGTATATTATATATAGTTCCACTAGGCAACGATTTTTCCAAAGAGGGGGAAAAGCAAGGATGAGTGATTCACAATTTTTTTCAAGGAAAAAATAGGATTCAACATTATTTCCTTCATACCTAGGTCAGTTTTGATGCTAGTTTGTAGTGGGTTTGCATACATCACAAATAAACAATCGCCTCCGTTTTTTCGAAAGCTATAATTTTGCTCTCTGCAGGTTTTTCGATAAGATGCATTATTTTCCAGTTTTTCACGAAAAAGGATCTGAAAATGTGTTTTTTTTTGACTGAAAACCGACAATTTCACTCGCGAATAAGTCGAAAAGTATTGCTTTTCAGAAAAAACTTCATTGGACAAAAAGTGCTTAGAATTAGTCAATCTATTGATTTCCGCACTTATTTGCAATAAAAAATTTTTCACCCCCAAGAAGGGGTGGCATCCACCCGCAGGGAGAAAGCAACCCTCGGCACAGGGTAGATTCTGAAAAAGAGTGTATGTAGATCCTGAATACAAATTTTCATGCGAATCGGTGCTGTATGGGATAAATACACGGGAAAATGGTCATAGACTGGACTATGTTTTTTGACTAGAATTTGAATATTTCAAGTGCGAATTGTTAATATATGTATCACAATCACCACTGAATAAAACACCTGGTAATGCATAAATAACAACACAACGATGAAGAATAGGTGAACTCATCTTTCAGAAAATGAGATGTTGATGTTACAGTCGTTTACTTCAACTTTGACTTTTTCAGAGAAACCAGGAAAATGTCCAGTCTTCCCATTTTTCTATTCGGAATCACTTCAAGACTTCTGCATTTACCAGAGGTATCAAGAATGTTACACAGACTACGGCTGCTCGGGAACTAAAAAATGCTGCCAACTCGCAGATTGTTTTTTCAGGTGTGTCAATCCTATAGAGGTGAATGACTGATGATGAAAATTCGTGTTACATTTGACATGTATCATTCATCATATTATACTGTTTCGTGTTTGTTTCCAATTGTTTTTACCGTTAACCAGCTGACGGACGTCAACCCTTAGAAGTCGGAACTTGTGCGCGCAATGAATAAACGAGGCCATACCTTTTAATGTGTGATTCCCAGAAATATTTGCTGTGAAGCATAGAAATCAGGAAACTGATAAGTATAGTATCAAATTCTATGACCAACCACGATTTGTATTCAATTCGAAATGCTCACTACAAAACAACTAGCTGTTTCGGATTTGGGCCTCGTCAGTTGTAGGTTGGCAAGGTCCTCGTATCGAAGAAAAATTGTAAGAGATGACTGGATGATTCGTGCCTTATTTCTATCGTATTTGTTTTTATGAGAAGCCTCTTCAGAGAGAAGATCACTCCAATATCTCTGGCCTTTATTGTGAGTGATTTTCAAGAATCTTTTTCGCTATGTACCCAATTTGTATGGGTAACAATTTGCTACAACTCCTCATCCTAGTGTACCGCAGTCTAGCCTGGATTCGATAATGGTAAAATAAATTACTTTTAGCTGTGATGAGTTCATGATTCGAGATCTTTGGATCTATAGAGCATAGTTCTAAAAATTTTCATAATTTGGTATTATTACTTTTTCCGTGGCGCGTATAGCTGTTATATTGTAGTTGTTATTCACATAAAAGGAATCAGAGTCAGGTATTTCATTCACATAGCTCTATAAAGGAATAAACATGGTTTTATCAAAATTCATTGTTAATAAGTTGTTAAAAGATACCGAGATATCTTCAACGAAGCTGAAGATAGTTCCAGAGGTATCTGTGTTGAGTGTATTAAGAATGTTGATAAAAAAAAAGTAGGGTATCTAACACAGTGCCTTGGGGGACATCACATTTTACAGTTTTCTCGTTACTGTAACTTTTGCCAATTCTCACCACTTGTTTACGATTGGATAGATAACTGACTATGAATTCTTAGATTTTCACTACACCCTATATCCTCGCGAGGCCTTCAGCATTTGTGTTCAATCCAAAATATCAAAAGGCCATTGCGAGGTTTGAAAATATAAACATTGATGGTTTACTTTTATCTAACGCTCCGTAGATTTCAGATGCAAGTGATATTATTGCATCATCGGTAGAGTTTTCCTTCTGAAAACCAAACTGATTTTCAGATAATTAATTTTTTTCTGACAAAAAATAATTTTGATATTAAGTACATCGTCAAAAATTTTGCATAATTGATCATCACTGGAAAAGGTCGATAGTTTGAGCTAATCTGTTTATCACCATTTTTATGATTTGGTCTGATGATCGTTACTTCATATTCGGAAGGGTCCCCTCTCCATTATTATGTTCATCAGGTGGGATAATGGGAAAGCGATCTCCATAGCAATTTCTTTCAGAGTCATTATTTTTGAGATCATTAGTATTATTCCTCAGTACACATTTTATGAGTGTTGATTCATTTCTTTGACTTGTTACGTCCGGACAACGTTCCATAGATATTTTGTTTTTTTTTTCATTCAGTTCGATTTCAAGCTCATAAAAAAATTCTTGAAATTTTTATTATTTCTGAAGTTTATGATTTTTTCTCCCAGTTCATTATATGATTCATTTCTCTGATGATTTATGTATGGACGATCAATAATTGATTATATTATCCACCTCGTCTTTGTTTGTAGTTTACTTCGTTTTATTTCATACGTGCTCGTTTTCGGGACTTCATATATGTTTCAGATAAAAAAATTAGTTATTACGTCTCTGTTTTTTCAAAGCTGTTTCCAGTTGTGATTTCAAAAGTTTTTCTTTCAATTGTTTTAAAATATTTCGTTTTTATGTTTTGTGCCTTTTTTTTTCGTTGAAATTTGAATTTCATTGTTATTATAGTTGCGGAGTGATCCGTGGGGTGACTTTCTGATACGTATGTTGAGCTTGAATTTTGCCTAGATATATCTTTGGTCCGTGAAAGTATATGTTATCTGCAGGAACTTGAATTGCCTTGTATTCTTGTGCTAGAATTGATCGTTGCGATGAGATTATATTCAATCAATACGTTTAAGTAATCCAAGATCACCTCATTTTCAGAAAGAAATGTTTTTGTTGATATCAGCCTGAAGAATATGGATGGGAAATCATATTCCCGCTATTCCAGAAAGTTGTGAAATCGTATGAATTTATACTCATCGGTGGATGCATGTCTGCAGATTGCGACTGAATCGATAAGAATTCAATTTATGTTTATTACAAGCCGACCCAAGCCAACTTCGTTGGGCGTTGATTATTTTTGTAATGCAGTTATATTGTGTAGTTCTCAGTAATGAGTTTTATCAAGTTCCTCTCAAGGCTTCACCTACTGGTCGCACTCGAAATGGAATTTAATTGAAGTCGAAAATGTTATAAACCCTTTTTTAACCCTGTTAGGCCATGAGTTTGAGTGAAATACGAATACGCCTTCCATCAATTATGTTTGTGAAAAATTTAAAATACATCAGACCTATATAGGATTCGTGTTGTGGCATACAAATTTTGACCCCTACTTTCACCCCTTAGGGGTTGAATTTCAGAAAACTCCTTCTTATCGGATGCCTATGTCATACATAGAACACCCCCTCTAAGTTTCAGATCTCTTCGATCAGCGGCTTAGGCTGTGCGTTGATCCGTCATGTCAGTCAGTTATTCAGGACAACGCATTTTATTTATATAGATAAACAGAAAACCTTCGAAGTGATTCAAATATAAAAATATGTCCCTCTCCCTATATTACGACAGGCGCGCTTTGCCTTCACATTTGTATAGTACTCAAAACTAAGATGAACAATAGGAAAACTGAACTGGATGTGATATTAGCATCGTTTAAACTGAAGAGATATAACCATATGGAAATATCATTCGAGGGAACGGATACTATGAATAGATGGCACTATTGGTTTCTTTTCCAAGGCAATTCTTCTTCATTATGTTTCTCTCGATATTTCAGTCAAACCATTGTCAAACTAACAGACAGAACTCTGTACCTATTTTTCCCTTCGTGCATTGTCATATAAACGGAAATATCGACATTATACTGTAGATGGCCTAACAAAAATGCTTTCAATCCTCTTCACATAGACATTGACTAACTATACCTATAAACATATTAGTTTCTACATATTGATGATGTCATTGATGGGAGAGCGGTTCATTTCGAATGATTTGTTTTTCGTGTAATTAATGCCTCACATTCATACTTCATAATGATATTTATGTGGAGTTGATTTCTCACATTTCAGTTAGGAATGAGCTGCCGAATAATAGGTGTATAAAAATTTCATATTATAATGAAGAATACGACGCAGTCTGTGAAGGAGAGACAGTAGAATGGGTTTGTTACATATTTTAAAATAATATCAGCAACCCATTCCCCTGGACTTACACACGTTATAATAATGCACTTGTATGTCCATAATTTGTTTCATAATGAGGTCCTTTATAAAACGGATTGAGAATCAGTATTGTGTCGAGTTCATTATGACAGATGTCATTACGATGACAGATGTTTAATCATTTGGAAATCCGAATCAGTGGCGGAAGGCGACTTTGAAAATTCCGTTTAGAACAAAATCAGTATTTCTAATACAAAAGTGAACTCTATTGAGACTAGCAATGAGGTGAATTTCTTTCACTTCCAGGTCAGTGGGACCCACGATACAAATATAATATTCATAATTCTTCCTTATTTATCGAGTGTAGAAAAACAAGCGTATGCAACTCCCATGCAATGGTTATTAATACACCTGCATAAATTATACAAACCCACCTTCGGTGGTTCAAACAGTACAAATATTTCTTGATATTGAAGATGATGAAAAGGTCATTACAAATAGTCAGTTGATATTGCTTCAACATAGGCTGAATATGTGGAATTATGCATAATTGGTGAATATGGTTCAATGGCAATTCGTTCACCAATTGCAGATCAAGTTCCTATTATCCATTATTGATACCAATTTGTGCTGCGTGTATTGAATCATGATGAGAAGTAGCAACGACGCTCAAAAATCCTACTCTATTTCAACTTTCTCAACCTCGATTATCAGTTGTCAACCAAGTTGAATGTAATGAATACATATTCTTCACATATCTTGTGGAAATTTGAAGGGATTCACAACATTTTACCTCATATATATATATATATATATATATATATATATTGATGTCCTGACTGTCAGTTTGCCACTGGGACACAGGATTCCATTCAACAAATAATGCATGAATCAAAAATGAATATAAATATAAAATCAATTATTAAAAGAAATGTAAAAATATCAAGAAAATTGAATAAAAATTAGCAATTGCTATATAAATGATTATTCAATATTGCCACAGAGTCTTTGATAACTGAAATCGTTATGTTTTTCAATAATGATTTTGATAATCTGAATGTGTTGATGAAGTTCACAAAAAATTTTGGTATAGTTCCACGAGCACCAATCATAAGTCCAATTACTGTGATATGGTCAATTCCATATTTATTTTTAAAGTAGGAAACAGTTGGTTCATAGTAATCTCTCTTCTCTCTGTCAACGTCTTCTGGTTGGGTTTCATTAATTTCAAAGCGGATGGTAGGGTCGAATATAAAACCTTTTTATTTTTATGGTCCACAGCAATTATATCGACTCTCTGGCTTGAACCATCGATCGCAATATAACTGACCTCTTCATGAACTTCATAATCCTTTTTTTTCTCAGTTCATCTGCTATCATGGTCCCCACTCGATGATGTCTTGCATTTCGGAGCAAATAACCTTTTTTGCAGTATCCTAGAACGTGTCCCAAAGTTTCAATCTCATTGCAGTCTGGTGATCTGCAATGGCGTTCATTGATACTCCTCCCAGGTAATGCTCTGACTGCTGCAACATCCATGCAGATTTTTATAGCATTTACCCATTCCGTTGATGTCAAACCTTTTCTTTTATAAACCCATCGATTGCCTTGGGGTATTGTTTATACAGAGAGACTCCCCTACCTTTAGATTTCAGCTGACTCCGGTTCTCAAATTCACGCTCTCGTAAAATACTTCGAAAATAGGTTGTGTTTTTTTTTCTATGCGATAGTGTATCTGTATCAATTTCACTCAGATTAAGTTTCTTCAAACATATATCAATTTCATTAATCAAATCACGAGTGTGAGGGAGATGTAATTATCATAATTTTCGAAAGAATGAGAGTTTTTTCATTGTTTCTGGTGAGTATTTGTGGTTTTTCGTAGAATCTTCATAAGACACAATGCATAAAGGTCCTACAAAAGTTCTGAAAGTAGATGGCGCTGTCATCGCGTATTCATTAATCTATTGTTGAATTCAATTGATGAATCAACACGATCACAATTTTGCGATCTTGTCTAGGAATAAAAAACGGCAGCCACATACGAGTCGTCAAAATTGTTCTATGTGCGTCCCTAAACTGTTGTGGTTTGTAGCTTGCATTGCAAATTATTCCACTCTAAATTCTCGAACTTTCTTCCACGAGTCATGTACATCTTCAATCAGAGCACTTGCAACAATATCTTCGTGTTCAATATTTCAATTAATACGACATATTGATTCAGAAATGGTTCCTTATAAGGTGGTCAGAAAGGAGCAAGGAAAGAATTTTTTTCAGTTTGTTAATAATTATGTATGAATATAAGAGGTACAAATTTGCTGGCATGGAGTGGAACTTCAATAATCAAGAGCGGTACTTATTTGTGAAAAACAAACGAGAATTGAATCGAACTGGCGGATACATAATAAAAATCCATATTCAACATATATCACAGTTTCATGTACGATTGTCATTAACAATGGGTTCACAAAAGCTTTCTCAAGCAGGATTAATCGCTATTGTACAGCGAAACACATGTAGTAGTTTTGTAACGACATTGTTAGTGAGAATCGTACAGACTACGAATAATTAATTTTTATTAACCTGACAATATCGGGTCCGGTCCTAGAAATATTGATAGAAGAGCAAAGACTCCTGTGTACCACATAATGCTAAATGCTACCCAATCTTTCCTCTGTTCTCTATTTCGAACTGATGCTGATTTCCTGTTCTTTCACGCAAAATGCTCTCTGGAGCAAGTTCCACCTATTTGATTGCAGATGGCAATCTTTCGAGGAATACGGAGTGGCAATGAAATATATTATGCAGGAAGTACTCTCTTTGACCTGTTTTAATGCAAAATTCGAACGCAACATCCGCAATTCCTGAATTTTTTCGTGTGAGCTACCTTTAGCCTTTTCAATTTTGATGTAAAAATAACCCTCCATTAGCGTTCAGGGGTATGTCATACTCCAGAACCACAAGTCAGAGCTCTTTATCAAAAACTAACTAAGCTACCGCCCTCTAGCGCTCAGTAGTTGTAGTTGAAACATTCTTCCAGAGATGACGCATTGTCAGCTCTACCATTGTTCGCTCTACCATTGTTTATGGAGATATATACTTAGCATAGTTTATAGAGATATAGTTAGTCATTGCCTGTGTAAAAACGATTAGAAGCGTTTTTGTTACGCCAACTACAGTAAAATGTCGATATTTCTGTTTACTTGACAATGCACGACAAAGTTTTCTACTCTAAAGGGGAGAAAAGGTGCAGAATTCTGTCTGTCAGTTTGACTGAAATGTTGATAAAGATAATTAAGCTTCAAAATAGAGTTGACCATAGGATGGGAAATGAAAGTTTAGGCATTAGAATAATCTTCGAAACATAAATGATCTACTAGATTAACAGAAAATCCCACTTCTTTTTTTGAATTTATTGCCATCTTTCATTATTGTGTATAAGTAATCAAAAAAACGTGTGATTCATGCTACGACGTCCGTATGAAAAACGAAAGAAAAGACATGACTTGTAAACGAAATCACTAGTGTCATCTATCCGTGGTATCCATCCCTTCGAATGATATTACCATATGGTTGACTAACTATATACCATATTTCTATAAACAATGTAGTCAATGCCTCTGTGAAAAGGATTTGAAGTGATTTTGTTTTGTCATCTACAGTATAATGTTGATATTTCCATTTACTGGAGAATGCAGGACAAAGTTTCCTACTCTGAGGGGAAAGAAGTTGCAGAGTTCTGTCTGACAGTTTGACTGGAATGTTGAAAGAAAGATAATGAAGCCTCGAAATAGAGTAGATGATAAATGTTATGAAAGAAATGAAAGTTTAGGCAATAAAATAATCTTCATAACATGAATGATCCACGACATTGACAAAAAATTCCACTTCTGGTACCTAATATATATATGTGGAAGTAACCAAGAAAATGTGTTACTCAGGCTAAGACGTCCGTAAGAAAAATGAAAGAAAAGACATGACTTGGAAACAAAATCACTAAAGCCGTCTACCCGTTGTATCCTTCTCATGCAATGATATTCACCAAAATCAAGGATTTAGGTGTTATTTTTGATAAAGAGTTGAATTTTATAGAAAACACAACCTTAAAAGTCTCTCGAGCACTGAAGTCATACAACAAACAATGAGGAATTATGGATGAGAGTAAGATGCCTAGGAAACCCTGGTGTATCTACTTATACCTGAATAATTTTGGGATAAACTTGGCGAAAAGCGATTGCTTGATTTCTGAGATCGCAAAAGCTTCAGATCGCTATTTTAGATGGCGATCAGTCATATATCATATGAAGCTTAATTTTCAGTAGAGAGTAATGTGCAACCAAATATTCTACCACTGTTTATTATTCAATATGTTTCAACAATAAACATCAAAGTTACGTCAATCTGACAAAACCGACTTTTGACAGATTTTCGAAAATGCTCATATAACGTCCCCTATACAAAAATTTGAAAGCTTTTGCAATCGTCGATTGTTTTTCGCCAAGAAATTCTAAACAATATCGAATCACTAGATACACCAGGGTTTCCTAGGCATCTTACATGAGAGTCAATATTGACAGCTTAGATTGCAGAAGAAATTGTGCATTTGTTATATTTTTGTATAAAATCTTGAATGGTCTTGTTGGCTCTCCCGGTCTACTCAGCCTAATAAATGTAAGTGTTCCTTCATATTTTTCTCGAAATCATACAACTTTCAAACTTTCAAGAATCAGAAAAAACATGCAACTGATATCTCCACTTTATAGAATGTGTAATGAATTCAATGGAATTAGCACTCAAATTGACATTCATTCTTCCATCCAGGAACTCATTTCTGTGATGAAAAGTTAAACAACATTTTTATATCGATATTCCAATGATGTTTTATATATTATTTTGATTACTGTTTGAAGTAATATTACTATTGATCTTCTCTACTCACTCATAAACACCATTTCAAGTTCTGTTATTCTTTAATATTGTCCTGTGAATGGGAAACCGTTGGACAATAAAGGCTATTATTATTATTATTATAAGGTTGACTAACGATGGGTACTTTACGACCTGATAAACAGTCCGTTAAAATAATCGGTGCTGACACCACATTCTTTCATTTTCTAGAGTGAAAGCACAGCCTGAAAACCGATTATTTCAAGGAACTGTTTATCAGGTCGTAAAGTACCCGCCCTAACTATATCTCTATAAACAATGGTTGCATTCGGGTTCACAACAGTTCAGGAACGATTCGAAATAGTTGGACTGTTGAGGCGTGAAGGGTTGGTCGCGAATGTATCTATAATAATTGGGTGGGTTACTAATTTGAACTGTCCTAGATGAGTATTTGTTGCGAACGCGAATACGACTAATGGCTGTTCACTCTCCCCGAACTCTCAGTTATACTTGAAACTCCTCCAACGGCAGTTTGGATACGTTATACGCCGGAGCACTTTTGATGTAACAATTTGTGTCATCGGGCTTCAAAGTTAATTCCATAGTTATTATAGTATTCTGCACAAGAGTTTGGCGCCAGATCTGATGATGATGAATCTTTCATTGACAGTAAATCTGAAGGTTAAGATAAAGTGCTAGAAGAAATTGGAAAAGCAGAAGGAAGCAGAACATGCTGTCGGAGGAACAGCACATGCAGAGGAAAAATTGAAAAATGGTACTTCTGATTCGGATACGGAATATAGAGAAAGAGCAAAGGAGGGTTATAGGAAAGTGTGACGTCACAAGTTCTCATCGCCATTTGATTCAAACTCGAAATTCTGTTTTGGGACAGACATATGCTGATAATAACTTTCCGAGATTTCATGACTAATTTTCATTTCGATTTCAATAATTGCTAGAGCACGTTGTTTATAATTCGTTACAGTTCAGCAAATTCAATATCAGTTATTATCCCTTATGGAAAATATATTCCAGCTGAATTGAGGATATGAGGATTCGGAAACATATGGTTAAGTAGCATAAGTACTGTTTGAACGTCATTATTTTGTGGTTGATCAATATTTGTTCGTGCGGCCAAAAATATATCGGTGAAACGTCTCGACCATTGAAAGTGCGAAAGAGTGAACATAAGATGTACATCAGGAACAGACAGATAGGTGGTTCTGAACTATCAGAACACATTCTTACTGCCGTTGGAGATCACATAGTAGAATGGAACGACATTGAAATTATGACGAAAGAGTGCAATGGCAGGAAACGAAAATTAAAAGAATCTGCCTTCATCATGCTGTCTGGTGAGGAATGTATATCTATGAGTTGATATGGATCGCGGATGGCTGCCTCTACCGAAGGACAAAATGTTATGTCAAATTTGAAATAATTTGACATATGTCAATTAAGAAGATTACCTACAAGAGATATTTGCATTTGAACAGGAATTTGCCTAGAAGTTTTGAGAACGGAAGCGGATTTAGTTTCCGAAACGTTAACGATGAGTATTGTCATATATAAATTGGTTCGTATTATATTTTTTGATAGGCAAAATTTAAGTTATACGAGAAGTTGCTGAATAATTGGACTCGTTCTATCTAGAGAGAACTGTTTTTCAATAGACGCAGCAACTTTTCGGGGTAGATTGAAGATCTGCCCTTCTACACTTGTATAGATGCCAATTATTATTAATTCTTACAAAAATTCTTACACAAAACTACGGAACAACTTAAGTAGCATATTTTATTGAAATAAATCATAATTGTTTGGTTGAAATATATTTTTACTGTACATAAAAGCTCGTTTCAACGTCAACATTCATTATAAAACAATTACATCTAATAAAATGTAGTAACACATATTTTGAAAAACATGTAAATTGTTCTCTCAAAAATAACTTTCATTCCTCAGTCTCTTAATAAAAACTGGCTCCATGTCTTCATCCTCCTGAAACAAAGTGGACATATTGGTATTTTAATAAACGGCTCTTTCCATATATTGAGAAATTCTCCGTTTCTTGTTGAAACAGTGTAGAACTGAAGAAAGAGTCTGCCTACGGTACCAATTTCATCCTATAAGATATTTGAATAGTTTCAATTTTCAATATTATCTATCATATTGTGAAACTTATTTATAATGCCGGATAAGTTCAGTATTTTATCATCGATTGAAATGGGTGGAAATTTAGTTGAAAGATATTCAATTCTGTAAAATGGTATAACTATCGAAAAATTCAATTTGGTTACTTTGTTTTTTTGTTAAATAAACATCGCCGTGTCATCTGTCAATAATGTTCCGAGAATATGGATTTGTGCAAAGCTTCCTGAAAAAATGGAAGCTGAATCAGTCACCGATCCGAAGGTATCATAAAAAAATACTTGAAATACTTCGAATGGATGCCTAACAAAAATCTGGGAGTAGTAACAATATGGTGGAAATTATATTTTGTGTTTGGGATAATGTCATAGCAAAATTCAGACATTTTCTGACGGTACATATTTTATAAAATCTTGAAAAATTATCTATTTTTGATTGATGAAGTATTTTATTTGGTGAAGGCTCGTTTAACAGACAGTAGCTACTTTCAAAAAAAAATTGGTACTAACTTATTCATTCACCCAACTAATGGAAGCGTGTGCTTCTGATCGTTTTTTGGTGCAATAAAAACAAGTGCTGCTCGATAAACGATTCCTTACCTTATTTTGTCACACTCACGACAGAAAAATATGAGAGAGCTACTTCCGAAATGAAATATATTCTAGGAAAGTGTTATTTAACATATGCTCATTAAATATCACCTCCAAAGCTTGAAGTATTGAAATGTTGAGGTACATTACCAGAAAATAAGATGGTGTCTCCATTTCTATAGCTCGATTTGTTCCACCTTCTTTACACTCCAGCCAGTAAGTATCCAACATACCCTTTCCCTGAGATCAAAAATAAATATTATGCTCATATAATATATAATGAATGTTATTGTTTCAGCAAGTGATATCCCTCGAAGTAAAACTTGTTGAGAGATATTAATATTATTCATGTAAGAAATGCGAAAAAATTATAAGGATCGAAACATAGGTATAATTAGTTGGTTTTTAATATTTTATGAAACATTTTTCTGTGAGAACGGAGTATCCATTCCTTCAGTTGTCTTTAGTAGGATAAGAACAATCGGCAAAGGTGTAGAATACATCAAACTTAGGTAACTCAACACAGAACCTATACTTAGGCAAAATGTTATTTAACTACTTCCACAACATCAATAATAGTCGCTTCCATCCTCTTCCATTGAGTCTGAATTTTCGATCGCATCAGCCGAATGCAAAGAAGCATCTTCATAAAAAAAATCATCTCCATAGAAAAATATACTTACCATGAATTAAAACGCGTGTGGTCCAAGATGATTTTGTGGGGCAGAAAAAACAGGCAGAATATGTCCATTTTCGAACTTTAAAAGATCATAACTTGCAATTGTATACCATTCGAATATAAAATAAAAAAAATTGGAATTGTGGCAACAAAGTACCAGTTATCTCTATGCAGCTGTCAAATGACTGGAATTTCATGAATGTTGGATCAGGTTGATGTCAACTTTTTGACTTATATTAATCGAATTCTAGTAATGAATTCAAACTCTATGAGCTGTAATATGTACAAAAACATGATATTTATTCAAGAATAGTATATGTAGATATAATTTCATGAATGTAGTGGTAAGTACAAGGATGATATAATATATAAAGTTTTTTTTCGTACCCTCCGCAAATCAATTTTCATTGAAATGAGGTTTTCCTGTGGATTCCGCACCAAAATTTCATGTTTTCCATTCATTTCAAGGTACCCTGAACTTCCCCTGCGATTTTCATCAGAATCTGAGATTTGACGAGTTTCGAATTCATGAATGAATCATAAGAGCTAGGTTGGGAATTAGTATCATCAATGGCAATGATTCAGAAGGAAACAAAAAGATAATCTAACACCCTCCCACAAATATTGAGTCAGATCTATAATCGAGAGAATAATGTTTTTGCTCATATTTTTATCATAGGGGTTTATTCAATATCGCGTAAGATATTCATAATACATATAATTCGGGTATAGCATGAACTGAAAAAGGAGAAATGGGAAAAAGCTAAATCATATCTGATAGGACTCGCTTTCCTGAAACATTTCAGACGCCCCCTCACTTGGAAGGAGCAAATAATATTTCTGAATGAGATAATATGAATAATATTTTCTGTAATATGAGAGAGAACTCACCTTAACTTCCACCAATCCCCTGTGCTCAGTTTTATATCCACCGATAGAATCTAATGCTTTCTTCATTTCTAAGCTTATGTGTATCTTCGAAGCTGAAAAGAAGGGGTTGACCAAATTCAAATCACGAAAAAAACAGTGAAGACTCGAAACATTAAAAAAATATATTTCCGAGGGAATGTACTTTACAAAAAAGGAAAAGAAATGAACTCCCTCATATTTCATCCAACAAGGTAGTAGCAATATTCAAAGGCATTCTATAATCAAGGTAAAGACTATAATAGCAAGAGCTTTTTCTGTACTATTTCGAAATTGGAATATTTTTAACATGCAATTATTGTTGGAGTGATAGGTGCTTATTCGGAAAAAATATTCCCAACATCAGGGTATTACAGAGGAAGGAACTATTATGGACTTTATATGCCAAATATCATTGTTATTTTATTCGCACAATTAGGTTTTTTTTTCAATGGTTGTCATAAACAACTATAATAATGAAAAATAACATGAAACCCATATAATAGAGAATAAAAATAAAACAAGAATATTCAAACGCAAAAAAGGTATTCCTGATATAATCCCTGAGGTAGCAGAATTTCCAAATTCTAAGAATGAATAAGAGACGGTAGTGACATTGTGAATGAAGAAAGTCCTGCAATCGTGGTGGCACTGATGATAATAATAATAATTTATTAATCATCAAAAAAATGAAGGATTTACAAAATATGTGGTATACATTTTAGTGCGATGAATAAACTGATACTCCCACTGAGGACAGAATCCTGTGTGTGGGCGAGAAGAGTACATGAAAAATTCTTCTTGAATTAAATGGCAATAAAAATTCACAACTATCGTACAGAGATATTGAATATTTAAAAGCACAATAATGGTAGTTACAAATATAACATTATGTACATCGAACACAGATCACAATTAATCAACATATAAAACACAGTGTTGGAAGATACGAATTTTAAAATGGTAGAAGGGGACAATGAAAAGGTTATATGCCCCATCTTCAAGTATCGAATATAAAACTGGGAATCATTATCAGGAGGTAGAAAATTGAACATTTTCGGGGCTATATAATCGAAGCTTTTTTGTCCCACTGTTTTTTTCATTCTAGGAACAAGAAACCTATGTTTTTGTCTTGTACTGTATGAATGGTTCAGTACATTCAATTTTTCCTTATCAAGATACTGTCTTATGCATACTTGAACTCTATAAAGTTGCATTGGATCCATTAATGTGTTCCAGAATAAAGTGTATCACTAGGATATCTTGTATCTTTCTGCAGGATCATTTTGAGAAATCTTTTTTGAGAGACTTCGAGCATATTCAGGTAAGTTCCTGATACACTTTCCCAACCTTTGATTCCATAGTTGACATGGGTTTCCACTAAACTCTTGTGAACAATCTTTTTTCATCTGTAATCCAGATAAAAAATGATTTGTTTGAATTTAAATATTAGACAACGTAGCTTCTTTGACTAACAAGGAAGTTTCTAGGAAAGCCGACCATCTGTTTGTATTCTTCTATGAATTCCATGTGTAATACTGTTTGAAAGTGTGCAGTTCATTGAAACAAAAGCTCTTTTCAGTTTTCATGTGGAGATCTACGCACCTCGTAAATTAAATTGCATATAACGAGTGAATCCTCTTTCAAGGACATACTGTAAACATTGGTTTGAAAATCTGTTACTCCCAGCCGGTCTATCGTAACACAGATTCGAACTTCTTCTAACTGAATATATACATAGCAATTCTATAAACTAGATTAGGAAGCAAAACTTTCCATCAGGGTATTTGATTACAAAATTCGTAATGACTTCGAATACATTACCCTGATATGAGAAGGAAAAGAACAAGGTTGATCGTCTCGAATATATATTACCTTCTCCCGTAGATTCCATCCGAGAGGCAGTATTGACAGTGTCCCCAAACAGACAATACCTGGGCATTTTGGATCCAACGATTCCAGCTACCACAGGTCCAGTATGAGCTCCTGATCTGATTTGGAGGCGTTCTGATTTTCGATGAGGAATCTTGAACTGTTTCGACCCTGCTAGCAGGTCAAGCGCCATACTTGCTATTTCTGTTATGTGTTTGTTACCTTGAAATAATAGTTAATAATGGTACTAGTGTGTTATGTTAAAATGAGTCACGCGAGAAATATTTATAAATAAATTCTCATGTGACTTAGGAAACATAACACACGAGTTGCATACAAATTTCAATCCAACAAGTGGAAGAAATCGTTTCTATTATGAGATAATAATCATTTGTGTGATGAAATCAAGGCTACTTGCGTCTCAGTAACCTATAAATGTCAGAATGACTTGACTTTTTAACATTTTGGTCAAAGTAGGTTGTTCGGTTGCCATAGATATACATGAGTTAGCGAATGTTTAAATAAATGTTGACGCTTGGCAATTTTCGCTGAAGGAGAGGAAAGCTTTTTTAAAGAGGAAAAATTTGAATAAAATGGATGAAACTGATGAAAACTACGAGGATATCATTACGGAAGCAGAAGAAGCAGCGATGCAGATTCTGCCAGAAAAGTATCAAGATGCCTACAAGGAGTTCAGAATGTTTGAGTCTTGGATGAATTCGCGGAAGATAAAAAGATATCGATGAAATGGTTTATTTTCACCATTTTTTCCATAACTCACTAGTGAGTTATGTATTATACCACACGAGTGTGTTTTTTGATAGTTTACTTGTCTAAAATGACATCAATAAAGACAGTTATAAATGTTTTATTTTCACCATTTTTTCCATAACTCACTAGTGAGTTATGGATTATACAACACGAGTGTGTTATTTGATAGTTTACTTGTCTAAAATGACATCAATAAAGACAGTTATAACTGTCACGTGGTCTATAGTATACACAAAGATAAAAAATCATAGAGTGATTGATTATAAATGAACCGTTTTGCAACCTACCATACAGAGCCATTGTAATCTTGTTACAAAATTCATAGATTCATCACCTAAGTATCAATAAATTATTTTTACTTTGTTTTGGGTGATATCAATTATTCACTACAGACTCGAACTATAGGAAAGGTACAATGTTTTAATACCTGGGTTGAAAATTGAAAATGAATGGATAAATTCATTAATCTCTACAAGGATTGTTTCTGCTGTTCAGTAATTATTTGATACTTTGTATATAGTTTTTATGATTTTAATTCATGAGAATTCAAGTCTGACACTAATTCAGAATAGTCAAATCTATTCGCAATGGAGATAGTGTGTCAAGAATATCCTAAGTCTAAAAAGGAAAATGGTCCGTCAGAAAACGAGAACACTTTAATTATTCAAAATGAACTCCTGTGTGGTGCATCTTACAGACACTTCAAGAAAAAAGAAAAAGACAACAAAGTTTTCACCCCATTCAAACCCCAATTGATCAGAAAGGAAACCACCAATTAAAAAAGGAAAAGAAGATGTGAAATTGACCCTTGTCCTCCTAGGCTTGTTCAACTTGCCGTGCCTAATAAACGAAGAGTTTTTGCAAATTGGAAAGATTACCATACAATATTACCAACCGAGATGCTGCTAAGATTTGAGTAAATATTACACACTGATAAAAACTTAGAACCAAGAGATGCTCGTTATTATTATAAAAAAAATTGACAAGGAGAAGAAAAAACGTGCTCGAGCTAAAAAAAGGTTTGTTGAGAAAAAAAAGGAAAAAGAAAAGGGTGATAAAATTTGGCTGGAGAGTCATATTGATGAATCAGTGAAAGCTATCTCAGATTTCATTCAAAATGAGGCCCTCTTTTCTTTGAACTATAAACAAGTGATGCTGTCAGATGGAATCCGGCTCGAAGGACCAACAATGTTCGGGCTTATTGCTAAACCCTTTTGTATTTTACTTTCTCTTGGTTTCTACTAATGAAACTCGTTTTTATCTTTTCCGTTTTTTCATTGACTATTTACTCAAAATTGTTATTTTTCATTACAACGTTTCTTCGTAACAACTTCAAAAGTGAAAGAATGGTAGAATCATAAAAACTATATACAACGTATCAAATAATAACTGAACAGCAGGAACAAGGATCATATGATTGACCTGAGACAGGTACCGTGTATTCATAAACATCAAGCATATCATTGATCAGCCATGCTTATATTATCACTAAGCAAAATTCATGGAAATTCTTGCTCAATTTAAATATGCCTTGCAAACTCCCGGATAAACAATTATTATCTCACTCAATTTCAAGTACACTAACTTTGTGAATTTGAAAGATTGAATTTTATGTTGACGACTAACAAATATCTTTTCTCGAAATATCGAGGAAGTGTCTTTAGCAGAAAAAAGTACTTGAAGTAAAAATTTTTAGAGGGGGTTTCAAATCTATAGATTATAGACCTTTGGTTTTCAATTGTTGTTTGATTTTATGGTACAAATGTCTTTCACAAATTGTCTACAACCGGCTTTTTCACCATTTTTCATTCAACAAACTTGTTCACTTCCTCTTGGTTACTATCACTAGGCAACCGTTATTCATAAGTAATTTTTTGGGCTTTTTTCTTCTTCCAATCAAAAAATACAGATTACAACTTGTATGGAGTAAAATAAAAAAAATCACAAACACTTTCTAATTATAGTTACGTGTGTACCATTAAAAGACAATTGATTCATTCACAAAAAGGAACACAAAGTCAATCTAAAACAGCTACTCCCCTTCCTATATGGCGACGACGAGCATTGCATTATATTATTTGTATACCAAGCATAAGAAAGTTGAATCAATCAGATAGCAAACATAGGAATACCTACACTAAGCAAAATGTAGAACTATTTGCAGGAAAAATCTCACTCATCACGAAAATATTTCATTTCAACCCATACAAAATATCGTTTCGCTTAGAGAAAACTATCTCGTGAGCTCTTCAGTGGAAAAGGGAGCAATCGATTACTGACAACTTTCACTGAAATCTTCATACAATCCGAAATATTCAAGTCGTGACAAGTTTGTCATCAGTTTCAATTAAGAGAACCGAAAACAAGCCATCATTATAATGATAAGTAGGAACTTAGGTATTTTTGTGGAGAGAATGAAATTTGAAGAATTATTTTTTGCCTTTTTTTTCACTCCACTTCAACACAGTTTCATACTAATTCTAACCAATTCTACCTCATTCTACAGATATATTATGTTGTCAATACATGTTTCATGTGGACATATTCATAAACTGTTGATATATGAATGTATTAACAACAAAACGAGAAATTTAGTGAGTGTATCCCGAACTCAATAATCCGATGAATTGCAAATAGAACTGATCGAGAGTTGGTCGACATTGATTGTTGCTTGTGCATGTCTATATGGATCGAGTTCATGGAATTTGATTGATTTTCGAGGTGAGTGATGAAAATCAATGGGGGTTTATGAGATGAATCGTACCATTTTTAACAGGTAGTCCTGAAGCAACCATATATGAATCTCCAATTGTCTCAACTTTGTAGACATCATAGCATTCTATTCTTGCATCGAATTGCTTGTAAATTTTGTTTAGGAATGTTACCACCTGGAATCGAGATTAGAATATTTACGGTACTAGATCACCATTCTGATCAATTTCTGAAAAATCATGATGAAGATGCTGAAAATCAAATAAGTTTTGAATTTGCCCATGATATGTTATCTTTCCAAAGCAAGGGCAATTCATTGAATATTATCGTTGTTGATACTCACTTCCAGAGGAGTACTAACTGCTGCAATTTCAGTGAATCCAACAATGTCACTAAAGTAAACTGTGACTGAAGCATAATATTCGGCAGGTACCTGAAAGAATATGAGAATATAAGTCGTCACATCAAATAGATCACTTTCTTTAATGACATTTCATTCAGTGGTCTAGAGAAATCACCTATTGGGAAGTTCATACTTTTATGCGACGTCTGGCGGAAATATAACGCACTGCTAGAATTTCACAAACAAACGGCTCCCATTTTATGTGGGTGAATTTATTGAGTTCTTTGGTGTTGATTTAGAAAATCTCATCTGAAGTTGTAATTTTTTTCGATTAATAATAACAAACAATCATGGATGCAGATCGCTCAGTGAGCCGTATAAAGTGTTTGGTGCCAAGTTACCGCAACTCTAGGAACCAAAATCCAAAGTTGTCTTTCCACACGTTTCCAAAGAGAAATACATCTTTGGCGGGAAACATTATGGAGAGTGGATTGGAAGAGAAAATAGACAGGTACAAGGTTTGGAAAATCAAACTGAAACTGCATGAATCACCACCTAGAGCGGCTTCAGTGTGTTCCTTGCATTTCAAGAGAGATGATTTCTTGTTACCTGGTGAGTCTGTTTGTCTATTTTTAGGCGAAGTTATGGCGCATTTCATCATCCATGTAATAAAAGCCTCTCTGGTTCACTAACACTACACTAAAACTAAAAAATGTCCTGGAACAAATATCATTAGATTTTAAAACACAATGCATCTATGTTCACCTCCAATGAATGGTATTGTGCAGCTATTCAAAGCATTATGAACACAGTTATATTAACCTTCACGAGAAAAATTTCGTACAATGAAAATATAGCAAAAAAAACACCAAAATCTTGTCTAGCGAGGGCAACTGATAACTGGATTTCAGTTTGGCGCGTTATTTCACAAATGTAAACAAGGTAACTATTTTAAAATGGTGGATATAGTTAAACCACCACCAGCGCCCTCATCGGTCGATATTCTTCCCTATAGAAATCAAATGGTTGTGTCAAAACTGACGCCAAGCTTTTTTGGACAAAGTATTCGATTGTCATTGGAAAGAAACATATATATATAATATTTGTCATAGAAAATGTTGATGTTAATAAAAATTTGTATCCATCGGGTTTCAGTAAGTACTGAGAGTCGAAGAGTTTTGTCATCGTATGGTATCTCCTCGTTCATTGTGATTTGTAATTAGTTATTCTCGATTCCACTTGAAACTGAAATTTCAGACTTGGATCGTTCAATAGATAAGAACTCTTCACGGTTATTTTTTGATTCGATGATCATTAAGTGAAAAATTTAGGAGATTGGCTTGCCAATATAGAAAAGACTCAATTATTTTTTTTAACAGCAAGGATCAGCTTCCAAATTCAAGGATGAATGCCTTATCTATCAGATAGATACAGAAAATGAGAGGGATCACGAGAGAAATAATTGGCAGTGATAAGGAGGAAAACTGTCGATTATTTTCATCTGAAAGATATCTTGCATTGGAAAAACCAGTCCTAAATTATTAACTGAATATATTCGTGGATAAAGTTAACTCAATAAGCACCCTATAACCAATCTCCGAAGTTTGATTGAATCAAGTTACTCTCTCTTCTACGAGTATTTTCGTTTTCAATGCTTTCCTCGAAGTCACTATCTCGTTCTATACAGACATATACGAAATTTGCTGAAATATTTGAGCCTGCGAGGAACATATTCATTACTTCTTAAAACTAAACATCCCAGAACTATTTTTTTTGTTTGTAACAGAATGAAATTTTTTCTACAAACGTCAGTGAAAGTATAATTTTTGACGCATGCTGTCAGTGTCTGAAATGCCATTTTGATGACGCTGGTGTAAATCATTTTTGACACTAGTGCTAAAAGTGATTTATTTGTAGAAAAAATTTAAGATCATAATTCAAAATGAAGTGTTTATTCAATTGAACGTACAATTAGTGAAACTGAAATTATGATAAGAAACTCCATGGCCAGTCTCATGGGTAGATGTACCAGAATTTATTTTGGTGAAGCTTGTACCAGGGCAGAGAACAATGCTTTCCGCCGAAGTTTTGGACAAAATTTGATCCGCAATGTTCTGTTTCCTTTGTAGCGATATAACCCTCTGCTACTGTAATGGACTTCCATCCACCGTGTCTTTCAGTTCTAGTAAGACTAGACAAGAAACGATCGTATGAAAACTCATACTGTAGCTTTGGCTTACTAGGCAATAATTCAAAAGCAGCTTGATTGGCAGCTTCTTCAATTTCCGGCGGTAGAAATTCATTTTCTGGATCACTTTCCATCGATGAACGAAGAAACGAGAAAGAATAATTCGTGATTTATTGACGTTAGTTGTCAGCAAAGACAAATCAACAAATTCTGTTTTTGATTACCTTGACAACTTGTTTCATGAATAGATCAGATGAAATTGGATTCAAAACTGATAATCTCGAGGCTATTTTATTTCATCAATTAATTAATGTAAAATAGGTATGCATTAATTTGGACTTTTAATGGTGTTTGTAGAAAAAATAGTGTATGATATACCTGCTGAAAGTGATTTCATTTTGTTTGAAGGGGTGGAACACTCCACCTTCGGCGTCCCTTCTCACAAAATGAAATATCAATTTTAGCACTCATATCATAAATAACTATCATAACACTCATGAGTGAAGCTTAAACACCGAAAAAAAAAATAACCATACCTGCCTGGTTTGCTTCAGCTGAGTCGCCACACTAGGTGGCAACATTTGGAAAAGCAACAAGTCGCTTTTCCTTTTCTCCCGCTTCAATTCCTTAGCCTTCTTGGCTAAATTAGCAGCATATAACTGAGCAAATATTTACAGGATCTGAGGAAATCTTAAAACATGTATCTCACCTGTATGGTGGCCACTGCATTTCTCACCAGCCAAATGATCACTGGGGACAGGGATAGCACCAGAACAAGAATTCCTATTCCGATTGCTTCGGAACGAGCAGATTCACGCAAGTTTCCATCGACGTAGTCCCTTGAAATCAAAATGACAATATAATAGGAAATCTCCGCGACAGGCCAATCGAATTTCATTACTTGAAAATCAGAAGTATATTTGCGGATATTTTTGGTTTTCTCTCACTCAGGGCCAGTTTTCCAATAGGAGGATGGATGAGTTGATGAGTTATCTGTCAGATAGAGGAAGGAAACGAGAAGGTGCGCGTGGATAATGTTTAGGGGTGATAGGGATGAAAACTGTTGGTTACTTCAATCTTACAGATATCTTGAATTGAAAAACCGGCCCTCTAGCTAGGAAAGACTACCACTCCTGACCAACTCAGTACGGTGAAACAAATGCAAATCTTTTAATCATCCAACATGTATATCGTCAAACATTAACACGTCTTCCTTCTAAAATTATATATATTATATAACAAATAATTTTTCCCGCCTACCTCTAATCAAAGTACAGCTTATCCAAATCATCTTGGCAAAGATCTAATGACGTATATACCCAGCAATATCTGTGAAGCATAGTAAGATTAAAAAACGCCTATTAGATGTGTTCACTGTGTTGAAACTTGTTTCTAGTAGATGATTTTCCCTTCCTCATGGTCTACACTACCAGTATGCAACTGGTAAAGTAGCTGAGTCTGTACCAGGATTGATTGGATAAGCTGTACCTATACATATTTCATGGTCTCATTGTTGAGAGCAGAGTCGTCCTCCCTGTTATCCGGTCAAGTTAGACATATAAATAGTAATCAAATAACATATTTTCCGACAGAGCCAAATTTTAGTGAAGGCATTGGGTCCACCATAAAAAATGAAAATTTGGAAGTCCCCATCAATCCCATGTTTGCTAAGAAAGTCATCCAAGGCCAAAGGCCAATATTTCATGTTTTTCTCAAAAACTATGAGTTTTGCAAAGAAATATTTCAGACCAAAGATCTAGATCTTAGAAGTATCTGCAAAAATGCTTTCAACAATTTTTCTCAAAGTATCACCGTTCCTGATATATCACAAATGTATGTGTCACATTCTATGGTAGTCTGGTTGTTATGACCATACATAAAAGGAACCACAGATAAAATCAGCAGAATTCTCCGCAAACACGACATAGCTACTTCGTTCGTACCAGAACGTACAATAAGATCGATACTCCGTAATCCGAAGGACCAGATACCACTGGAGTCCCAGGGAGTTTACGAAGTACCATGTCGAGACTGCAACAAGTCCTACATCGGCCAGACCAACAGACGGATCAACGTACGCAAGGATGAACATGAGCTATCAGTGAAAGGAAAAGTTACCACATCTTCCATCTTCAATCACGTATTGGAGATAGGACATACCATCAATTTCAAAAACACAAAAACATTAGCAAGCTCTGAAAACTTCTACTCTCGAACAATCAGAGAGGCTATCGAAATTGAGAAACGACCGAGTAGCATGAACAAGAGAGACGACGCCCAAAGATTACCAAGAACGTGGAAATCCATTATATCACTGAACAAAGACAAGCCGATTACACCAGAGGAACAATATCGGACCTTACCACGTAATTACCCAGACACGATGACAAATGCAGTCGGACCAACGAAGAAAGTGGGAGGGGCCCAGATCAAAGATACCATCAATGAACACCCCTATATATTGAGAAGTAGAACTCGAATTAATTAGTCGAGTTCGGAGATCGAAACTCAAGACATCACCTAGAAGATGGCAAATATATTTTATATCTACTATATATATATATATATATATATATATATATATATATATATATATATATATATATTCGGCAAAATGGTAGAAATTAGAGGAATAGATAAGAACTTTTCGAGAAGTAAATATAAAATATATTACGATAATCAAAGTTTATGGATCCGCAGAAACTGCTTGCCAATCCCGATAGCGCAAAGAGTTGGTGCTGGGTCGAAGTCCGGCGTCGACAGCTTTTTTCTGATTTTTTCAATTCTTATTTCTCTGTTTTGTAGGTTCACCTTGTTTTCAGAATTTCAGGAGCATGCTTTACTATAACTACTTCTCAATTTCAGTTCTTTAATGAATTTTTGTTGTTAGTTTCATAAATAAATTATTTCAAAATTACTTGTTATTTGAGAAAGGCGGAAAAAATCATATGTATAACATGGGGGTAAACTGATTTTTCTGCCTTGAATAATTACTCGGGAAAAAAGTTGCACTTTCCTCCCTTGTTTAAATAATAGCTATTATCTTCCTGGGCAGTTGAAGTGATAACGATTTTCAGAGAGGATGTTTCATTGTTATAAAAAGTGAATACTCTTGCTCAGGATGGCAGTTAAATTTGGCATTAACCAATGATACTCAATAAAGTTATACATTTCTGGTGTTTGCACAAAAATTCAGTTCATGACCCCATTCGAAATAACCACTTACTGTATTATGAACCGTAGCGATCTCTGAATCCTCCTGAGTTCGTCGATGTAGTTGGCCATCAGATCGAAATACACACGAGCATCCTCATCACTGGGTGTTCTATTTTTATTTGCAAGAATTATTTCATTCCTACAACAGATAATGCTGATTCAGGAATGACTCCACACCATGTAGCAATTATATAATTGTATACTATATCTAATAATCAAGGTACCAAGAGTAGATGACAAAACAATCGAAGGTTCTATCATATTGACATAGTTCAACCTATATTCATTTTTAAATACTCTTCGGTTATATGCTTCCAAGGCAAAGGTCAATCAACTCATATTGGGATCCAAATATTGGTATGACAATGATGAATTATTTCAAATCTTGAGAAACTCACCACTGAATTATTTTTTCCATTAATTTTATGTTCTGTAGTGGATGTATGAATATATATTCTGAAAATGGACATAGAGCCTGGATCATCAACATCCAGAAAATAGTATACGATACTGAATTGGTTCTTGGTAGTTTTATAGCACTGATCATCAATCGATAGAAAGACTCTTACCCAATGAATGATTGAGAAAATGACATACTAATCATACTAATGCTGAGGTTAGGTTTCATGAGCCAGTAAGATGACACAATTCAATAGATGTACTGGAAGTTCAAAGCAAACTCCGTATTTGGAATGCCGGTGAAAAATTGTTTCCAGATTAAAGTTCAAATAACTCATTTTCGATTGGAAACAATTGTCATGCTCTCTTTTTCATCAATAAGGAATCTTTGCAATCTCAGAAGAGGTGAGATGGAAAATCTCATGAGAAAAATGGAAATTGATAGAAAAGTCAAAGAACTGAACAGTTTTACGGTAACCTCTTATTTAATCCTTGTGGATCAATTGATGTATGTCTAGAATTTTATTCTTGAACTGAACTTCTTTTTTTTTCAGTCAATTTTTGAAATATTATGATTCTGATCTTCAGATATTGATATTATTATGTTGTATCCCTCACTTGATTTTGATGTTTCCATAATTTGGCATCGTCCTAGCCAGATGTTGATATTCCTCTTTTATCAGTGAAACGTAATTCAAAGAGGTGTTGAGCAAGTCCTTTCCCAAGGCGTCATGCATTATGAAGCTGATATAACTTTCAGATCGAAGAAGGCCCTTTCCGTAGTAGTTGACTCCATACACGCTCGCTATCCCAGTACTTTCGATGCTCTTCAGTAGATTTTTGAATGCCAGAAGATACCTAGAAAAATGTATGATTGAACTGTGGTCATCATTTCGCTGTTTTTAAAATCAGTGTGATTTCGTGAAGGTGAAGTGAAGCATTGCTGAGAAATCATATCGTAATTATTCTGATTGTTATTTGGCTTTGGTTCCATTACCAACAAACAAACCAAATGTCAGGATTTGAATACCGATGCGACTATGGAAGGTGTTCTGATCAAAGCTTTGGCAGAAGTGATAAAGGAACTATGGTGGAGAGATTTGTCGATACAAAGATGAAATATGTGTTCTCCAAAAGCCAGATACAAAAATTTGAATACTAGAGAGTAACCTGAAATTCGTTTTGACATAATTTAATGATTTCTGATGAAATTAAAAGGCACAATTCGCCTGATCTAGTTATTTGCAAAAGCAACTCCCAAATTTTCGCCGACTTCGTAGGTCAAATAATTTCAACATTGAAATATACGTTTTTTCAGTAACATACGAAGCTTTGCTATGGATGGAGTTGAGAAAGCAATGAGTTCTAAATGTAGAGAAAGACGAAAGTACACGAAATTATGCAGGTTTCATAAGTTTCCCAGAATATTGGTAATCTATCTCAAACGAGGGATTAGAGAGAAATTGAAAGTCACTGTTGATCATACTCTTCAATAACTGCGTGACTTCATATAACGGCCACTTTACAGCTCAGTGTCCACACCCATATAAAGAAACGTATCACGAGTTCAATGATTCCCAAATTTCGTCGTATATTCTATGAACAGAAGGTCGTGATAATTTTTTTCAGTTCTATATTCATGTTTTTCTTCAGTTATATTTTTAACTGTTAACCATATGTTTTATAATACACTGTACATTTCATTATATGAAAGAGAGGACATTGGCAGATAAAGATCTTCAAATGAAGTAGTGCTGCAGGTTTTTCCGGGTTTTCCTGCAGCTGAAAAAGCAAATGCGCCACTGGAATCAATCAAGTCACCCCGGAGCGCCAATTAATTGTTGCTGTTATCTCATAATTTATATTACTTTCCTTTCAATGAAACACTATCTCCGATATCTCATTTGTGAAAACGGAACATGAAAAATGGCTACACTGAAAATAAAACTATATACCGTTTGAGTGACTGTGTAAGCATGATTTCCAATAATGAATTAACAATTTGCCATAAATCAATTATCAGGAATTTACCTCCAAACTCCACTGTTATCATTTTCTTTGATTTGATTGGTGAGATGTTCCAGTAAGGCCGCATTGACGGATGTATACCAGCTCAAAACGTCTTGTACCGAGCTTTCTTCCGATTCCATGACATATTGCCTGAAAGAAGAAGGGAAAGATCAACATTTTCTCGAATTTCCAAATGGAACACCCTATAAATTTCAAAATGTCCTTAATGAAAAATATATGCAGAAGTATATATACACCGAGTAGTTCGATAATTATATCATAAATGAAATGTTATACAATCTTCAAAGCACAAAATTGAATAAGAAATATTTTTCCCGCAAAATTTTGACACTCCAGATGAAATTCCTTGAAGAGAAAGTCAAAATTTCCTCACTGTAAGAGAATGAAAATTCCTTACAGTTGTAAGTAATTCACATAAGTGTTTGAGAGCAGTTTCCACAGTATCCCAAGTGATTTTATTACGAATATCTGGCTTGTACCTCGACTTAGCAATTTTCAAAGTCGCCCAGGAATGTTAGGCCTTCCCTACCTGGTAAACAATATTTTATTTTTACTCCTACACGTAAATATGCTCATTTCTTTATAGTTCACTAAACGGATAAGTAGTCGATTACAGTAACGTTATGATTTCATATCCACACAAGGCAGGATATGAATTCCTCCAATCAGAGAGAACAAAAAAGTCGGTTACCAGAAACAACCTCGTAGAAACGTCAAAATTCTGATCTGTCTACACAATTATAAAGAATATTTCAAGAAAACATTTTTCAAAATCGATGATTTTAGCGAAATATCTTCGACTTTGAATTTGAAGTGATGTTCTTTCTTGTGGAGTTGAAGGACTTACATCTTCTCTCCACATTGATAATAAACTGGAATCGTAAGGTCCAAATGGCCTAGTTGGTTGAGGCGTGAACCCTCTTAGACGTTTCGCTTTGTTGTCGTTGGTTCGGATCTCACCAAAATCGATTTTTTTGGACTTTTTTCAACGATTGAAATAATATAATTTTCCAGGTAGGTATTTACCTGCTCAAAGAAAAACTTAAGTGTATGACTCGAATGGATATTAGCCACATCAAATAAGTTCTCGGAGAGCTCAAGTGCTTTTTTAAAAAATTTAATTTATCACAAGACTTGAAAATACATAGAAACAATGTGAATTGTTCAAGAGCTGAATTACAACTGATTTGAACAGAAAGAATTATGTTAACATCTTGTTCGTAATATTTCATCGCAACACAAACTTCGTCCTCGTGCGATATGGCCACCATATCCACTCTTGTACAAACTACTATTTTCGGTGATCAGAAATGGCTATTGTACCTCATACAAATACCATTTTTTTTTTCGTCTGAAGATTCTTTGTACATCTCATTTCATTGAATCGAAACTTTACCACACGAAAATTCAGATTGAATGGGTAAAATTCAACTTTCAACATCGAACTACTTACTGATGCTTCACATATCGAATATTTCAAGAGGTTATTTCTTTCTGCATTCTACTTCGGAAACGAAATACCTTTTGACTAGATGCATCTCTCATTTGTTTACTGAGTAGATCAAGCTGTAATTCTCGACGTTGGTTTCGTGATGTATCTTGCGGATTTTTTATGTATTTCCTAGCAGTATCAATTTCTATATTCTAGTCGTGGAAAACAAATTCTGCTGGTTTCTATGGATAATATGACTCTTTCTCTGTGCAGTCGTCAAAGTCTCGTTGCTTCATATGAATAAACAAAGGAAGGGTGAATTAAATAAAAAAAGGTGTTATCTCGGCTCGTAATAATCTTGGAACTGAAGTCAGGTTGGCAAAATTCGTGAAAAAACCGTAGCTTTCCAATGCATTTTGTGGCATTTTGATACGACCATTTTTTCCTCATTGTTTTTTAGTTTGAATAACGTTGTTTTTTAACGCCTTTTTTGAAAGTATCACATTGCAAAAATCGATTTTCCAAAAATGAAAGTTTGTAGTTCAACTCTTTGACTATCCAAAACCGTTTCATTCATTGCTCTACGATTATTCGTTGGGCAAGAAATAACAATCCAGTGGGACACTTTTTTTAGTAACAAATTAGATTGTTGCTAACTTATCAATCGTTTTTGAAATTGAAACTGTGGTTTCTACTAGTTGAAAGCTTGCCAAATTCACACTTGCAACTCCCAAATGCATTTCAACATTTTTTAATAGAGTAATGGAAAAAACGCCTTTTTTTAAATTCCGAGCGCAATAGTTAAGCAACAAATCAGAATATCGACATCGGACCAACGCTAATCGATAGATTTTTCATTTATCTACAACCTTCAATTCAACTTTTATTAGATCCGAACAATAGTTTTCATTATATAAGCAAAAAACAAAAAAAAAATAATGATTTCCGGCAGTCAACCGCTAATTGTTGCTTAACGCACAGACAGAATCTGGCGCAAACTTTAGGGTATAATAAGAACACCTGTGTCTGCCGGAATCCACAGCTACTTTTTGGGTAGGCGAAAATTTCACGAAAAAAGTTTATTTGATTGGACTACAAGATGAAGCGTCTTGAACAAATTTCCACTATGGAAGTATTCAAAGGGGCGAGTATTCAGCTGAATATCGATAAAAGAGTTCGATTGAAATATTTATTTTATTTCAGTTCTGTTTCAGTGGCCTTGGTTGAACTATCGTACCACTAGGTACACCCATTAACCTCTATATTTTCAGAAAGTTCCTTACAAGGAATATATATACAGTGTGTCCAAGATAAGGATCCTAAGCATAGGAATCTCAGTACCTGTTGGAGATACAGCATAGGTTTAATTAGAAAGAGGTTGTGTTCTCTAAAGCTTATTTACGTGCCGTTTAGAAACTTGAAGAATTTTTATGGCCTGCTGAGATATTTGGGAAAAACGAGAATTTGAAAAGATCGATTTTATTTTTTTCTGACTTTATTTGAAAAGATATCAAAAAACGAATAACACTTTTTCATTGGCACTTCCAAGGAACTACACGATAGTATTTTTAGTTTTTATATCCGACATTTCGTTTCCAAGAAACCATCATCAACTTTATTTTGTTATATGGACCGAAGAAAAAGTACACCCTGTATCTGATTTCATTTTTTATTACGAATTCAACAATGTATCAGGTGCCATTGTTTTCTTTTTAGTTTAAAGGAAAATTGCATTTTTTCTATTTAAAAAAAAATCTTTAAGTAGGCGTTGCAAACAAATGCTTTGACGTAAATAGCTGTCACCGAGCCTGTCAAATATTATTTAATTACACGATAAAATAGTAATTGTCATTGTTGTTAGCTTGTTTGTCGAGTTGTTCTTTTTAGAGTTATTGTTACTGTTGTTGTTATTATTGTTTATTGTTGAATAGATAATATTGTGTTATTATCGTCGAATATGCCGGGTGAGCATTATAGCCATGAAGAAAAGTTTGACATGCTAACGTGCTACATTTTGTGCCACAAAAATATTGTAAATACAGCAGCAATGTATCTTAATACATATCCAGAAAGAAAGCAGCCATGTAAGTCCATTTTCTTAGAGCTGGCTCGAAATTTAAAAGAATATGGTTCATTTAAAAAGCCTGATTTATCTCGAAAAAAGGAATCTTCAGAAGAAGCCCAAAATAATGTTTCACAAGCAGTTGTTGAGAACCCTGAAATATCAACTAGGCAAATCGAAAATAATGTAGGAGTAGCCAAATCCACAGCTCAATTCATTTTGTGTAAAAATAGATATCACCCCTATAAATTTAGGATCTGCCAAGAACTTAAACCAGGAGATTTCGAACGGCGCCGAAATTTTTGCGAATGGTATACACGCGCGTGTGACGAAGATTCAAATTTCCCTTCAAAAATAATATGGTCCGACGAAAGTATGGTCACTAATAATGGTATCTTCAACCGCCGCGATACGCATTACTGGGCTCAGCAAAATCCGCGTGTCAAGAAAATATCAAGACATCAAGAACGTTTTGGGTTTAATATGTGGTGTGCAATTTCAGGAACTAAAATACTAGGTCCGTTTTTTTACTTCAATTCTTTGACCGCCGAACGATACCATCATTTATTGCAAAACTATTTAGAAGACTGTTTAGATAATTTACCTCTGGCACAGGTCAATAACTGTTGGTTTCAACAAGACGGTGCTCCTGCACATAATTCTAGACAAGTTCGAGAGTATCTTTCGCAGCGATTTCCTGGAAGGTGGATTGGAACCTCTAGTGAAGTGTCTTGGCCAGCGCGATCCCCTGACTTAACTCCTCTGGACTTCTTCATATAGGGTTTTGTTAAAAACCAGATTCACCAACATTCTTTTGAAATTGAACAGCAGTTACGAGAATGTGTAACTGCCGCATTTAACAGTATTACACCAGAGATGTTACGTGATGTTTTAAGTTCTACAGTTAGAAGATCTTACTTATGTTTGGAAAATAACGAAAACCTGTTGGAACACCTCCTTTGAATTAAATAAAACATGCAGTAATTTCTTTGTTGTTTTCATTACTTTAAAAAAATCATTAACCTACTTAAAAATACATTTTAAAAATAGAAAAAATGCAATTTTCCCTTAAACTAAAAAGAAAACAATGGCATGTGATACATCGTTGAATTTGTAATGAAAAATGGAATCACATACAGTGTGTACTTTTTTTTGGGCTATTTAAAAAAATAAAGTTGATGATGGTTTTTTGAAAACGAAACGTCGGATATGAAAACTAAAAATACTATCGTGTAGTACCTTGAAAATGCCAATGAAAAAGTGTTATTCGTTTTTTGATATCTTTTCAAATAAAGTCAGAAAAAAATAAAATCGATATTTTCAAATTCTCGTTTTTCCCAAATATCTCAGCAGGCCATGAAAATTCTTCAAGTTTCTAAACGGCATGTAAATAAGCTTTAAAGAACACAACTTTTTCCTAACTCAACCCAAGCTGTATCTCCAACAGGTACTGAGATTCCCATGCTTAGGATCCTTATCTTGGACACACTCTATATATATATATATATATATATATATATATATATATGGTGTTCCATTCGTAAATTCCAAAAAAATGTTTCTGAGTTCAACCCATTATTATAAAAATACATTGTTTAAATGGACACCTCTGAACAAAGCTTCACCAATGAACATATATTATGTTTCACAAAAGCCATAATCAATATGCAGTTTGCCATCTATCGTACGGAAACACAACTCCACCATTTGCTGTTCACGTTTACGTTTACGTACCAGAGGTCGCCCCGAGTAATTTTTTATCATTCAAAATAAAAGACGAATTATCGAGTAGAACATCGGAACAGAGAATAATAGAAATAATATTTATGAATAATAACTATACCTGAACGTCGTTAAATTCTCTTGAAAAGTTTCTTTGTCTGGACAGTATTTTCTATCTTCCGTTAGGTGTATAGCGATTGGTGGCCAACTGCTCATGTTCCTGATAGCTTCATCAGTCAATCCGAAACGTGTGTTGAGGTCGATCCTGCAAGTAAATTGTTGAATTGATTCACATGATTTTCTGAGGAAAATAAATTCGGAAATATTCTGATTAGACTAAAATAGATTCGAGGAACGTGTAGTATAATCAGTGATAAAAAAAAGATTGATTATTTGACCCATAGCACTTTGGGTGGGAAGAGTGTATTCGATCAAGGTATTCTTGCACATCTCACCGAGTCAGTCATAAAAATGTCTGGCGTAACTGCTGTTAGAAGCGTCATTGAGAAATTTGAACCGAATATAAGCCAGCGCTATAGCCAACTCGCCAACCACACGAAAGAAAAGCCCTGTAATGTTCAAAGAATATCGCGTGAATCAAGGGACAGGAGATACGAATTTACATTCATTTCGAATTTTTGAAGTTTGTAAATCTCAGGAGACACCTTTCTCGGCAAGAAGCTCAAAAGTTCAGCTGTTCTATTGAAAAAATATTCCTGAGCACGAGAAGTTCGACAGGTCTCCAAATTCACAACAAAGGGGTGGGAATTCTGTACTCGTCGAGTTATCCGTGTAAATATTGCCAAGGGTGGAACGATTGATAACAATTCAGAAGAGCACCGACTGTGAAAATATCCATAGAAGAGAGACAAGTCTCCGACCCTTCTACGATGTTCCAATGAAGTGATCGACTCTGTGAGGGAAGAATCACCAACAAGACGGATTGCCTTTCTCTGACTAGAATCGAGAAGCCTCAATGAAGATTTTGGTGCCGAACTCCACACATGAGAACCATATTCCAAGACAGGTCGTATCTGAGCCTTATAGATCATTAGAAGCTGACTAGATGTGAAGTATTTCTTCGTACGAAATAGAAATCAAAATTTCTGTGAAGCACTTTTAGCGATCGATCTCAAATGGTTTTCCCATGAGAGATAATTACCGATCGTAATATCTCTAGCATCGAAATACTTGACTTTGTAGGAATAGTTACTCCTGGCTTCTGAATACTAGATAATTCGGAAGGATTGAAGAAATAAAGGTTTCAACGAATAACATCCGATAATTATTTATACAATATCAACGATACTCTACCTTCTTGAAGATACACTAGTAAATACATTGAACGCTACTTCTGACCGTTCCAACTGCATTCTTGAAACGACTTTCCCGAGCTCTGTAGCGAAAGTAACCTGGAAAAAATAGAACTTTAATTGACAATTGAAGGCACATGCGAAGTCAAGATGCTTCCTTCAGTAGGTTCTTCAAATGGTGTGTCCAAATATTATGGTTCCCAGAGATATATGGGAGTTACGTCATAATATGTGAAAGCTTTTTAAATGTTGAATATTTCAATTGAATCATTTGATGAGGATATAATTTCAATACTGGAGAACAAAGTGTTGTTAAATTCGTGTTTTCTAATGATCAAATATTACCTTACGATATTTCGACTATTTCCTGAATATTTCAGAATCAAATTATGATATTTTACTAAACAGGATACTTCCTAATCTTACTTTATAGACTCATGGAATGAATTGAAGCTTTCAGATTATAATGTATTCATAAATTTGTTGAGATAATAAAAAAATTGATAGCATTTTAACGTCAGCTGATGGTATGGTGTTGTTTTCGGCTGATGCATTGAAACCCCTTACTGCATATTCTGCCATATTTGGCACATCTTATACAAACAGTGTTTCCGAGTCCCAATGCGTTGAGAGTTCGCACACCAAACGACTGGGATCATTCGCTCACCCTTTTTGGGATTTCTCGCATATTTACGGGGGATTTCAGTTCGCATCGTCTGTTCAACATGTGAGAGCACGTCCGAGTGATATGTCAATAGAATATTTTCAATTTGTTCGATTGAATTATTTGAAAAATACTGACGCACAAGTTAGTATTCAGATATATCGTTCAGATTTCTTGAAAATGAAATATGCATATTCATTGAGCAAAGAGCGATTTCGTTCACATGTGCCATATTTGGAATATTTTGGGGTAAAGTAAAACTTAGACACAATGGCTCTGGTTTGATATTCCATTTTAGATGTATCCTAGGCGGTTCTATGGAACAAGAAATCATTTTATAACACGTACAAAATATTTTCCATTTTCTTGGTAGGATTTGTGTCAATACCTGGATTTTATGGAGTCGTAACTTGACAAATGAAGACCTGTACCGGCCACTTTCAGAATTCAAACTTGCATTGGCAGAAGTTTTGACAAATACAAGTAAATTGCAGAGAAAACGAGAAAGACCAATTAGCACTTTACAACCTTAACCATGATAAAAAATATCCATTTTCCCAAATACCCGCTCAGGAGATAAGAACGGACAATCTGGGTTATTTGCCTATCGTCAATGACGAACGACAAAGGTGTAAATATCCAGACCATAAGGGAATATTCGAAATATGTGATCGCATTTGTTTTTCAAACTTCAACCTGGTATATTATGTTGTTTTTATCAGTGGAAAAATCTTCATCAATTTCTTGCTATTTTGTTAGTGTAATCTGTGATAATTTTCGCACATGACAGAATTTTTTTCTCAACCGATAAGGCTCCAATTTTAATTTGTTATTTTTCTAACGTGTTTGCTATCACGACCTTTCCAAAATATTTTTCTCGCACATTCGAAATGAATCATGCAGTAAGGGGTCTGATATGCTCTCTCTATCTGAGAAATCGAGTGATAGCTCACATTTTTTGACGGTAGATAATGATGCAAATGTGATTTCTCAGAGCTGCTATTCCAATCAGGTGGCAGCTCACAAATATATCACCTTCAGACAAATACATATGAATTATCAGTTAATCAGTACGAACCCATAAACCGAACGATTATCTGGTGAATTTGTTTACAAACTTCGTGTATGCATTCTATGGAATGAGAAATCATTTTAAAATACCAACAACACATATTCTTTCCTTTTTTTTGATAGCATTTGTGTCAACAGCTGGATGTAATGGAGTCGTAACTTGAGAGATGAGGACCTGTACCTGCCACTTTCAGAATTCAAACTTGCATTGGCAGAAGTTTTGACAAATACAAGTACTTTGCAGAGAGAACGAGGAAGACAGTTCACAACAACCACAACTGAAGTCAAAAATTAAAAATATCCATTTTCCTAAATACCTGCTCAGGAGATAAGAACGGACAATCTGGTTCATTTGCCTGACGTCAATGATAAACGACAAAGGTGTAAATACCCAGATAATAATAGAATATTACAAATACGAACTTCCACCTAGAATAATGTTTTTCTTTTTCACTGAAAAAATCTTCATTAATTTCTTGCCATTATTCGTGCCAATTTTTGCACATGACAGATTTTTTTTCAACCAATAAGGCTCCCATTTTAGTTTGTTATTTTTCTAACGTATCTGCTATCATGACCTATTCAAAATATTTTTCTCGCATATTCGAAATCATGCAGTAAGAGTTCTGATATGCTTTATCGATCCGAGAAATCGAGTGATAGCTTACATTTTTCGACGGTAGATGATGATGCAAATATGATCCCAATCAGGCAGCAGCCCTCTTATTGACTAAACTCTAGCATGATCTTCCGTTCACCAAAAATGAGTAAAAAAACTATGTTCAGACAAGGAGGAAATGGTTAAGTATTACTACTTTGGTTCGGGTTTGAAGGCCGTTGGTTTTTGGAATTTCTTCTCGACGTTTCGCTGGCGCGAGTGTCTAGCTTTTTCAGAGGCTCATACATCTTGAGTTTGACTTGAGTATTACGACTTCGTAAAGCATATTCATATGGAGTCAGGTAATTAGGAGTGCTAATTACTATATGTTTCTATATCTGGATTCAGGATGAAATTCCATTAAACGATGGCCTTCAAACCCGAACCAAAGTAGTGATACTGTAGACAAGGAGGCTCTATATGAAGCCAGTCCTTTCAAGACAAGTTTGAAATTTTAATGTGTACGGAAGATCCGGTTATTGTCTAACTGATATTGAAAATTTCCAATTCAGTTCAGTTCTTATTTCATTTTCACGTTTTTTTTTGTCACCGTTCCTGTTGTTGTGGTAACATTTTCTTCTTACCCAGGCGTGTTTGGGTTGAATTACTCGCTTGAAAGATGTATTGTCTAATGAAATTCGTGTAGGGGTTTTGTAACTCCATAGTGGAAAACAAAAAATGGAATGTTGTTCAGTTATATTTTCATCCAGTATCGGCCAATTCCATCAGTTAATTAACGCGAATATCTTTTTTTTACATGCAGATTCACACGAAGGGGAAGCCCTGTAATGTTCAAAGGACACCGAGTGAATCAAGGGACAGGATATACGAATTAACATTCACTTTGAATTTTTGAAGTTTGTAAGCCTCAGGAAAAACCTCTTTCGGCAAGGATTTCCAAAACTCTGCTGTTCTTGGAAAAAGATCCGTGAGCAAGAGAGGTTGGACAGGTCTCCAAACAAATGCTGTACTCGTCGAGTCATCCGTGTGGATATTGCCAAGGGTGGAACGATTGATAACAATTCAGAAGAGCACTGACCGTGAAAATTTCTATAGAAGATAGACAAGTCTCCGACCCTTCTACGATCACCCACAAGACGGATTGTTGTCTTCCTCTGCATAAAATGTAGAAGCCTCAATGAATGTTTTGGTGCCGAACTCCACACATGAGAACCATATTCCAAGAGAGTTCGTATCTGAGTCTTGTATATCACTAGAAGCTGACGAGAATGAATATACTACTGATTTTATCCCACCAATAGGATGACTTTTGTTGAGTTCAGGTATTGATAGGGAATATGATCAGAATACATTCTTCCATCATCATATTTTTCAATTCAAATTTTGAAATAGTGCATCACTGAGAATAATCTTTCGAAATCGTGTGGAACTGCATGTGTGCTACTCCTTCCCAGAGTTACGAGAAGAAAATTGATATTTTGGTGCCGATTTCCTTTTCCTGAATAAACTCGTGTTGAGTGATATCTGTTTGATGTTTAAGTAATCTATAAAATGTTTTGTAGGAGTTCGCGAAGTAACTAATACTTGGGAAGTTCTTATCTTAACTCTCAAATCCATTTTCTTCCCCGGGAAGAAATATCCAAAAAAATCGCAGGGGGGGGTTTAGTTTCGTTCACAATAATTTTATTTTTCAAAATATAGAACCATGATTTTTATTGCAAATATATAATACAAAATTGTTGAGCGTTGCGTGAATCCAAAACTTCTAATGGTGCACTGTTCTCAATTCGGGCGTGTTCAGCAACTTGAAAAGTGGTGGATCCGTGGGATGTGGATGAAATCCACTCTTCGGACAGTTCGCAATGAATTGTAAACCATGGGTGGAGGTTGATTTAAATAAGCCAATTTCATTATATTTTGGCGAGCATACTATTGCAATAGCTTCGGGCATCAGTAATTGATAGGAGCAATGAGTGCGAAGATCCACGCTTGAAAGAAATGCTGTTTGCGTAGGATGAGTATGAATCCACCATATTGTTATTAAATTACGTTGGTCTTGGTAATCAAATATTTCTTCCTCTTCCATTGTCATACAAGTATCCGATGTTTTTTTAGCTTTGGTAAAATCATATGAGTTATGATCAACTCATCCATCACTAGTTTTCCTGCTAGTATGCCGCATGTCTCAATGTTTTTGAAAGTATTGCTCTGAGCCATGGCTTGGAACATCGTCATTACTAAATATAACTAGGTTGGTAAGAAAAAAAAATTCAATTCGATTATTTATTGCAGATTCACGCGAAAGGAAAGCCCTGTAATGTTGAAAAAACACCGCGTGAATCAAGGGACAGTAGAAACAAATTTGAATTCTTGAAGTTTATGAGCCTCAGGAAAAACCTCTTCCGGCAAGGAGTTCTCAAGTTCAGCTGTTCTATTGACAAAAGATCCCTGAGCAAGAGAGGCTCGACAGGTCTCCAAGTTCACAACAAAGGGGTGAGAATTCTGTACTCATCGAGTTATCTGAGTAGATATGTAGATATTGCTAAGGGTGGAACGATTGATAACAGTGCACTGACCGTAAATATATCTGTAGAAGAGAGACAAGTCTCCGACCCTTCTACGATGTTTCAATGAAGTGAGCGAGTCTGTGAGCGAAGAATCACCAACAAAAAATTTGATGAGCTTTATATTGATTGCTTTTTTCATGACTTTGGAAATGATAGAGAGCAATGCAATCGTTCTGTCATTTCAAGGTGAAGTTGTCTTCCTTTCTTTAGGAAGTCGCTGAATGCTTGCTGTCCTCAGATGACATTTTTAGTAACACAGTAGACTTTTACCGATCAGTGAAATAATACCCATGGAGAAACAATTGACTGGAGCTGTGAGTTATTCGATATTCAATATTGGACACTGAAAAGGTGAAAATGGCATAAACGTACATATTTGCACAAGGCGCGCCGCGCCTTCTATTTCTCCATTATTGCTTGTCCGTACGAAACTCCAGGGGGATAATTTATCATGTAATTAAGTCGACTGGTCCAAACTGGAATTAATTGCTGGTCTGTTTTTCACGAACGTCGTAGAAGTTACAACAAAGGGATACAATGGCTATCGTTTACCACTTTATTAGTTTGGATTTGTTATTTCAATGAGAAATAGCTCTCGAAATTGTGACTTTGATATAAGAAGTGAAGTGGATTTTCATTTTGAGGGTATGCAATGTGAATGAAATAATATTCATAGAGACAGCCCAGGTGTCGCACGAAGGTTCAACCCGGACCATAACGGTAATCAATTTCAACAATGACTCACAAACAGACTGATAACCAATCATCTTCCATCCACTGATGAACTGAAAATCGATATCACTTCAACCAGTCTCAATGACTTCTCAACACTTCAGATAACTTCACACACATAAACATAACATATCCAAATGAAAATGGGTTTGTTCCGTAGTTTTCTGGATTTGTAACGTGCCACAATCTGAAAAAATAAGAATAAATATTGGAATCTATACAAGTGTAGAAGGGCAGATTTTCAATCTACCCCCAGAAATTGCTGAGTCTATTGAAAAACAGTTCTTCCTGGATAGAACAAGATTGTGATAGGTTACAAACCCAGAAAAGTACGGAACGAATATTGATCCACCACAGAATAATGACGTACAAACTTATCATTTATTCAGTCGA
The DNA here is from genome assembly GCA_032362365.1 of Zygogramma bicolorata. Lineage (NCBI taxonomy): Eukaryota > Metazoa > Arthropoda > Insecta > Coleoptera > Chrysomelidae > Zygogramma > Zygogramma bicolorata. The sequence goes on from JAVJAQ010000155.1 coordinate 100,342, forward strand.
GAGCATTCCACAAGCTCTCTCAGTCATATTATCAATTATTGTAGCCATGCCAGCTACATATTTTCATTTAACATCATGTTTTCCCTGGTACACTTGACTCCAAAACGAACTAGTTTTTTATCCATTCAGTTGATTTCATCACAACAATTTGAAGAGACATTCGAGAATGTAATCATCTCAGGTAATTGGTATAGAGTTACGCCAGTGTGAATTTGATCCAAGATGAAGTCGAATATAATCATAATTCCACCTCAAATATCATCTCTTGTGTTCTAGTATAGTTGACAATGCTCGATTCGTTATTGAATTCGATGTTCCGTTATATATCTATGTTCTGATGAAGTGAAAAAAAATAAAATTCAGCGGTACTCTACTAGAGTAACTAGAGTTATTGATAGCTTGAGAATAATAATTCTATTTATTGCCAAATATTAACATCAGTAGTAGAAGCAATGAAAACAAAAAAGTGGACTTAAATACAGAGAATTCCCAAAGGACAAGAAGACCTCGTTCATGGAGAAAGAGTAATCTAGTGGAAACTGGCATAGGTATAAAAGTAGTGGTCGGTCTACTTCGGGGCAGAGCAGGCTCAGAAAACATGTGAGCAACATGGGTCTGACAGAGTAAATCCCATGCAGGTCCTGTCAAGAAGAGGAAGAAAGTGCGCGACATGTTCTCTGTGAATACGAAGCGATTGGGAAGTTCATCATCCAGGTACGCCTCTATTAGAAAATATTTGAATATTGAATATTGAATATTTCATCACGTAAAACAAAAACAAACTTCTGAATGTGAATAAGATTAGATTACGATCAGCTGATTACGGTTTGTTGCCGACATTTTTGAACAGACATCAGCGCCCTCATCGTTAGAAATTCTTCCCGATAGCACGGCTGTGACACGCTAGATGCGTGAAAGAGAAACCAGAGGCTGCTAGCTATATGAAGGGGTCAGTGTCAAGGCTATGAAGCCTCATTGAAGGGATCAAGCTAGACGATGAGCTTTTACAACCAAGGAGCATTACATCAGATCTGAAAAGATCGCAGTGAATCAGGCCATGATAACTCCCCAATATTCTAGGAACTAGGTACGGGTAAAAGTTCATCTCTATTAAGGTAGAAACTGCTTCAGAGAAAAAACCCTACAGTTTTCATTTCATTCGTTGGGGTAACAGGTTTTTATTTCGAAAATATTTTCTCATAAATCATAATGACGGTTTCATACATGAATCTCTAACTGAAATTGGAACATACATGTGCAGACAGACGGACACAAGCGTGTATTTGCAAAAAATGTTAGTAATAACTATATAAAAATGAATGGAAGTGGCCGTTACTTGATGAAAATCGATATTGAGCAAATGATATACATATAGTTGCTTGTGAATTGTTCAACGTTCCTGCTTGAGCAAGCTATTGTTTAGCGAAACACGTGTCGCGATTCAGTAAACCCCTTATATGTGAAAATTTTACAGGCAACTGTATATTATTTGAATAACTATATAGGGTAGTACGAATTGAAATTCAGACTCACGAAATAATATTTGAACTATATAAATATAAAAAGCATTTTTTACCCTGCAAAATATTCGGCGATATAATGGTAAATCAAAATAATGTATTAGGCCAGAGAAACATCAGAAAACGTCGAGAAAGGATTGTTATTCATCTCTGATTTCGTCTTTTTAGCAAATTTTTGACCTCTTCAACTGATTGGTATATGTTGATAGGCATTCAATTTCTTTGAAAAGTTTGGAATATAATATCAAAAAAAGGTAAGTGCAGGAGGTTTGGTTTCTAGCTGTATGCATTTTCGTTATTTCAAAGATTTCATTACGATATCTTGTACTATATGCGTGATCGACAGGATGGAATTGACTTTCGTGTTTGAAGTGGAATATCAGAGGATTCTGCAGAAACAATTGCTTTCAGGTGAGAAAAAAATCCCTCTCTTCTATTTCTTCCTTGATAACCATAACGTTCACATGAAATTTCAGTTCTTTCATATGTATTTCACAGCTCCAGTAACTTGCAAATCGATAATAATAATTCCAGCACTACTCGTTTCTAATATAACTTGTACTTATCTCATTTGATTGATATTTTTCAGCTTCAAGAAGTTCAAAATTCGCATACAATATATGTGATGATCTCTTGACAAAGATAGTTTCGAAAAAGAGAGCAAGAATTAGCGTCCCCTACAAAAGTTTCAGGAATATTGTCGAATATTTCACGTCTGTGTGGAATTTAAATCAAACCAAGTAATCTGTGTGGATAGTTGGGATTCATAGATATTGTTTCACTAGAATCCATGTTAAAACTCATTGATATCACGCAAACTAGGTATTATTTTTGATGTGGGGTAAGAAATTATTATAGACTAACTGTTGCCCGCTACTTCGTTCGCATAGAGGTCGAATCGAACCGTTTAGTCAGCGCACGCTGGTAAAGCATCACATCTCGCCGGCTTTTCTCCGACTTTATTTCCATATACCATTATTTTTCACTGGATATTTCGTTCAATAAAAATAAAGTATAGTTTTTTCACTCCTGAATAATGTAGCATTCTGTTAGTGAAAGAATCATCATGATCGGATCAGTATTCCCTAGGATTATCCCCTACAAACAAAACAAAGAAAATGTTAGAAAATTCACCTCCCTATAAAAGTATAAAAACTGTGCTTCACTTCAATGTCCCTTGCCCCTTTTATTTTCTAAACGGGTCAACTCGAAAAATTGAAACTTGGGTTGATGAAATTGATGCATGAATACTATATTTTGGAGTAAAATTGAAAATTCCAACATGGCGAATGAGCGCCATCTGGGAAAAAAAATTGAAAATATCCTTCTCAACCCTATAATATGGAGTCAATATCTTCACCCACTGATAATTACATGAATACAAACACATTAATATCGATATTTCTGGAAATATTCATTTTTCTCAACCATATGGCAATCGGTTGAGGTTTGATAGGTTATTTTTTGTTTGTGAAATAGAACAAAAAATATCTGTATGAAAAAGAACATCATTGTTCAGTCTATTCTCATTGAGTTTTTGGTAGATGAAAAATGCTCAACCTAACAACGTTCAACAGGGGAACTATTTGAATATGCTGTTGACCCTCTTATCACCGATATCGTCGAAGCGGATGCTAATGAATTCGATATGGACCATTCACTCCAACAAGGTGAAGCAACACCACATTACCACAGAAAAACTATTTGGATAATACTTCTCCGGTTGTTGAGTTGGCCGTCCAGGTACTACGGAATGGCCAGCCCGCTTGCCAGATTTGATATGTTCAAACTTTTTCTCATGGGGCCATCTGAAGCAAAAGCTGTACGAAACTGAACCTGCTTCGATATTGGATATACAACAGAGAATGATAAATATTTGTAGAAATATCGACGTAAATGTGTTTGAAAATGTTCCGCCTGAAATAACGGATAGATTATTCAAAGAGTTCAGGCAACCATTTCGAGCATCTTCTGAACTGAATCCAGCTTATATTCTCAAATTATGAAGTTGAACGTCGGTCTATACAAGCAAACATTGAATGTTCCGTCATTTTGTAGTAGGTGAAGATATTGACTTTATGTTCTAGGGTGGTGAAATATTCAACAGGAGCAGAAAAATAGATGTATCACAAGACCCCCTTTCCCATTTATTTTTTTCCAGATAGCGCCCATTCGCCATCTTGAAATTTTCGTATATCAATTTTGCACTGAAATACAGTATTCATGCACCAATTTATCTCTCCCAAGTTTGGACTTTTTTACTTGACTCGTTAAATAGAAGGGGGGGCGATATTAAAGAAAAGCAAGCACTCTAGATTATAACCAAATGTGCGCATTGAGCATGGTATAGTTGAGTGGAAAATAATTGATTGAAATTAATTGCCATTTATTCCAGTAGTTCTGACTCCAATAGTACAGAAACATTCTCATCAAATGCATTATTAATATGTATACGCACCGTTTCTGGGATATTGAATAACAGACATTTTTCAAGATAGGTGCCTGATTTCCCTTCTCAGTCGATTTTTTTTATATGCAGATTCACACGACAGAACAGCTTTGTTCGAATAACACCGCGTGAATCAAGGGATAGGCGATAGGAATTAACGAGCACCGACGTGAAAATAGCTATAGAAGAGAGACAAGTCTCCGACCCTTCTACGATGTTCCAATGAAGTGAGCGAGTCCTTGAGCGAAGAATCACCAACAAGACAAATTGCTTTTCTCTGAATATAATCGAGAAGCCTCAATGAATGTTTTGGTTCCGAACTCCACACTTGAGAACTGTATTCCAAGACAGGTCGTATCTGAGCCTTGTAGGTCATTAGAAGTTGACGAGAAGTGAAGTATTTATTCGCACGAAATAGAAATCCAAGTTTCTGGGATGCACTTTTGGCGATCGATCTCACATGGTTTTCCCATGAGAGATTATCACTGATCGTAATTCCTAGCATCGAGATACTTGACTTAGTAGTTCTAGTTATTCTAAAAACACTTATTATTCTCCGGAAAAAGAACACATATTCTTGCGATCCAAAGCCCTGAAATTCCTGAAGGTTCAACACAAATATATCACCTTCAGACAAATACATACGAATGATCGGTTAATTAGTACGAACCCATAAACCGAACGAATATCTGGGGAGTTTGTTTACAAGCCTGTGAATGCATCCCCAGAGTGTATACTTTATATTCAGCACACCGACATGTAATCTGAATACAATACCATTAGTGGCATTACGAAAGACCCGTTGCGGAAACAAATCTTCGTTTTGCAGCTCGGGTGAGTTGCTTTGGATTTTGTGTGAAGATTTTCAAATAGGACTTTTCATCAGGATAATGGAGTAAATCTAGAGAGGGAGAAAGAAAAAGACAGAGAGAGAAAGATAAAGTGATGGGCTGAGAGATGAAGAGAGAAGAATTTTTTCAACAATATATAATGATGGCTTCTGTTCTGCAGATATTGTCAAATATGGAAAGATGTTATTAATTTATTCATATCCATTCAAACTAATACATGAATTGAGAGATGTTTCAACCTCAACTTCAATATTCTGAAACAGGAACACTCAGTATTTACAATTCCATATTTTAATACTCCGGTTCATAGACATCAAATCGATACGATTACAACCTCAGCATATGAATCTTTATAAATATTGAGGGAGGTCAAGATTCAGTATTCAGTAAATCAGTCAGTATTCATTGAACGCTGTTCAGAAACGGTTCCAGAACATTTTTGAGAATGCAGCACATCTCCTCTACAATCCTGTTGCTTAGCAATATATTTATTTTTGTGTTTTTTTTTGTATTTTCTCCTTAGCTTTTCAATGTCAGTTCATTTCCGATCACATTTTCCCATTTTTCTATAACAAATATGTGATTTAATTAAAATTTATGAAGTTTTCAAATGAGTTTCATCATTTGGATGAATGACAGTTGGGTGAAATAGCGAAAAATCCTGTCGTAATAAGCCAAGCGAATGCCGAGTTGCGACAATATCGAATGGCAAATGTGGCACATATTTTTGGAATAACTTTTATCACGCACACACACACCGAAAGTAGTTTCAAGACACGGATGAGTGAGCACAGTCGAAATTGTCGGTTAGGACAAACTGAAAAATCAACTCGAATATTTCCCTCATATATAAAATGTCCATAAGAGCAATGCAATTATCGAAAACTTACAGCGGTAATTGCATTGTATCCAGTCACCCTAACAACACATTTGAAACCGTATCGCTAGACGTCAGTAAACAACACAAATAAATGTTAGATTGACTTCAGAAATAGAAAAACATTTCGCGTTTAGGTGAGTACTTCATACAATCTATAGAGGAAAGTATAAATGAACGAAAAATAACATTTCTTTGAGAATTTCTCTATTCGTGAAATATTCCAATGAATTACATTCGTGCATAAAAATTACCAGATAATTTTGCATTCAAGCGTAATATCTTATACAAATTGCATTCGGTAATAAGAACCCTCGTCCTTCGGACTCGGACACTTTCGTCAAAATATGAAAATGAACTCTTGCAATTTTTAGATATCACGCTTTTGAGAAGACCTCAATCCCCTCAATAACGACACATTATTCCATTCGCTTATACCGTGAAGCAATTGAGATGAATAAGCATAAGGTAAACTTCGACAGGAAGGAAGAGGAACGGACCTTGAACAAAATATGGCATCCCGTTCTGAAGACATTGACGACAAACCCAGACAGAAGATCAAAATGCGACGTACTACAGAACATGGACCGACCTCATGATATTGACAAGCCAGTACCTCCAGATTAGCCATTAGTCATAGTAGACTCACAGAAAGGAGTTCAATTAAGACCACGCCGCTGGAGATGGCTGCTGCAGATGCATCCGAAAGCTCCAGAACTCAAAATTCCAAGACACAGCCCTCAAGCCCGAAAAACTTGCAATTTATCAACACCGGCAGTGAGACCTCTATCCTCCTTATTTCGCATAAGTTTCGACTTTCTCAGGATAGATATTTTTTTGTTTCATATTATTTTTCTTCTTTAAACACAAGAGTCGCTTTATTGTCTTGGGTACAAAAGCGCTTTGGGGCGTCTTTACGTTGGCGTATTTGCTATTACAATTGTAAATCCATAGTGCTTCCAGATCAGTTGGAGTATTCAATCCAGATATCCCATCTAACAGGATTGGTATCTAGGCAATAAACAATCTGATCGACCGCGGAATTTTGGGTACCTTTGACTGGTCAATAGAAAAATCCATTTGAGGCCAAACCCATGGATGAATAAGCTGTTTTTATCATTCAAGTAAATCAATAGATATAGTGTTCCAATTGACTGGTTATAGGATCGAACAATATTCTCTGAAGGAAAAGACATTTCTATTTCGTGCAGAAATAAATTCGTTGAAACCAGAGCGCTTTCGAGTAGATGAGATAGGTTACATCCAGGATAATCGTGTTCAGGACTGAACTTTTCAAGGTTGTAATGTGAAAATAACAAATCCAACGGAATTGAAAGATTTAAAAGGTATTCGCATTCTCTCTGTTCTCTCCAAAGTAGCCGAACAAGGAATGGAAGTTCGATTGTGAAAACACCTCACGAAATATTCTTTGTTACCTTCAGTGCAATCCGGATTCCGCAACGGATTTAGATGCATGATTGATTTACTTCAAGTTACAGATATTATATTTAGGGCAAAAAATCAAGTTTTTTCTGCTCAACTGGTTCTACTTGATTTCAGTCGCGCTTTCCACATCATCAACTATGAGTTGATGCTAAAAATCATTCAATATTTGGGACTTTCGATCAATGCTATTACGTTGACGAAGTCATATCTTTCTGATAGGCAATAAAAGATTCAGATAAATAATGCCAACTCTACATATTTGACGTTAAATTCGGGAGTACCTCAATGAACCATTCTAGGGTTTGCCTCAAATTTAGATGGGTTAAAGTTTAGTTGGATATTTACGACGGTGGTCCATTCATTCGTACGCAGAATACCCAGCTCTTTCACAGTTTTCCCCAACATGAAGTGTACAATGCATCCACGTTGAATAATAGAGACCTTGAATATTTTGTCAAATCTGCTACTGATCATCCCTCACTGATCAATCCTTCAGAATCGAACATGATGGTGACCACGTTTCGAAATGATAAGAGAATGGCGAGTTGATTTGATTTACGAATCAACAATGACTCACCCACATTACTTCAGAAAAAAGTGAATCTTGGTATTTTACTAGAAGTTGAAATGAGATTCAAAAAACAAGTTAATGCCTACAACGAGAGTACCCATCAAATAAACTTATATATGACAATAGACATCTTTCATCCTCCGTTAACTCCACGCTGTGTGAGAAACTTGTTTTTTCATTGTTCAATTATGCAGATAATCTGTACGGTCCGAATCTAGCGAGCACGTTCAAAAACAAGATATAGAAAGTACGAAATTCGAGCCTCGAGCACATTTACGGAATTCAAAAATAGAAAGGTATTCCTCATAAACCTCGCGCAGCATGCTGGTTTAACATCGAAAACAGGAGAGTTCCCCAAAGTGCTTGTTAATATCATATGATTTTATTTAGTAACGAAGGTACCCTTTTACTTGCATAGTGAAAAAAGAATATGAAATAAAAAAGTCTGTTCATATCAGTGCAGGATCTATAAGCTGTACCGAATCATTCGTTTTGGACATCAAATATCATATACCAGCAGTGTTCGATTTCAGAGGCCACAACACACCAGAAATTTCAACAAATCCACAACACTCAATATTTGGCGCACTGTATATTCCAAATCGTTCATTGGAGAAAGAAATGCCCATATCGTCTGTCAATCAGAAGGATTGAGAGAATGAGAGATTGTTTTCTGAACACAATAAAAAAGGGTCGTGTGAAATTATTCGTTGTCACACGGTATACGCATCTCATCATGAATACCCACCTGACTTCCAAATTTTTTCTACATGCTTTTATTTGGGTTGCAATGTATGTATGTAGTACTTATGTTCGCTCTCGTTGGAATCTTGCGACTCAATTTATAAGCATATATCTTCAACCAATTGGGCTGAAACATGATCTACACCAGTGGTCGCCAACCTGTCGATCGCGAGCTACCGGTAGCTCGCGGAGGCAATTCTGGTAGCTCTCACAACGATTTTAATTCAAAAAATACAAACTGTAAAACTCAGAGAAGCTTCCGATAATTCCACAAAAAAATCTAATTGTCATAATATTGAACATAAACAGCGGCAACGTTGCGGTGAGCGATCTGCCGCTGATGACATCAAGCTAGAATCGACTAGAACCAACTTGATCTGATTCATTTCTTTTTCTTTTTCTAGAGGAAGATTCACACGAACGGAAAGCCCTGTAATGTTCAAAGAACACCGCGTGAATCAAGGGACAGGAAATACGAATCAACATTTACTTTGAATTTCTGAAGTTTGCAAGCCTCAGGAAAAACCTCTTTTGGCAAGGAGTTACAAAGCTCTGCTGTTCTATTGAAAATAGATCCCTGAGCAAGAGAAGTTCGACAGGTCTCCAAATTCACAATGAAGGGGTGGGGGTTCTGTACTCGTCCAGTCATCCTTGTAGATATTGCCAAGGAAGAAACGATTGATAACGATTCGGAAGAGCATCGACCGAGAAAGTATCTATAGAAGAGAGACAAGTCTCCGACTCTTCTACGATGTTCCAATGAAGCGAGTCGGTGAGCGACGAATCACCAACAAGACGAATGAATTGCCTTTCTCTGAATAGAATCGAGAAGCCTCAATGAATGTTTTGGTGCCGAACTCCACACATGAGAACTGTATTCCATGACAGGTCGTATCTGAGCCTTGTAGAAGAAGAAGAAGAATTTATTCATCATTGAAAATTTCATACATGTATCGGATACAACATGAAACCTTATCAGACTAGTCAAAGAAATACACATATTAAAATATAGTCAAAAATACAATAAAAACACCAAAGATTACACTTACTAACAGATTAAAATCATGTATAGAGAACCACTACATCACCTAGCTGTGAGATACTCTTCCATCGAATAAAATGTATTTTCACATAAATAATTGAACAATGTTGTTTTGAATATCTTGAAATTCTTTATTTCTCCAAAAACCCTATTGAAATGATTATAACATATAATTCCTTGATATATTGGAGAGTTCTGCCCAACACTGAGCCTAGAGAATGGTAATCGAATGTCATTATTATGTCGTGTATTGTGATCATGAACTTCAATACCCCTGACGTAACTATCTTGTTGTTTTCTTATATTCATAATCAAAAGATATATATAAAGAGACGGCAAAGTAAGAATTGACAGTGACTTGAAATAAACTCTACATGAAACATCATTTCGAACACCCATCATGCATCTTATAATTTTCTTCTGCGCAATGAATACTTTGTCAATATATGATGAACTACCCCAGAAAATCAAGCCGTATGAAAGTGCTGACAACACCAGACCATGGTATGCCATTCTGAGAACATCTGACGATACAGTGCCTTTCAGCTGTCTGATGATAAAATTGATGCTACTTAATTTCTTAACCAGAATTTCGATATGATTTCTCCAAGTCAATTTCTCATCAACTGTTACACCTAGAAATTTTATACTCGAAACTTGTTCAATTGATTCATGATTTATTTTGACAAGAGGGCTTGCATTACAACTGATGTTTTTCTGTTGGAAAAGCATAAAATATGTTTTGGAATTATTCAGAATCAATCCATTATTCAGACACCAGTCAGAAAATTCCTCAGCACAAACGTTACTTAGTTGAATGGTCTTGCCTAAATTATCTTGTGATATTATATTGTTTGTATCGTCAGCATAGATTATGGTATCTTGTGGCGAACTACATGACAAACTCATGTCGTTAACGAATATGATGAAAAACAGTGGACCAAGAATTGACCCTTGGGGTACTCCCATAGAAACAGTGGTTGGTTCTGATTTATATGAATTTATGGTGACAATTTGGCTCCTATTTTGTAAATAAGAAGCAACCCAGCTATTCGCTACTCCACGAACTCCAATGCGATATAATTTTTGAATGAGAAGCTCATGATTTACAGTATCAAATGCTCTGCTAAGATCTAAATATAGAGCGATAGGATATTCCTTATTGTTCAAGCTAGAATAAATTGCATCACACAATTCATTCATAGCCGATTCTGTAGATCTTCCATTTCGAAATCCATGTTGACATCCATTTAATAGTTTATTGTTTTCCAAGATCATAGGGAGCTGACGAGAGGTGAAGTATTTCTTCGCACGAAATAAAAATCCAAGTTTCTGGGAAGCACTTTTAGCGATTGATCTCACATGCTTTTCCCATGAGAGATTATCACTGATCGTAATTCCTAGCATCGAGATACTTGATTTTGTAGGAATAGTTACTCCTGACATCTGAATATTTGATGATGAAAGATCGGCTTTTCTTGAGAAGAGACATGCCGCGGTTTTCGTAGCATTAAATTCCACCAAGTTCATGTTACCCCATTCTATTATTTTTGCCAAGTCGTCGTTAATTTTATTGACGTGAATGTTTCGTTGAATTTTTGTTCTCGAGCTGGTATGGGGACTCTGGAAGAGAAATTGGTATGAAGAGTACTGTCGTCCGCAAAACTATGGATTGAACAAGATGTTTTCTCGAGCAAATCATTGATATGAAGCAAAAACAAAATGGGCGCCAGAACTGAACCCTGTGGAACACCTGCATTTATTGGGAGAACATCAGATGATACTCCATCAACAACTACATACAGAGATCTATCAGACAAGAAACTCTTCAACAAAGCACACAACTGAGGAGGCAAACCATAAGACGGCAGCTTAGAAAGGAGACCCCGATGCCAAACTCGATCAAACGCTTTTGAAATATCGAGTGCAACAGCTATCGCTTCTCCGAATTCATATTATTTGAATTTACGAATTGAGTTACACGAATTCTCAAATTTTGCAACAAGCATTTGTATCATATGAATTGCAAAATGATATATGTTGATAGTAGAAGTTTCTTAGGAAAAGTTCATAATATTTTCCTTTGCACATTCAAATGGAAGATTATTTTTGAAAACATGTTTATATTTATTGTAACCTCAGTAACAATCAAATGCTGTCGTTCACGACGGTGGAATTATTACCAACATCATGAAATTATTGCACTCTTGGTTGGTCAACCTGAAAATATCTCATTGAAAGAAGTACATTGTTCAAAATACACAGATATCACGTTTCTTGAATATTCAATTTATTGTAAAAGTAATTCGCGATTATTATCGAAGACATTTGATCTACAAGAAATGAACCAAGACAGCTTAAACTCTTCCTAGAGATCAATTACCCTAACACCAAACTGATATTTTCGCACTCAACGCGCGTTTCGCAAACAAGGTTGGCATCTTCAGGAGAAGAAAATTGATAGTTAGCGAAACGCGCGTCGAGTGCGAAAATATCAGTTTGGTGTTAGGGTTATTGATCTCCAGGAAAAGTTTCAACTTCTACACCAAAGGATCCAAAACTCATCGTTTATTCAAGACAGCTTAGTTATGAACAACTTTCTTAATCAGCTTGAATATCCCACCTGATTTTCGATTTCCATTACTTCACTTCTGATTACCAGTATGTCGTCCAGAAGAACCGACGTCTGAATAATCAACGCCAGGATCGGGATGAAAGGAAGGATTAACATTTGCATCAGATGAATCTTTCGACCCCTTCCATCGGCAGGATTGATCGATTTGGCACAGCAGTATCCCTTTGGAGCTTGAGAAACATCTTCGGAGCTGATCGATCGTAGAGACGAGTCTTCACCTTCTGATACATTGTTCGGTACAGATTTTGAGTTCGAAGAGGACATATCTGCGAAAAAAATGTTTGTTTAATTTCCTTTATGTCAGAGTAGGGATCATTACAGTTGGAAGGGCGCCTAGGAAAATTGGCATCCACATGTAAGTAAACAAATTCCATAGCTGTCCCGAAAGGGTCTTAAAATTATATGAACAAAAACAAAAAACGAACTTTTGTAGAAAATTGTTCTGTTTGAAAATCTCTTGTTGGAGAGTTTATTGAACAATCGTTTTAAATTTTTTCGCGCAATATTGAACCCCTTATTTCAACAGCTCAATTTGTAAATAACTGTTGAATTCTTGAACGGTCATTTTTTGCATATTTCCCTTGTCGAAATTCCGAGTTCAGGATAATATTTTCAGGACCACACTAGAGAAATTGTTTGCCAATCAAACTGACATCGACAATTGTCAATTTGGACAGCGTAAAAATTATTATCTTTTAATCATCATTATTTGGCGCTTTTTTTTCCTCGAGCCCCTCAATTATCATATAATATTCAAATCACGCAATTGAAGTATTCGATTCCTATACGGATCCATTGATTTTATTGATCAATGTATTGCCAACTGAAAAAGTGGGAGTGAACAGTTTTTATATGGGAACACTGTAGAAAATAGCTGCCCAAGTTCCAGGCACACGATAAATTTTGTCATAATCATTGCCAGTACTATTTTTTCAAAATCATTTCATTCTGTCACTCGATGGCCCAGCATTTTTGCAGTCCGCTTTTAGATTAATAGCTGCATTTGCGGTAGAAAAGAACCCGGACGACGAACGCAAGATCAACCCAGAAAAAGCAAAAACGAAAGAGAAAGAATCGAAGAAACAAAAAGAAAGAAAAAAAAACAAAACAACCAACAAAGGCAAAGCAAACAGAAGAAGATTCGAAGAAGAAGAAAAATAATGAAAAGATCAGATATGTTAATAAAACAAAAAAAAAAGGAAAATCAAAAATTCAAATCTAGAGTAGTGGAATCAAAAAATCAGAAAATAATATGGAACAATATGAAAAATTGTTGAAACCAAGTTTCAAGTGGGGTTCTCAAAACGTTCGGATTTCAAAAGAAAAAAAAAGAGGGAAAAAAAAAAAAAAAAAAAAAAAAAAAAAAAAAAAAAAAAAAAAAAAAAAAAAAAAAAAAAAAAAAAAAAAAAAAAAAAAAAAAAAAAAAAAAAAAACAAAAAAAACCAGAGTTCAGGATAATATTTTCAGGACCACACTAGAGAAATTGTTTGCCAATCAAACTGACATCGACAATTGTCAATTTGGACAGCGTAAAAATTATTATCTTTTAATCATCATTATTTGGCGCTTTTTTTTCCTCGAGCCCCTCAATTATCATATAATATTCAAATCACGCAATTGAAGTATTCGATTCCTATACGGATCCATTGATTTTATTGATCAATGTATTGCCAACTGAAAAAGTGGGAGTGAACAGTTTTTATATGGGAACACTGTAGAAAATAGCTGCCCAAGTTCCAGGCACACGATAAATTTTGTCATAATCATTGCCAGTACTATTTTTTCAAAATCATTTCATTCTGTCACTCGATGGCCCAGCATTTTTGCAGTCCGCTTTTAGATTAATAGCTGCATTTGCGGTTTTTTAGAATAATTGAACCCTGGTTGGTATCGATTCGAACTTGTCTATATGATCAACCCTATTGAAATATATTGCAAAAACTGATAAGATGGAAAGAATCTGAATTGAAACAATGAATTATTGATAATGGAAATGAAATATTAACATATAACTATATCCAACAAAGGTGTCAAATGCAAACGAGAGGATTGTAATGGATTCTGATAGAAGAATGGAATAAATTAATTTGAAAAGATCAGATATGTTAATGATTAAACAAAAAAAGAAATTGGGATAAATCGAAAAATTCAAATCTAGAGTAGTGGAATCAAACAAAAATCGTAGATAAATGAATATGGAACAATATGAAAAATTGTTGAAACCAAGTTTCAAGTTGGGTGTTCTCAAAACGTTCGGATTTCTTTCGCAATCGTTTTCCGGTCATAGTGACAACATTTCAAGGTATATGGTCAGTTATTGGGGCCAAATTGTACCCTATTTCCATGGAATATTTCAATCCTATAAGGATGTGTACTTATTATGAAAATAATTATCCGCAACAATCATTCCGAAAATGATGAATCAAAATTAGTCGAGTAATCACGTGGAAAAAATGAAGTTCAAGGAATAACTACTTGGCTTTTCTTCCGAATAAAAAAAAAGATAACAAAACTTCTTTAATTCAATCATTCCAAAACTGATAAATTTGAAGTAGGTACTCGTTTTAGAGCTCCAGTATGTTTATGGAGAACACAAAGTTTAAGTAACCCATTTTTTGCTTTCCCACCACCAAATAAAATGAGAGAATGGAAACAAAACTTTCATAGAAGTATTGTATTTCCTCTTTTTTTTAAAACTTCCGTAATTTTTTTGCTGGGGACAGAGCCGAAAAATAGTTATAAAAAGTACTCAACCATAAAAATGAATTAATTACCATTTGCTTCATCATCCCATGACACTTATCGAAATCGATGCAATAGAAGTCGCGTTAAACAGTATTCTGAAAGAAAACTAACGAAGGTGTTTCCCAAGGCTCTGGATCTAAATTTTATATTCAGTTCAAAACAAAACATGGAATCCTCAAAATTATTTTACAAATATATCATTTATGCTGATGATGGATCTTCACTGTATCAAATCAAAGATCTTGTCAAATCAGAGAAATGGTTATTTTCTTACTACTTATTATCTGTCATGAACATAAAACCAAATAAATACTTTTTCAACATATTAGTTAAACTGAGAATTATTTTCATCTCTACATAAAAAATCATAGACTATTACAAACCAGGGAAACTGAATACCTTGGCATATAGTTTGTTGGGGAAATTGGACTGGAATAAGCAAGTTGGCTGTTCAATGAAGGAACTGTCTCCACCAATTGGTGCTTGACGAAGAAGTCGCAAATCGATAAAAAATATCGCAAATGTTACTTTCAATACACACTTATGGAATCGTATAAATTGATTTACTATTTGGAAAATGTGCAACTTCAATAATTTCACCAGAATATCAACCATATGAAAATTATAAAAAATTGCAAACTCATTCTTCTCACAAGATATTTTTTGAACTGAAATAAAGCTCGAAATTATGTTACAAGATCATAAATGGAACATAAGTATATATTAAAACTTTTTTACCTAACTCAATTTTTCACACTTATTGTACAAGAAAGAAAATTATGTTACCCCTAAATAGGGAGAATATATTACAGTGCTTTCAGCAAATACAATAAGATACCTGCATCTAATGA